>JAAGKR010000490.1:60079-154147 GCA_011419295.1 Clarias macrocephalus | reverse complement strand
CCGGGTATGCAGATTAGGCTAACTGGCATTCCCAAATTGCCAATAGTGTGTGAATGAGTGTGTGTGTGTGTGTGTGTGTGTGTGTGTGTGTGTGTGTGCGTGTGTGTGCGTGTGATGAATTGGCAGATAATTGGAAATAAAACTCCAAACTGGATATTCCCACCATGCTTCTCTTCCCCAACAGCCTCTTCTCTTCCCCTCTTCCCCTCTTCCCTCTCCTTACGCTCCCAGAGTCTGGAACGGGGTCACAGTTCCAAGCTCTCATGTCACCTATTGTGTTGCATTTGATAAACATTCCCTGGAAACACACTCAAACAGGAAAATATCTATCTGCAAAGGACGAACCATTACCGGTGTCAAATTCTGTAAAGGTCAGCGCAAGACTCACCTTAGAAAGGTGTTGGGATTAAAACATATTAAACATATAGTTCGTATAAATGTAGCAACAGTTTATAACAAAAGAATTTCTGTAAAGAATAATCAGCAAAGAACATTCTGTGCTGTTGTGTGTGTGTATGCAAAAGTGCTGTCTTGTGCAGAAATAATGTCGACGTAGCATATTGTAACATAGGACAACCCGGCCTTTGTGCAAATCCAGTGCACACACAGCATAAAGATCTACACTTGTCCTTAGTTACCAGCATAATATTTACTTTACTTCCCTGGTAACTAAGACAGAATGTTCTGTTTTTCTGCACGTAGCACTCTGATTTCCTAATAACGATCATGATGTTTACTGTCTGGACTAATCTGAACGTCCTTGTTTTGTCTTGTTTTTTGCCATAAAACGGGAACTAAGCCTGGGCGGGTGATTAACCGTTTCTGGGTGTGTGTAATCCATATATACTTGTGTGTGTCTAATAAAGAACAGACTGATGAAAGAACATTCAGCGGAGTGCTGTCTTTTCTCTGATCAGTTCTCCTGAGCGCTCAGAGGTGTCGAGCAGACGGACCGGCTTGCAGTCGTAAACAGCTAAAACAGAATTTCTTACAAAAGGGTCCTTGGCAATGTAGTCCCCGGGACCGTCTGTTCCCAAACTAAAAAAAAAACTCACAGCGACGGCACAGTACTGGGGGTACTAACCTCACAATGGGAGGCAGTCCTTTTATTATTTTATATTGCAACTAATTACAATTTAAGTAAAGAAAAGAAACATATATGGTAAATAAGTAGAACTAAGAAAAGGGTTCAAAAGAAAATAAAAGAACACAAAGTCTTGTGAACTTAAATTAACAATGCATGGTAACACCGCCTAAGAACATTATCGAAGTACAGCAGAACTCTTTTATACCCTGGTCCTGTGACTCATGTTCTATCAGCCTTACCCTACTAACCATTTAGCAGGTTACTTGCCTTATAAGGTATATACTGATACACTAAGCTGCTCTCTACTTCCTCTAAATATATTTAACCTAATGAGCAGAAAACATATTCCTTTCTTGGGCCTCACTAACTGTCAAACCTAACACCTTCCAATATATCTTAGGTGTGAAGAACATTGCTGCTAACATTAACCTTACACCTGTCAAATATCTCTTTTTACACAGATCTTGCAGTGATGTCTGGTAGAATGGTATTTGCAGCATTTCCTCTCGCCAGAACTTAGCTTCAAAAGCTGGCACACCCAGATCGAGGTTTCTCTCCCGACGTGGGGCTCGCCTTTGAAGAACGCCAATCTTTGCAGGTACCTGTCTCAATTCCAATTTAGCCTCGGCCTCTGGATAAAAGAACAACCTGGTAACAGAACGGCTGGGATCTCGGGCAAGTTGGCCCAGTTGTAGGAGCATTAATCTCTTATTTATCTCCACCACTGCTATCGCCTGCAACAGAGAACAAAGACACGATTTCTCGCGAATCCTTTGCCTCTTACCGGCACCTCACCCGTTCTCTCCTTACTCTAGCTGTCTGTTTATCCTGCCAAGGTATTTCCCCCCTCTACGGGCTCTCTCGGCCCTACTATGGGTTTACCAATTACAATGGGGTTACAGGCTTCCGGCCTGGTACCTGAATTTAGATTTAAAATATAGCAGCCTAACATGGGCTTCATTGTTCTCTCTCAATTTACAAACTAGCAGGAAAAGAAACATTTCTGATTAACACATATTATGTTTTACTGTTACAATCTCTTTCCAGACAATATCTTATTCATGCAAAACAAGTTTTAATCAGCAAACATTTGTTTCCTTCTTAAGCTAGACTTTAACAAGGTCTGCCTCTTATACGGCATACAGTTTTACTTATTCTGGCAATACTTGAATGATCCATCATAAGAAACAAAATGCCTAAAAAATTACAACTCTGTGCATTATAGATTTCTCCTTATAATTCTACACATTGCAATTTGCAAATCCCCATAAAAAACAATTGTTGTACAGGTTTCCAGGATTTTGCCTGCCATCCACTGTATACAATGCAATACAATACTACTATTAAGCAAATCCCCACACAAATCCCCTTAATATATGCATTTAACCATGTTACATAAGCTGCTATCCAAATTCCCAATGTGTAACTTGTCATATAAAACAGGAGAGCAATTTTCCCCCTTGTTTTAATTAACCGGTTCCATCCCCTACTGCCAACCAACAGACTAGTAATTAACAAAGTCGGAGTAATCTCCTTCTTTAACCAAATGACTGAGATGGAAGTGGCTAATAAAAAGATTTGGTAGCCAGGATTTCTTTCTATTGATTTCAAAATCATCCAAATGATCCATACAGTGAGCTGAAGACCGACACTCACCCTTTGATTTGTCTCAGAGGCATTCTCCTCTAAAGTACCTAAGGTACTCGATGTGTCATTTACCACAATGCTATCGTTGGTCTGATTCAAAGCCATCTTTTCAGTTTCTAGATCCTGGCCACAATGCAATTAGAATCTCAGTTCTGCTTTGATATGTCTTCAATCTGTTGACACGTCTCTGAGGGCATGTCTTTATATACATCTAGGGTTTGCATTCACACATTGCGGTTACGCCTCACGGGTGTTCTGCAAACACTCTCGAGTTCATGTCCCTCCTCTGACCTTCTCTGCTCTCGCCGTGTCCTTCTAATGGCCTCACAAGTTAGCAGGCTCCAAGTAACAAGCATGCATCTGCAAACTTGCAAGCCTTTACAAAGACATACTAATTTGACTACTATCACTAAGACTACTATTGATACTATGACTATCAAAAATATCCACCACCTTTTAGCAATTCCTTTAGCTGCCGATTGACACCATTCCCATGCTCGTTGGGACCTCTTACTCACAACGTTCCAACCATCAGTTGCTATTTTTTAGCTTTACCAAAACCTTGTGTAAAACCATCTCCCACTCCCACGAATGTTTTCCTCAAATTTGTCTCCCATCTATGAGCCCATCTAGGGTTATCTACATAACCTATGTCCAAATGCATGTTGTGTACCCATGCCCAATTTGCGCCAATTGACGAGGGTTCAATTAAGGTGGTAACCTGGGTAGTTAGGTTTGGTGGTGTTTTAAATTTAATCAAGGTTTGGGTCTGACACAAATTTACTAATTGTGTTTGGAACAACCGGTATAACACTTGCCTACCAGGTTGATTAGATGCCACTCCTCTGCTGGAGTACGGCAATCCTCCCACTCATACTTATTAAGATTTACCGAGCAGGTATGCAAGGGCACAGGAGTTGGTGTCCCCTTCATAGGGATACCATTTCCTGTATCTACGACTAACTGACGTTCCCTCCATCCCCAGGAACACTGCGGCGTTTCTGGAAACCAATAGGGACATCCGTCACTATAATTTTTAGCATACTCACCACTTCTGGTGTGATATATCTGTGTTAGACCTGCTCTAAACTTTATTACATCATTATTACTCATAATTTTAACTATTGGCCATTGAAGAGTATGCAGTGCTAATAGCATTCTCATGTTTTGATCAGGCACTGTAGCTATGTAATTTAAAATAGTCCAATTTCTAGCCTCTATCTCTTGTAAGCCTGGTGGGTTATAAATATTCCTAGGTCTATTCACCGTTCTTGATATACCTGTTAAGAAATGGGGATGAATTCCCATCTTGGATTCACTATACCACTGAGTGATATTTCTCTCTTTATCTGTAAGACCACATGTAACCCTGTTTCGTGCCTGTAATGTTTTATCTGCACATTTCTTGTGTATAAACCAATTATTATTGAGATACTATGTTAGAAATGTGTTGCATACTTACCTCGAAGTCTGTGCGATTCCACACCGGCTTGCAGTCAACTATACAAACTCAGTATTTCTTACAATCTACTTGCTCAGAATGAGCCTGCGCAATGGGCCAAATTTTCTCTTATCTGCCCTTTACTTTCAGTAAAGTAAAGTGTGCAATTGGGATTATCACACTTAGGATATTGAAAACTTCCTTGAAAACAGGTTGTCCACTGTAAATATTCATAAGGAATATAGGGCTTGCTAAGCCCTGACCAAATTACAATGATCCTTGAATTATTGTAGCCTAATGGATTAGTATAACTACAACGATTAGCAGACCATCCTTTATTCTGGGGTTCTATGTGCTTCTGTGGTGCCAAGGGTTTTGGAGGGCCTTCTAATTTCCTAACCAATTTGGGACCTTCCTGTATATACACCTTGGTCTTAATTGTCATTCTCTGTCCACAATAATTACTTGGTTCTGTTACTGTTGTACCCAGAGAGATGCCCATCCAGTAGAAAGCATTCTTAACAAACAGACTACTCTGTGGGTCGGAGACATTCCAATTATGTCTAATCACCTTAATGTGTGTCTCATTTACTTGATTTATTCTAACAACTCGACTGATAGTCACATTGTCAGCAGATATATTGTACAATTTCATGAACTGAATCGCTGATTTCTTTTTGGCTATCAGCTCAGCTTTGTGGTTAAAGCAGCCTCTCCATATGCTCAAGTTCACTGTCTCTAAGACATGACTCTGCAAATAAAGCAGAACCTCGCTCTCATTTCAAAAGTAGCTGTGGTTTCCAGGCGGCCTGGACAAACAATGGGCTGTATCTCATTGATAGTTTTACAAGGAAACCAGAGATATACTTGTGACTCAGTCTTAATATCCAAACCTATGCGGAGCAGAATAATTACTGCCACCTGGACGGCTAATAAGCTCGCCCCTATTTTTATTGTGTTAATTTCTCTGTGTGTGATACTTCACTGTTTCTGTCGGCCTTCCAAGATCTCTGGCCGCTTCTCTTGATCCGTCAATCTCCTACAATCCTTTCTCCAGCTCAATTTCCTCTTTTGAGCATCTGCAACATAAAAACAGAACATGTCGCACATCTACATATCAGCCTTTGTGGCCTCTAAACACTTTTACACGCTGCTTTACTAATCTTTCCTCCCCACTTTCTCTTCCTCTTGTAGTGGGGCCACTAATAGCTCTAATCTCGCAGCTTACACCTTCAATAGCTATGAAAGTTCCTAACATGCTTTGAGTCAGGTTTTTCATAACTTTGACCTCTACCGGAAGTACTCTAGACTCCCATTCCTTTTTCAACTCATCATCTTCCCCCTCTTGGGAGGATTGGAGTACGACCACATCCACTTTTTTAGAGTGGGTGACCATTTCCTGACTGACAGCCTCAACCGTCAACTCAGTCTCATGGACATACATGTCCCTTCCAGTCCCTCTATCTTCCAGAGGGACTTCCAGGTCGTGTGTCCCATGGACCGTCTAACTCAAACATAACCTGAGAAAGGTCAGACCATCTAAGCTTAACCCATGGTGGGTTGTCCTTACCTGCGACGTCCATGTTTCTAGCTAACACCCAACCAGAAATCTGGTCCGTAGGCCTCACTGCCCTGGAGTTCTCTGCCATGACCACAGTGTGTATGATCTGGTCTCTCCATGAACTCAGATTAATCTCAGCCTGCATCCAATGCAAGTAGCATGACAAAGGCTGCCCCAACACGGGGTCTTCTAGATTCACACTTAGCAACACTGCTTCGCGTCTCGGCATCAGCCCTCTTGGATCAAAATCCAGACTCAATGCCACACCTGCACGCTGGGTGACTACTGGATCATAATCCAGTCCCACGCACCCCGTGCTTTTCCTAGTCTGCCAAACTTCCTTCCGACTGACTACTGTGAGCGTCCCCCCTGCAGCCAACTCACTACACCTCAGACATAGCTCACATTTTCTACCATTCCACTGGCACTGACATGCTATGCCTATAAGTCTATACACACTTCTACAAGGTACACACTGCGATGTGTACTGGCAAGTGCACTTTACCTGTAACACCTCCTCTACAATCACCACTCGTGGATGTCTCACTCAACATTCTCCACACACTGATACCTGCCCTACGGCACAGGCATCCGGACTAAACAGCAACCTCTGCCACACTGGCTTTCTATAAGCCTGCAGTCCATACATTCGGGATTTCGGAGGCCGCTGGCTCTCCAGTCCCCACCATAACACTTTAGTACATGCTTTGTCACATATTACACAATCCTTAGGATCATATGGGGTCAAGGTGCTTAAATCATCAGGTCGAGTCATCAGACTCCCTCCAGTCCTATGTCCTTCCGCACTCAGCGCTGTGACTTTTTCCAAACTGCCACCTACATTTTGCACTCTCACTAATCCTCTTTGGGACATAACTGTCGTTAATCTACTTGCCAGAGTCATCAATGTATCTTCTGGACTTCCTAATTCACTTTTTTCTGTGAACGCTTCTGCCATTTTCAAGGTCAACTGTATCCTACCTTAGGATAGCTTTCAACTTATCACAAGTTCCTTGTTTTCTCTTAAACCTACCTTTAGTGGTAGTTCGCTGTATGTACACAGTATCTCCTACCTCCGGGCCTGTATAACCTTCAACCTTGCCTGCAGGGTCGCAGCTTTTCGGCCGTGCCCTGTGATTAATGAAATGCATGCATTCAGTTACGTTCAGATCCCATGCATTCTTAGTATCTGTGTTTTTTGCAAACCACTTTTTAATATTCCTTATCTGTCTTTCAGCATAAGCATTGGATTGAGGCTGATATGTCACAGATTTAACTAGCCTGACACCTTCAGCCTTTAGAAAGTCTCGTACTTTCTTTCCAGAAATATTATGTGCACTATCAGCATGATATTCAAACCATTCCTTCAAACACTGAATTACCACTTCCTCTGTGGCTCTAGAACATGGCCAGATCATAGTAACTTTCGTGCAATTGTCAATAGTGCAGAGGAAATACTGATTTTTCCTCGCAGTGTTTGGCAAAATAGGGCCAGCGAGGTCTATGCTGATTTCCTGCCCTTCAAAATCACTAGGAAGGGTCCCCTCCCCAAAATAACGTGACGTCATCACTCACCTGCACGATTCACAACTCAGCTTTATGTGATGATACTTCTCTTTATAGTTGGGTACATTTAAACCCTGAGCTTTCAGGTATTTACCTAAGTATTTGGTTGTACAATGACTAAGAGCATCATGCAGCTCTTTCGACAGCTTTTCATCTTTGTCAATCATAGCATACACTTTACGTGCCAACTTATCAACTTCCATGTTTCCTTGCGCTGCAGGAGTCGTTTGTTTTGTATGGCTAACTTGATGTAATGGGATGATTTCCATTTCTTGGGAGAGAGCATTAATCTCTTCCCATTTCTCTTTCTGCTGCAACGGAGAGCTTTTCGCACTATTGAAACCGTTTACACGCCATACATGGAGATATTCAGAGATTCCTCTGACCACGTAATCTGAATCAGACACGAGCACCAATCGGGTTGCTCCTAGTGCCTTGGCTCTCTGCAACACTTCTGCAACGGCAAACACTTCCGCGTCTTGAGCAGAACCAAAAGTTTCTCCTCGCTCTTGAGCTACAATCTTACCATGTCTCTTAAGGATAAAAGCCCAAGCAGTGCTATTGTTCATCTTAGAACCATCTGTATAAGCCACATACTCATATCCCTTCGGAATTACAGTGACTTTCTGTTTCTTCGGGACTCGCGTTTCCCGAAACTGAAACTGCATATCTTCCAAAATCATTTTCCACTGATTCCATCTGTACTGATGGACTCTAGGTAGGTTCATCACTAGGTTTTTCTTTAACCTGTTAATCAAACCGATCTCGTTCTCTTTAGAACCATCAACTTCGATAATTATTGGTTGATCGCGTGCAATAGTTTTAAGAGCGATAAGTCGCTTAGCCACCGAAGCTAAAATATCACCAATACTCTGCGGTGAGAAAGTGAGATGGACTCTGTCTTTAGGGTCCAATAAAAAACCAACTGGCATGTCTTCTGACTCATTCAGCAGTTTGAGCTCAATCTCTTCGCTGCCGTTCTCTATTTTAACACAGAGTAGCTTGTCGGCGTCACGGCGCGCTAGCTGTCCACTAGCGAGCAATGCCTCGATTAAACTCTGTCGCGCGTTCTCTGCACGCTGCGTCCAGTTTAATTTACCACCTTTGATAGTGTTAAAAATTTCTTTAGAGTGTTTAGCGAAGTCAGGAGTTAGAATCCTGGCGTAATTCAAGGTACCCATCTGTACCTGCACATCTCTTAGCTTTTTAATCGGCTCATCTCTAAGCCGCGGTCACGCATGGTCTCAGACAACTCTCTGCATTTACCAGTAAATCTAAAACCAAGAAATTCCACAGCTTCCTTCCCCAATTCCATCTTTTTGAGTGAGGGCTTCAATCCAGCTTTTACAAGCCTTTTTAGAGTTTTCTCCAAAACCTCAAGGTGCTCCCGTTCATCATCAGTTACAATCAGTATATCATCTATGTACACCTGAACTGGGAGTCCTTCCAAAATATCCAAAATAGTACTTTGAAAGACATTCAGTGCATTTCGGTAACCCATTGGTAAGCGCTGAAAACAGTATTGTTTTCCTTCAAAAGTAAAAGCCGTTCTAGGCTGACTGTCTTTACTCAAGGGAATCGACCAAAATCCATTTGCTAGGTCAATTTTAGAAATAATGCGACCCTCTTTAACCTCACTTAGGAAGTCAGGCGCATTAATCAGATATCTGGCACAGTCACTTTATTTAAAGCCTTAAAATTAGAGACAAGACGATATGAGTTATCGCTTTTAATCACAGCTTGAATTGGAGAATTGGTCGGAGCTCCTTCAATCTCACGGATTACTCCTTTTCTCAACAACTCATTAATAGTTTCCTTAATCTCAGGTTTAGCCTGTGCATTTATGGGATTCTGAGGTCTCTGAGGCTTATGTATACCTCCCTTTATCTAATGAGTGTATTTCTCATTGACTAGGCCGCAGTCATTTTTACTATCGGCCGTTCCAGGGCTTATTTCCTGAAGAATTAGATTTAATTCTTTGTTAGGAAGAACAGTCTCACTTAAAATGCGATTTATTTCTTCTTGCTTATCAACCATTTTCATCCAACCAATGTTCTTTTTAGCATCAACCCAGGCAAGAAGGTTCTCTTCTCCCAAAATCAGTTCAATTTCTCCTAGTTGGTACAGATCTTTTTCTCTGACCTGACCTGCAAAATCAGTTACTTTAATCACAGTCTTCTTCTCCAAATTTCCAGCCTCTTTGCTTTTTACCACCGATACATCAGCCCCCATGTCAATCCTAAAGTTAATACCATTGTAATCTATTTTCAGTTCTCCATCTATCTCTTCTACCTGATTGGAGCGGATGGCTTCCTTCAAAGAGGGTGCCAATACCTATTTAAATTGAAACTTAGGGACACTTTCACTGGGACCATCATTTCCATCGCCCCTGTAATGCTTCTGCACCCGTTTGGGTGGGTCATTATCCTCTTTCCTCAAACCAAGGTTCTTAAAAGCTGTCATGACTGCACCAACCATACTATTGTTCTTTCTGGAATGCTTAAAGCCTCTACTCAACTTCCTACCTCTGTTTCGGTTCTCTATGACTTTCTGCTTTTGCTCAGGAGACATCTCCTCCCATCTATTTTGGCTAACATATGTGTCTTTTGAACCACCTTTTTGATGAAAGTATTTATGCTCTGACTTAGCTTTTCTACTTGGATTTCTTCTTCTAAAATCCGGTGTAACTTTCTCCCTTGATCTTCTGTCTTTGGAGGTGTCTTTCTTTCTTCCTCTACCCCTTTTTCTATCTGGCAGCTCTTTCTCTTTAAGCAGACGGGTTTTCCTGTCATACTTTACTGCCCAGTCAATCAACTTTTCTTCTGTTGTTTTAGCACCCATCATCATAACATCATTTAGCCCAGGGAGAAGCTGCAGCCCACAATAGTCCTGCAACCTTCTTACCATTTCCCTGGGAGACTTAAGTTGTTCCATTTCAACACGCAAAGTAGGCCACATACCCACTGTCTCAACCGAAGCTTTGAATTCTGGACGTTCCTCTCTCCTGTCCTCTTGCAGGTGAGTTTTCTGATATTGTTCCAAGACTTTAATAGGAACCTTATTTGTAAAGCTCTTCACAACTTGTTGTATAACAGCTTCACTAGCCCCCATTCTCTTACCTTGATCTAACACACAAAGCGCCTTCTCTAGAGGCTGTCTTTCGCATCATGTTTAATACTATTTAAAGCCTGGAATGCATGAATATCAACCAAAGCCCGGTTAGTATCTCTTTCATGACTGCTTTTACGCCGCTTACTTTTTTCCTTCGTAGTAGGGGTTAAACGGAGTGCTTTCAGAATCGAAGCTGGATTATCAGGGTCATCCTTATCAGACGAATCGTCTGTATTGCTACTCGTAACAGGACGAGACCCTCTACGAGGTGGTCTTCGCTCATCCTCGTGGCTAGAATCATCTCCGCTATCATCAGGATCTCTAGAAGGATCCAATGTGCGAACAGTTTTAATTTTAGGGGTTTCCCAATTTTTATCGAGTGTTTCATTAGTGAAACTCACTCGGGACTGTCTTACATTTGATTGGGATTTCACTGTCTGGTCTAATAATTTGGAAACAGACAGCTTTTGTGTAGGTACTGTGTCAGAGTCATAAAATGTATTTCTAATCCTTTTTACTGGATCTGGTCTATGATCACCATAGGTAATACTTTCTATATAGCGAGCAGCTAGGTATTGACCTGCAGCTGCCTTCATCATTATTTGCTGATGCAGCTCCACAGACCCATGTCCACGGCCCAATACAAACCGGAATACACCTTGCACCTGTAATGACATGTCTTATGAGGGGCAGAACTGCGAGAAAACACTCGGCACTGTTCAGATCACAGGTGGCTACCCTGAGGAGTTCTAAACAAGAAGAGCAGCGGTTACCTAGACGCATGGTTACCTGGACAGGGCTGCTAGGTGCCACCGCTGCAAAGGCAATCAACGCAGACGCGGACGACTCTATTTAAGGGCTCTGATACCTGTGCAATTTGTGCAATCTTTAGGTAGCACCAATAAGGTATCACAGCCAAAACAAAGACAAAAACAAGGCGTGCACCAAAGACAAAAGCAAAGACAAGGCAAAGACCCAGCCAACATCTGACATAGAACCTGACGTTTTGAGAGAGAGAGAGGAACAGAGTGGTATGCAACTCGCCAAGGGTGTGCAATCACTCTACGTTAAAGTTTAAAAAGCACAAAAGTGACACACAAGCCCTTAGTAAGGGTTTACTTGTCCAGTGAAGGTGAGAAATTGTTTTTTTAATTTTTGGTGGAGCTCTGTTTATTTTGTGTTTTTAGTTTTAGTTTTAGTTTTTCGTTTTCCTTTTTAGTTTCCTAAGTAATAATCCCACGCTATCTCAGTAAAGTAATGTTATGAACAGTTATGTGCAGGATTTAATAATCTACTAAAAAAAACAAATAATAATCTACTTGCTCAATGTCAACAACACCTGCACCAATAGATACTCATTAGAAAATTAAAACTGAATATTTTTACTGGACTACTTAATATTTTCACTCGTGAAATAACAGCCCTGAAGAAAAACGTTAATATGAAGTGAAGTTACTATATGAAGGCTATATGAGGCGTTAATTCATCTGATACTGAAATTGTGTAAAAAATAAAATAAGAAAACAATAAAAATAAATAGCATATATTATAAACGGTTAAAAAATAAAGAAAATCAAGACTGTAAAATTAGCATTAACACATTTGCCTACCTGCCAAACTAAGGCTTATCAAGTTAGGCTGATAAAATTAGAATTCTATTAGAATTCCATAATTAGGCTGCACATTTTTTAATTGTCAATACATTTTACAAATATGTTTTGTCTTAAAAAATATTTTTTATTGTTACTTGTTTAGTGTCCTAAGTGTTCAGGAAGCAAACGTTGCAGCTTAGCTTCCTCTTCACCCCTAACCTACACACACACACACACACACACACACACACACACACACACACACACACACACACACACACACAATCTAAATGGAATTGAACTGAATTGAACTGAGTTGAGTTGGATGGTCATTTCTTCATTGTCTTTCTCCCAGCTCGTATTGCTGAAGGCCAGAATATACTTCTGATCAGCGCTATTTGAGGCGAAAGGACTGCATCAGAGCTTCAAAATTACCTAACAATAACCCTACAGTTATACAGTTAGGTGCAGTACTGTATATATATATAATAGATATATAGTATGTATGTTTTCATGTTTTCCTTCTCCACTTACAAGCTTTTAGGCTTTTAAGAAAATTAAAAAAATCGGAGAGGCTGTGCAAATTAAGATATGTTTACCAAAAATGTCAATATAAAAATAATTAATACAAAATATATAGTTAAAATTCACCTGCACTTTACCTTTGAGAAGAATCATATCTGAAGCGATTGAGACAAGACAGAAGAGAGAAGGGGGGGGGCTACTGTGTAGGACAACTTTTACGCAGACATACACACTCACACACCAGTTTGCTGACGGAGACTCTCACACAAAAAAATGCACACAGACACAGACTCACACTCTCATTCACAAAAGCGTGTGTACACATACACATGACAAAATAAAAAATGCACGGACATTGACTATACAAGTGACCACACGCACTGAGACTAAGCATGAGAGATGAATATCCACAATACTGTTCGTCTTTCAAGAATTCGCTCGTTTACTGAGTTACTGAGTTTATATAAAAAATTTGCTTGTCTTGCAAAACACTAACAGACCAATGTGCTCGCAATCCAAGGTTTTACTGTATCTTAAATCTTTTGCCATGATGGACTGAAAGCCATTTCTTTAATGCTTGGTCATTTTGGCCATATTTTTACTCGATAAAGCCTTCATCCTAATCTTCACTCTCAGTTACATGTACAAAAATTTTATCTGGTGGTACCATACTTATTTATGTCACCAATAAAATCACATTTCAGCAACCAGACTATCGCCAAAATCTTTTTAAAGTCATCATAACACAAAAGCAAGTTTCAAAAAACAAACAAACAAAAAAGAGAGCATAGCCATGGTAAACTGCCACAAAGTTCGTTTGGTGAATGGAATGTTGCCTCCTGCATGTGACTGACTCTCAGGACTCCCAAGTGATGATGATGATGGATGCTGGAGGAATGGATATCGATGACGTAGGAGGATGAAGGTCTAACTGCTCTTCTCTATGAAAAACTGAGTAAAACTGACTACATTTCAAGAATTAATAACATGACACTGGTAACAGGAATTAGCGTTATCTTCAGGATTTTCCAAGTTTCTATAACTAATCCTTTATAAAATTCAGTATGGACAGAATATGTAATGGCCTTGTGTACCAGTTGTTCTTCATTGTAGGCTTGTATTAAACCTCCTTTGAATGCACAGTGGATTTGTTGATCTCTGTATGTGAACCTGTATATTAACCTTTTGGAATTTCATGGTTTTCTGCATTAATTTGTTATAAAATGTTATCTGATTTTCATTAAGTCAAGAGTATTGACACATATAATGTGCCTAAAAAAATAGCATTGCTCAAAGCTTAAATATGCTATTATCCCAGAACTTCCTGTTCCTTTGCTTCTAGATTGTGAATGACCTGGCTTACTACCGGCAAAAAATAGCCGACTGCAGAGAAAGCGTGCTGCACGCAGATCAAAGTGTCGAAGAGCCGTGTTTACATAATCGGCATGGCTGATGCAGACACCTGACAAGGACATCAATTCAGAAGATTTTCTCAGCAGGTAAAATGAGATGGTAGCTTCAGTCAGTTACAAAGAGATTATACCTACATAAAATGCTGCTGGGACCAGATAATAGAAACAGAGGCCCACACAGCTCTGGCCCACCTCTTATTTTTTGGTATAAAAGAATCTGTTGTACTTTTGAACAGCGAGTGTTCCGCAAGACAAGCAAAGATTTTTCATAAATTTTGACTTGAAAAACGAGCAAGTCTTGGTTTACAAGTACCGAGTATCATGTAGCACGCATGTGCTTCTTGTTTTGATGCCGAGCATCACGTGATCACTACTGAGCCAACGGTTTTTCTTTCTCTTGTGATGCAGAATAGTGGGGGATGTTACTTTTTAAAGTAACTAATTACATTGCAAAATTGCTGTCTTCAAAAAGTAATCTGTTACATTACTGCGTTACTTTTTGATAAAAGTAACTAGTTAGAGTACTTTTCCATTGCAGAAAATGAAAACTCCTTTGTGCTTCCTCATGTATGTTGTTTTAGTTAAGACCTTTATAATTATTCTACTATTATCACTCAGTGAAGTTTGGCCCATAATCTGTTAACTACTAATACCCATATCTCACCTATGCGGTTTTGCGTAGTGGCCGTAAGTACGGTTCATCATGATTCACTGTGACTTTTGGCACTGTGATTAGGTTTCCATCTTTCTGCACGTCATTCCTCGCATAGTCAAACTGCATAGTGAGATAGGGGTATAACAGACTTTAACTGACACATACATACACACACTAATGGATTGGCAATGACTGCTGTCTGGCTCACAGATTACATAAATTGTCTGAATAACGGATTACATTTTTTAAAAATTAACTAAGTAACTGAGTACTTGAATGGCGGACCTAATGCGTTAGATTACTTGTTACATCAAAAAAGTAATCAGAGTACTCTAACGCGTTACTTTGTACTCTAACGCGTTACTACATCCAACACTGGTGGGTAATCGTCTCCCCTGCTCGGTCTTAGTGTGCGTCTCTTACTGGTATAATCAACATCTGTGCACGCATGTACTGTTTACTATAACACTGTGACGATGTGTGTGCGCGTATAACACAGTTTATTTGCGTGTATTATGACACACGTGTGCGCACGTGTAAAGCAAAGGCAGGTCTCATTAGAAAGGTTAAAGATCCATTTTCTCTCTCTGTATCAGCCTGCTCTTTGCGTTTGTGTGTGCACACGTCATTGGACACCATGCCCCACACATAGACACAGACCTCCTACTTTGGCCTTCACACACACAAACACACACTCTCTCTCTCTGCTCTACACAGAAATCGTGATTCTTTTCAAAGGTAAAGTGCAGGTTAATTTGTTTTATTTTTACTTTACAGCCGTAATTCCATTAGTGTGTCACTCATTCGAGTCGTCTTGTTTATTTTTTCAGATAAACAGTGTTTTCGTGTGTGCGCGCATGTGCGTGAAAGGAGTGGAGAAAGGGTAACTGTAAGACGAGAAGAGGGAGAGGGAGGATTGGCTCCTTACTTTAGCTTCACACACAGACAAACACACACACACACCATACACAGCACCTGCGTGCACAAAGTGCAGGTTAATTTGTTTGATTTTTACTTTATATTTTGTGTTAATTAATTTTATGTATTTATTTTCTTGGGCTGTGGAATTAATAATTTGAGTTTCCATTATTTCTTAAGGAAAACTTGGTTTGGTTTACGAGTGTTTTGAAATATGAGCACACTTCTGGAACAAATTATGTTCATATTCCAAGGTTTCACTGTACTTAATAAAGTTACAATTACTCAAGTATTTTCCTCCCTTACCCCCACATACTGAATTGTACAGAATAGAGATGAAAATGGAAGATTATATAATACTTATATTACTTTTATTGCTTTTTTTTTTTGGTCAATGGGCAGAAAACAAACAGACCAACAGAACAAAGGAACCATATAGTGGACATTATTAGGAGATAAAATTGTCCTATTTCATATTGTCTGTGACAAGAAAACTTATGAATCATCATAATATAAATGTACACAAACATCTAATGTAAAATACAAACCTCTTGCAGAATGATTCACCACATCATAAATGATATGTAAAAAAATAAAATAAAATAGTAATACAAAAAAAAGTTTCAATGTATAGTCTTTGGAATTACAGTCTAGACAACTCCCAAAGCTGCTGTTTTTTTTTTGTTTGTTTGTTTGTTTTTTAAAGTAAAATCATCAAAGTTTGAACAGTCAGAATTTAAAATAATATATCATTTCATTATCAGACGTTGCTGATGTGGTCTGGGTGAATTGGTTAAAATTACAAAACATTTCTAAAAAATATACAAGCGATACAAGCGAGACAAACCACCTCTGATCAATAATACACATTTTTGTAATACTCTACTATTTTCTCAGCCTCATGGAGAGACATTTTTGGCTCTCGTAAGAGATTCTTTGAAGCAACCTCACACGCGCTCAAGCTGTCAGCTAGCTGATCAGGATCTAAATACAGAACCCGGCCTGGCTTCATGTGGAAGGCCACGGCTACATTATCCCATGCAAAATATTCTGGACTTGTGGAATAGTATGGGTATTTATCGGAAGGAGACTGGCAGCGCCAGAACCATCTCCCTTTTCTGTACCCACACACTGATTTATCATCAATGGGTAGGCGAGGGTATTTCCTGTAATGCCTCATGTATCGTGGATGCACCAAAATTGCATAAACAATCTCTTGCTTGTAGACCTGGGTACCTAATACACGTAGGACCGGAGCAGTTCTGTAGCAACATTGCTTGCTGTATAGATTCAGGAGCTTTCTTAGAGGTAAAGTGAAGCGGAAGTTGCCATAGCGGGATTCCTCCTGGAATGCAGGTGATGAGGCTTCCTCGGGGCGCTGATAATCAGGCACTGAAAGGCTCCACCACAGATAGGGCCCATTTGCTCTGAATCCTTCATCACTGAAGATTCCCCCCAGACCACTCGCGTCAGTTACATGGCAGACTTCGGACCCACTGAAGACATATTCAGGGTAACAGGGAATGTTTTTCTTGCTCAGGTAGGGGTTGTCAGGGAACTTCTCTTTCATCTCAGTCAAACTCACATGCTTCCCATCACATTGCTTAAACTTGTGGCCTCTGGAATTAGTTTTTTCAAGCCATTCTCTGAAAAGAAAAAACTATTTTTTAATAAAGTATTTAGCTGTGCATGGTTTACTGAGTGACTTAGGCATATAACTGATTTACTCTGATTCTCTCAATGGCTCGCAGTTGTGTGGAGCTGTTTTCGCTACTACTACTAGTTGTAAAATGTTGTATTATTATTAATAATCAATAGCGGACGATTCTTTTGTTTCCGTTGCCTGTAAGCCAAACTCAAAGTAGCATTTCCAGTTTCTGACTACAGTCTGACTATAGGAGGCGCTAATTTTTCAATACTGATAGAGACCTAAAAATAAAACAACAAAACAATAAAATTAACTAAAATTAACTGATATTTATAATGATAAAGAAACTCAGGACTGTGAAATCAAGATAATTCCTAACATATGCACCTACTTGGCAAACTAAGCCTAACTAAACCTAAATTAGTGTAGGGTCTTTTATAGACTTCTATACTTAGCTACACATGGTTTCATTGTCAATACATTTTATAATTAATTTTCTTACTTGTGGTTTGCCATCACCGCTTGTTTTCTCTCCTCAGTGTTGAAGAATAAAATGTTGCAGCTTCCTTCCGCCTACACACACACACACAGAAAGAGAGAGAGTAAGTGTGTGAATGATATGTGAACCAATTGTATATTAAGATTTGAAGTCTAACTGTAAGAAATACTTCTACTCCATGAAATTCATTACTGCCTCATACGCTCTCCCATTCTCTAACCTCTTTCCTTTAAAACAGGTAGAAGAGAAGTGGACCAGAGCTGATTCACTTTGAAATTATCTAATATTATCCCTACAATAGGTTTGGCTAAGATCTTTAAACTAAAATAAAGCTTTCTAGCCATGAAAAAAAAAAAACTACAAATTTGAACTTTTTTTTAAGTCGTGACTATTAACATGTGTTATTAAAAACACACATATTTTCTTTCTTCACTCACACTGACTGGTAGCTCAACTTTTAAGAAAATAAAGAAACAAATCCAAAAGACTCAATAATCAAAGATTTAATTTATTGCACTCAGACCTGAGTACAGTAAACAAGTCGTCTCAAACGGCTCCTCTGTATTTTGGTCTTTGTGGGATTTCCCGATATTTTATAATTTCGGTTTCTGTATGACTTCACTTTCCCCTTAATTCATAATTATACAAGGGCTGTACTAAAAGTAATGCAAAAGTGGGCATAATATTAATTGACATAGGTTTTTCAAATTGTTGGTAGAGTAACACTTCCTCCATATAAAAGGTACTACACGTGGTCTTCATGAATTCACCCAATCTTTCAACTGAACTCAGAAGTCCTCTTTGAAAATCCCCTTTAAACTGGCTAGGACTGACTCAGGACACTACAGTTACGGTTTCAAGCATATAACGAGGATCAAGACAATTATAGAAATAAAAAGCATTCAAATTTCAACATCAAAAGGATCAAACAAGAGTTTGTTGAATGTCTTAAATCTCTTAATAAACCTAATGTGAAATAATAACTAATCCAACAAAATCCAACCAGAAATGATCATACAAATTTAATCAAAGCCTGATCAGGTTATTCATTCCCTGCTGACTAACTACTCATAGTATATTAGGTAAAATGTCAGGCAAATGTAATTTGAAGTATCTACTCACTTAATGAATCGATCAGATCAACCTTTCACACCAGCATTACTAAAGAAACAACTGATAAAAACAACGAAATTTAAAGCTGTTCAATAGAGACAGCTACGCCTTTTTCTGATGAAATTTGGGGAGCTTTGGAGCCCTAATTAAGCCTAAAAATTTCAGGCTGAGCCAATTTTTCGGCTGTTTAGGGTAAATAGGTGTGGCATGGAAAGTTCCATTTGCAAATTTTGGTTTTTATATGACTTCTCCTTAACCTATATTTAGAACAAATTTTTTGGTGCCTCACATCCAGGAGTGAGCTCATCGGTTAACCCTCTTCATTGTCTCACATTATAACACTATTTACGATTAACACATGAAAGAACATAATAATTTTTTTAAAGTACTTTATAATGTGCATAATTCTACAAGGGCTGGACTGAAAGTAATGCAAAAGTGAGCATAACTTATTTATTAACTAAAATACTGTATGTTGTTCAAAAAGTAACTCTTCCTCTATATATCTACTGCACAATTCCAACCCAATGGCCAGACCCCATCCACTGGATGCAGTCCAAAGCCCAAATAAAATGGGAAAGTTGCGTGTGGATGGGCATCCAGCAAACGTATGTGAAATTGTGCGCAGATCGGATGGTCTGTTGTGGCGACCCCAATACGGGGTCAGCCGAAAGACGAACAGCAACTCACCATAGTCTTCATCCCAATCAATGACTTTACCCTGTCTTTGAATTGAACTCTGGAATCCTCTGTGAAAAGCCAGGCCATGATAGCCCTGTTGCAACCTCTTATTATTATATTTCTGGTCCCACACACACCAGGGGTCTCCTGAGAATTGTTGGGGGGGGGGGGGGGGTAATGTTTGTTCTAATGTTATCAATAACATCATGGTTTTGCTTTTTAGGGGGAAAATATTGTCAACAAGAAGGTAACTAGAATTTCAAATAGTCAGCCACTCAGAAGTAAGTAATGTGTACTAACTTACACAACTTTTCATAATTATTGCCTCATGCCCTACGTCTCCTGGTATAGGCTCCAGCCAGTATACAGCAGAAAGTGGTATCGAAGAGGAGTGGGGGAGTGAGTAATAGATTAACAGCTTTGAATACAGACTATTGGTTCTTTTCAGAAGGAATATTTGAAAAACAGAATTGGTGATCAAGAAACAAACTTCAGCCATATTAAATTATTTAAAGACTAGTTGAAGTACCCAATGTTGACGGAAATATTTCTTTCTTATAGATCAGAATTAACGTGTTAAATCCTCCATGCTGCTATTTTCGTGTCTTGTCATGTCTGGTCATGTCTCAAAGTTTTACTTTCACAACCTCTTATTTGATCCTTTTGTTGAAATTTGAGTGTTTTTTATTTCTTTATAATTGCCTTGATCCTCGCTGTAATTCATGAAACCTTAACTCTGGGATCCTGAGTCAGTCCTAGCCAGTTTTATTGAAGAATGTTGAACAAGGATTCAGGGTTCTTTTGTTTTTACCCAATGCCATGCTGGGGCTATTTGAGAAGCAGGATTGACTGATAAGATTTTCACTTTGTCACAGCTGGTTTCCATCTATATGGTTTGTCTTCAGTGTTGGTTTCCCTTTCTTAAAAATCTTTTATCCATTTGTGTACATTGGTCTTGGCAATGCTCATTTTTTTAAACGTTCTGTAGCATAATGAAAGACCATCAACTGACAAAGGGGATTTTCAAAGAGGACGCAGGTTCAGCTGAAGGATTGGGACAATTCATGAAGACTATTTTGAGGAGTACCTTTTATATAGAGGAGTATAGAAGAGTTACTCTACCAACAATTTAAACAACTTATGTCAGTTAATATTATGCCCACTTTTGCTTTACTTTCAGCACAGCTCTTGTATAATTATGAACATGACACTTGCTTATATTAATCTCTGTAACCTAGTAAACTATTTTTTCTTACTTGTGTGGAATGTAAATAATGTTATAATGTGAAACAATGAAGAGGGTTAACCGATGAGTCCCTCCCCGGATGTGAATCACTAGGAAGAAAAATAATTATTACCAAAATAATGTTCTAAATAAAAGGTAAAGTGAAATCATACAAAAACCTAAAATTTGCAAATATCTGGAAATCCTACCCAGACCAAAATATAAAGGTGTCTAATTTACTATACAACAAGCTGTCTTAAACGGCTCACTCTTTCCGCACTTCCAGTCATTCAGGCCGAGTCCACTTTGGCAGTCCTACAGATTTTTAGCTCCTGGTTTGGTTTGACAGGAACCTGACTTCATCTGTGTGGTGCTGATGAAATTACCACTTGGTGCCACATGATGTGAAGTGGTCCAAACACCTATCACCGCTTACTTTAAGGCATTTAGGGCACATTTATCGTCATCTGCATCTGAGCTGTATTCATCATTGCAGTCATGCACCCTTAATCCATGGTCATTTTCTAGACTGATGCAAATGATTGAATGCTTAAGATATAATTAAATGCATGGATGCCATTCCATGGGTAAACAGCATACAATCACTGAATGAGAGTGGAATTAAAAAAAAGTATGTTATTTTTCTTATATAATTGTAAATGAAGGTAAAGGATAATTTAAATAATACATAGTAAATGATGATTATTCTTAAGAATAGTAATAAACTACAATTACTCAAGTATTTTACACCCCCGGGCATCACTTATAATGTCTTCCAATATGCATTTAAGCACCACCCTATAAATTGAATTGTACTGTACAGAACAGAGATGAAAATGAAAGATTACTCATATTACTTTTATTGCTTTTTTTGGTCAATTTGGACAAAAAGAAACACAGTAACAGAATAGAGCAACCATACAGTGGACATTAGTAAATCAAACTATCCTCTTTCATATTGTCTAAGGCAAGAAAATATATAAACCATCATAACATTAAAACAGATCTGACACTGAAGACTCCTTCTATAAATGTCCAATGAACATCCTGCAGAATGTTCCACCACATGAAAAATTATCAGTATTATATAAAATTGTAATATACAAAAAATTATTAATATATAGTCTTTGTAACTGCAGCCTACACAATTTTCAGAGTTGCTCTTTATTTAAAAGTAAAATCATTAAATGCTGACCAGTCAGATTGTAAAATATAACAGTCTTGAAGTGGACTGGGTTAAAATTACAAAACTTTTGTGAAAGTATAAAAACAAGAACAACCACCTCTCATCAATAATACCCATTTTTGTAATGCTCTACTATTTCCTCGGCCTCAGAGAAATACATTTTTGGCTCTCTTAAGAGATTCTTTGAAGCAACCTCACACGCACTCAAGCTGTCAGCTAGCTGATCAGGATCTAAATACAGAACCTGGCCTGGCTCCATGTGGAAGGCCACGGCTACATGATCCCACACAAAATATTCTGGCCTTCTGGAATAATATGGGTAATATTTATCGGAAGGAGACTGGCAGCGCCAGAACATTGTCCCTTTTCTGTACCCACACACTGATTTATCATTAAAGGGTAGGCGAGGGTATTTACTGTAATTCATGTATCGTGGATGCACCAAAACTGAATAGAGAATCTCTTGCTTGTAGACCTGGGTGTCTAATACACGTAGGACCGGAGCAGTACCGTCGCAAAATTGCTCGCTGTATAGACTCAGGAGCTCTCTTACAGGTAAAGTGAAGCGGAAGTTGCCATAGCGGGATTCCTCCTGGAATGCAGGTGATGAGGCTTCCTCAGGGAGCTGATAATCAGGCACTGAAAGGCTCCACCACAGATAGGGCTCATTTGCTCTGAATCCTTCATCACTGAAGATTCCCTTCAGACCACTCTCGTCAGTGACATGGCAGACTTCGGACCCACTGAAGACATATTCGGGGTAATCTGGAATGTTTTCCTTCCTCAGGTAGCCGTGGTGGTAAGGGAAGTCATATTTCAGCTCAATTAAGCTCACATGCTTCCCTTCACAATATGTGTAGTTACAGCCTCTGGAACTTTTGTCTGTAAACCATTCTCTAAAAAAGAAAGCAACGTTGGTGTTAATTCGTCAGATATTTTCTAAGCATATTATTTACATGGCATTGCCTGTGCTAACTGAGAATGTAAATTCACCAAAAGGTGGGAAAATTATAGTATGAACATTAGATTTAAGTTACTCATTTAATTACTTTATATTTCTGTCTTATAGATCTGAATTAACGTGTTAAATCCTCCATGCTGCTATCTTCGTGCCTCCTCCTGCACATGTTCTTAAAGGTGCTAACGATCCCACGCTCACCTCATCATGCTCTCATGTCTCTCTCTCTCTCTCTCTGTGTCTCCTTCCCCGTCTCCCTCTAACTCGAGCCAACACCTCCTGTCCTGATTTGTCTCTGGACGGACACCTATCTAAAATTCACTCCTTTGTTCTTCAGGATCTCACTAGGACATTTCCGATGGTTTTTGTTCTTTTTAGTAATCTAGGTCGATTGCACAGGCTTTTGGTCAAGCATATAAAACCATA
This sequence comes from Clarias macrocephalus, assembly GCA_011419295.1. Lineage (NCBI taxonomy): Eukaryota > Metazoa > Chordata > Actinopteri > Siluriformes > Clariidae > Clarias > Clarias macrocephalus. The sequence goes on along the minus strand of JAAGKR010000490.1, from coordinate 130,896 downwards.
TATCTTGCTGTTAATAAAAAGAAACATTTCTGACAGACAACGTGTGTGTGTGTGTGTGTGTGTGTGTGTGATTGAACTAGTCTCTCCTGGCGCCAGAAAAGCTTATCGGAGCAGCGGACAGACTTCTTCTACAGCGCATCTTAAAAACACTTCATGAAATCTGTTCGACTCGGCTTTTTCCGTCGGTCGAGAACTTAAAACGACTCAATCTGATTCACTCAAGTCCAGCATTTACAATGAATCACTCTTGCATGTCGAGTATACTGTATAAAGATTCGTTATGATTCACTCCCTGACTCGCGCAAATAAACGAACGGATCCACTGTGATTCATTTAAAAATTAACTTAAGTGCCTTAAAACGCTGTAAAAATCGTAAAAATAAACAAAAAATAACTGGAATAAAATCGCTTTTCTTTTCTCCTGCCTGGATATTAAAGCCAAAACAATCGTTTATAATTCATTTTCTGGAGTGAATTTAGACCAAAAGCGAAACGAACCGATTTAGTCCAAACTAATGCTAAGTTAAGAAGCTAATCCATCTGATAGTTACTAAAAATAAAGTACAACTAAATAAAACGAAACTGGCATCAATTATAAAGAACCCCAGAACTGTAAAACGCCGTTCACAAGTAATCAAGTTAGGCTGAAGGAAAAAAAAAAACATAAAACAAAATTGTGCGAAATCATACTATAAACTCCTATAAACAGGCTACGCGTATTCTACGATCAACTTTTCTTACCTTTGGTAAGCCATCGCTGTTTGTTTTCTCTCCGCAGAGCTCAAGAAGAAAATGTTACAGCTTCTTCCCCGCCCCCACCCTGCACACACACACACACACACACACGTGAGCGAATGAGATAAGGACATCTTGTGCCAAATTTCATTATTACTAGTATCTGAAGTCTAACTGTAAGGATTAACACATTCCCAGTGTAAGATATATTGTTACAGTAAACCTATTCAGTCTCTATTCTAAAAGTTTATTTGAATATGCTGCTAATAGCCACTAGGCATATTTAATTACTGTACAATGAGACTGTAAGGCAGATCTAAACAGGGACTAAACAAAATAGACTAAATGAAAAAAATGAAAAAGGTACTTGTAAGGTATTATAATATAATGAATGTCCCTAAGCCCATAAATCAACCCCCTCATTGTGCTTTCTGACTCCTCATGAGGTAACACTTCCTACAGCTCATATCCAGACGAATATATATCCAAACAGCTCGTTTGTGCTAAAAACCTTTTGTTTAACCGGAAAATGCAAATCAGCCTAATCACAGTATTGGTGCTGATGATTTTTTATGTCATACAAATAATAAAGAAAATGTGTGTGCCAAAGAAGCTACTTCTGAAGTTTATGCGACATGGAAGTGACCAATTTTTGCAAAAGTTGCAAAATTCAGCCATTTTGGAGTCATGCCCCAAAAATGGCACAAATAAGCATTATACTGTCTCGCTTTAAACAATAAGAATAAAAAATAATAATAATTGAAGCATTTGATGCAAAATTATGGATTTTTTCGTCCGTAATTCATAAAAAAATACCGACTACATAAAACAGCATAAAATTGTATATAGCAAATATGCTTATTTTTATCTGACAAAAATATAAATGTGTATGCATATATGCTATTTGCTTTGTTATATGGTCCATATAAAAAAATAATTTTTCATAGGTGGACACTATTCTTTTTAAACTAACAGTCCTGTATATAGTAACCAAGATGTAACATGGCAACACATACAGTGTTAATGTGTGTAGAAATCACCATGTAGCAAAAACACTAAGAGGATATACAAGCAGTAAATTGTGGATACACTAGGAAGACTGTTGCCATGTCCTGATGACGTACACCCTAACCCTATAACACCACACACTCTCAGATCAACTTTAATTAATTGTTTGTTTGTTTTTTTTAATCCAGCAAATTTGGTTTGATGACACATTGGAGAAGCTTAGTTTAAAATAAAGAGAAGCAAAGCAGGGGAAGTTCTACAGATGGAGGGAGAAATTCCTGTTCAAGCCATAAAGCGTTATCACTCCCTACCCTTGTCTAACCTTCTGTAACAGAGAACCATTGTACAATGGCATGAAGAAGAAGAAATACAACACAATCACAGACAGTCAGTGTACAGAAATATAAAGCAATCAGGATTTTAAGGGTTCTAGGTCAGTCTGAACAATAAGTGAGTTGACGAAAAGTATGTGCAGTACATAAATTATCATATTTTACATAAAAGTAGACACTTAGATATTGTGTGATTTTTTTTCCTGTTGTTTAATAATCTAAGATCAATTCAATTTAAGATGATTTCAATAAGTATATTTGTAAACAATAGTTGTCCTTGATCATGTTTTTCCTCTTCAGCATTCTATATTATCTATATGGTCTAGAGGGTGCACAAACAACTAGAAAAATATAAGAGCCTTATAAGAGCAGTATTAATGCTGACTTGAATTTTAGGATAAAAAAATAACAACATTTTAACAGAAGGATCAAATAAACCATTGTTTAATGCCTTAAATTGCCCTTTGAATTTGGTGAATTTCAATTGGTCTCTGAGACAAGAAATCACCCTAATGTGAAATAAAATTTTGAGACATGCCCAGACATGCCCAGACATGCCTAAAAGGGAATCCATGCAAAAATATATACCATAACCTGATTAGGTTTCTGCTGACTAAAAACTCATAATATATTAAGTAAAATATCAGATGAACCTGTTGAAGTATGTACTCACCAAATCAATGAACCAGAAAAATTTTCAGACCAACATTACTAATAAAACAACTGATAGAAACAATGCAATTCAACCGACTTTAAAAACAAAGCTCCACCTCTTATATTGGTGCTTCCTTTTTGCTTGTGCACCCTGCTAAAAAAAAACCTAATCTTCCATCTTCTAACATACTCAGATGAGGACTGCTTTGCTTTTATATGGACATTTTTCCATTAAAAGAAATGAGAGGTTAATTTCAGTATTTTATTTTCACCAAATTATTTCTTTCAGCCATCTGTTTCTCCATGTTCTTCTTCACCCTTGATTATTATTTACTGTATCTTCGATGTCGCAGACACAGTTAAAGACGATTATACAACAACAAGATAGTTCCACAAGTGGTGATAATAGAGCATAATACTGAAGCGTAAAACTATATGTATCACTCTGTGTCACAGGTGTATTAACAATCATTAATTACACTAACAGCTCGAAAAGCTCCCAGGTATGGATATGGGATTTTCCAATATTTTAAAAATTTTGGTTTTTGTAATTTCTGGTTTCTGTACTTCACCAAACCCTTTATGTAGAACAGGTTATTTTTTTGGTGGTTCCTAGTGGCTCACATCCAGGAGTGAGCTCATCAGTTAACCCTCTCTATTGTCTTACATTATAACACTATTTACATTCCAGTAAAAAATATTCTGAAAAAGTACCTTATTGAAAATGAGTGTTACATATATTATTAAGTGGAAAGTGTCACATGTGTATAATTATATAAGGGCTATACTGAAAGTAAAGCTCCATAGTCACATTACAAACAAGAAATTACCAAGCTTGTTCACAAAACACAGTTCTATTATTGATGCCATAGCCTTCCAATAAAAGGGTATTGAAACCAAAACAAGCATGGACAATTTGAACAATGTTTTTTCAGAAGTAGCCAGTAAGCTCTTTTAGTCATCTTGAAACCATTCAGCTATCTTAAAAACATTCACCAAAAACAGAAAGTTTGAGGCAGCCTAATGAGAAATGAAACTTTAGGGCATGACAAATGTAAAACTTTATTGTTAAAATTTAAATAAGTGTTTTGATCTGATAGATGTTCAGACATCAGTATAATATCAGTTGCATCAGTTAAGTCAGCCAAATTAATGAGTAAGTTTTGGCGGTTCAGCTTCCTTGCCAAAATATGGATGAAAACAATAGAGTTCAAGAAAAATACACTACTCCATCTCTTCTGTCAACTAACTGATTATTTATTTGCTTGTAAATCCTGTATTACCTCGTATTCAGTTCATAGTGTTTAATATGATGTTGCCCCACCCATTTCAGCTATAACAGTTTCAACTCTTCTGGGAAGGCATTTCCACAGGGAGTGTATTTATGATAACATGTGACCATTCTTCCCCCAGAACATTTATGAGGTTAGACACTGATGTTGGATGAGCAGGCCTGGCTTGCAGTCTCTGCTCTAATTCATCCCAAAGGTTTTCTATCAGGTTGAGGTCAGGACTCTGTGCAGGCCAGTCAAGTTGTCTCTAAAAGACACCAAATGTTGACACACCAAATGTCTTTATGGACATTGCTTTGTCCACTGTGCACTTAGCACAATGCAGACAAGTACTGTTCTCCTGGCAAACCCAGACTCATCCACCAGATTGCCAGACAGAGAAGCACGATTTGTCACTCCACAGCGCTAAAGTCCAGTGGCGGCATGCTTTACACCACTGCATTCGATGCTTTGCATTGCACATGGTAATGTAAAGCTTGGATGCACCTGCTCGGCCATGGACACCCATTCCATTAAGCTCTCTACGCACTGTTCTTGAGCTAATCTGAAGACTACATGAAGTTTTGAGGTCTGTAGCTATTGAAGAAAGGTCGCAACATCTGTGCACCATGCATCTCAGCATTCGTCAACCCCGCTTTGTGATTTTATGTTACCTAACACTTGGTGACTTGCTGTCATTTCCAGCCGCTCCCACTGTTATATTACTGCTAACAGTTGACTGGAATATTTAGTAGCGAGGAAATTTTAGGACTGGATTTATTTTACAGGTGGCATCCTATCACGGAACCACACTACAATTTAATAAACTCCTGAGAACGATCCATTCTTTCACAAATGCAGAAGCGTCTGCATGCCTAGGTGCTTGATTTTATACACCTATAATCATGGAACTGATGGGAACACCTGATTTGGACAGGTGATTAAATACTTTTGGCAATATAGTATATGAATAAGCAGCATAAAGTTTTATTTATACTGAAACCTGGGGTAATTTAGGACAATTATATAATTTGAAACCAATGAATTGAGGTTCATATTAATATATCTCCTGCCGTGCAATTTTACACAAACCAGAAGTTATTGTATTTTTTCTTCTAACTGGATTTTCACTTATACATAAATTTTGTAAAAACTGCTGCAATTGATATAGGAATAAAATTGTTCATATGTGGTTTAACCCTTTGATGCATTAATTATTTATATAAATATTGGCATTTCTGCAGTAACTGCGCTGCCCACAGTGGATCCTCACTGTCATGTTTTCTCCATTTATTAGAATTTATATATTTGTTAGATTTTGAGAAATCATTTGAACAAATTAAAATTTTGAAAATTAACATAATTGTCCTAATATGTATACAATTTTTAGGTGAAAAATATTTTAGTTGAGTTAACCATGGCCAAGACTGTTAAGAATTATGGGCCTGGAAGAAACTTCTACATGTGAGGTGGTACAGTAAAATGGCCACTGAAGAACATTCCTCACATGGCTCACTTCTGCCGTGCTACTGTGACTTCTATGTCCTTTGCTCCATTGATGATCTTAGTCTTTGACAATCACCTTTCAGGCCTTCTGCTCTCTTCTACCCTGGTCGATAGGAGAGGGTAAAGCTACAGTAAATCTGGAGAAGAAAAGTAACCTGCCTGTTTAGCCTGGTGGGCGGTGAATCTCTTGGCAGCTTGTAAATACTTGAGATTCTTGTGTTCAGTCAAGACCAACTGAACTTCAGACACTTTCAGCTAATGCCTCCATTACTCCAGGGCCAGTTGATGGCTAAGAGCTCTCAATCAAATTTGTCATTTAATTTCTGATGGGTTAAATGGAGTAATAAGAAGAAGCAGGGATGCAGCTTGTTGTCACGGAATGACCTCTGGGAGTGTACACCTCCCAAAACAACCCTGAATCCTTGTTCATTAATTCAGTGCAACTGCTTCATTAAATGTACTATGTATACAGACTCTGAACATCACAGTTAGAATAGCAAGCAAACACAGAGGATCAGATAAACAGAGGGATCAAATAAACCCATGGAAAAATCACCAGCTAAATTTGGTGAATTTGAATTGATGACTCAGTCCAGACATGCCTAAAAAGAAATCCAAGCAGCAATTATCTTTCATCACTCCAGGTCATTCAAGCCGAGTCCACTGAAGGTGCCACTGGCTTTGGCAGTCCTACTAATTGTTAGTTCCTGGTATGGTTTGACAGGCGATAAAAATAAAATGTTGTTTTTCTAATAAAATTGTAAATAAAGTTAAAGAATTAATTTTAATAATACACCCTAAAATGCTGGGTTAGAAACAACCCAAACTGGGTTGTTTTTAAACCAGCTGCTGGATAAATATTGGACTAACTACATGCTGGGTTAATTTAACCTCAAAAATAGGTTATTATTATTATTTTTTTTTAAATGTTTTTCATGTCTATGGGTAAAACAGTTTAAACAGTTAAATTACTTTGATATACTGGTCTATTACAAAAAAAAACTCTAAGTTTTGCAAACCATACATATATGCAATAAACAACACCCAATTAATTGTACAAATCATAGAAAAAATATTAATATTTATTTTTCAAAAGCACAAGATCATATAATACAAACCAAGTTCAACAGCGACATCATTATGATACTATTACTGAGAAGCACTAATGACTGAGAGCAGTACTGGTCATTATCTCCCAACATCAGGATGTAGGGGTTCGACCTCGACACTTCAGCCTGCTGGAGATATTCCACAGTGTTTGTTCCAACCTTAGAAAGAAAGAAATTAAAGAAAGTAAAAGTTTATGGAAAAATCGAGAGGGCTGATAGTATGCATATTTGTAAAAAGATTAGTGTTTTATAACACCTCAGCTTTTTATATTTGGTTGCTAATGCTAGCAACCTAGCTAAATGCTAACGTCATGCTGGCGCTACAATTAACAGTTTAGCTTTCATTCATCACTTCACCACCTTCATACACCCTGCAAGTATTCTACAAAGAAAACTAAAAAGCTCAGACATTTTTGCAGTTCCTTTCATACACAGGTGGGGTTCTTTGGTTTGGCTAGCTAGCAGCCGTTGTCAGATAAACTAGCATGCTATAGCACAGACCAGGCTGAAAGTTTGAGCATAACACGGTAACAGTAATAAATGTTACATACAGTGAACAAATTCAGTCATAGGTGAGTGAAAGTGTGTATACAGACCTTATATTGAACGTTTACATTTCCTCTTGAATGCGTGAGGAGGAAGAAAAAAAGACACGAAGCTGACAAAGCCACTGAATACACCGGTGAACTTCGGGGGAGGGGCGGTCTTGTCTGTGATGTTAGCTGTCACTAGCTAACCCAACTCCAACCCAGCAAGCTGGGTTAAACAAAAAGTACCCAATTCCCTGTAAGTAACCCAGAAAAATTACCCAACTGAGGCAATCCAGCGTTTGGGTAGTAAAAACAACCCAGCATTTTTTTGTGTGTACTACATAAATGATGATTATTTTTAAAAATAGTAATAAAGTACAATTACTCAAGTATTTTACACCCCAGCCACCACTTATACTGTCTTTCAATATGCATTTCTGCACCACTCTATATTGTACAGATGAGATGAAAATGAAATATTACTCATATTACTTTTATTGCTTTTTTTTTTTGGGTTAATTGGCACAAAAACAAACATAGCAACAGAAAAGAGCAACCATATAGTGGACATTATTAGGAAATCAAACTGTCCTCTTACATATTGTCTTTTATAAATCTTAAATGACCAACTTGCAGAATGATGCACCACATAAGAAATGATATGTATTATGCAAAATTGTAACACAGTATAAAAAAATAATGGATGTATTAATATATACTCTTTGGAATTGCAGCCTACACAACTCTTAGAGTTGCTGTTATTTAAAAGTAAAATCATCAAAGGTTGACCAGTCAGAATTTAGAACAGTCCAGTGGCATAATAATTTCATTCGGACGTTGCTGATGTTGTCTGGGTGAATTGGATGAATTACAAAACATTTGTGAAAGTATAAAAACAAGACCAACAGCCTTTGATCAATAATACTCATATTTGTAATGCTCTACTATTTCCTCAGCCTTATAGAGAGGCAGTTTTTGCTCTCTTAAGAGATTCTTTGAAGCGACCTCACACGCACTCAAGCTGTCAGCTAGCCGTTCATGATCTACATACAGTACCCGACCTGGCTTTATGTGGAAGGCCACGGCTACATGATCCCACACAAAATATTCTGGCCTTCTGGAATAATATGGGTAATATTTATCGGAAGGAGACTGGCAGCGCCAGAACATTGTCCCTTTTCTGTACCCACACACTAATTTATCATTAAAGGGTAGGCGAGGGTATTTCCTATAATGCCTCATGTATCCTGGATGCACCAAAACTGAATAGAGAATCTCTTGCTTGTAGACCTGGGTGTCTAATACACGTAGGACTGGAGCAGTACCGTCGCAAAATTGCTCGCTGTATAGACTCAGGAGCTCTCTTACAGGTAAAGTGAAGCGGAAGTTGCCATAGCGGGATTCCTCCTGGAATGCAGGTGATGAGGCTTCCTCAGGGAGCTGATAATCAGGCACTGAAAGGCTCCACCACAGATAGGGCCCATTTGCTCTGAATCCTTCATCACTGAAGATTCCCTTCAGACCACTCTCGTCAGTGACATGGCAGACTTCGGACCCACTGAAGACATATTCGGGGTAATCGGGAATGTTTTCCTTCCTCAGGTAGCCGTGGTGGTAAGGGAAGTCATATTTCAGCTCAATTAAGCTCACATGCTTCCCTTCACAATATGTGTAGTTACAGCCTCTGGAACTTTCGCCTGTAAGCCATTCTCTAAAAACGAAAACAATATTGGTTTTAATTTGCCAGATATTTTCTAAGTACATTCTTTACATAGCCTGTACTAATTGAGAATGTAAATTCACCAAAAACTGGGAAAAAATATAGTATAAACATTAGATTTGAGTTACTCAAACAATGATTCAAAGTGATTCCAACCATTTGTGAGACTAGCGCATGAGTATTTCAGGGCAGGTATCAAACTGGTTGTAACTTTGGTATTACATCCATTTAAGCGCCATAGAACTATAAATGTGCAGTATGACAGGACAGTTTATTAAGCTTATACAAAGCTCTAACTAATAAACCAAGAGGCTGCTTAGGATCCCACACACACCAGGGGTCTCCTGAAAAATTTTAAATGTTGGCCTATAACCACATACTACAATAAACTGCATATAGTGGAACCTTGAATTGTGAGCATAATTCGTTCCGAATTTCCCCATAAGAAATAATGAAAACGCAGACAATTTGTTTCACAAACAAAAAATATTCATAGAAATATTATTAATACAAAATATAAAGTAAAACTAAAACAAATTATCCTTCACTTTACATTTGAAAAGAATCGCGGCACACACCAGTTTACAAACAGTTTTGGATTCAAGCGGGCACACACAAACACAAAATAAAAAATTCCTTCACTCACATAGTCACAGTATTATAGTAAATGCTATATGTGCACACGGATGTGGACTGTGCGAGTGACAAGAACGAGCATGGACAATACTGCCCAAATACCCATAATATTTCAAGACCTTGCTCGTTTACAGAGTTATGATTTATTTAAAGTTTTTAGTAGTTTTGCGAAACACTCCAAAAGTACAACAGACCAAAGTACTCTCAATCCAAGGTTTCACTGTACTTCTAGAGTTTGAGTACTCAGTTTGACTATACATGTCATCATGGCTAAGTCCTGAATCTGAAAAAAAATTGTTCTAATCAATAACATCATAGTTTTGCCTTTTAGGGGAAAAAATACTACTACAAGAAGGTAACTAGAATCTCATATGGACAGCCACTCAGAATTAAGTAATAGATATTAACTATACCAGTTTCATGGGCCCTAAAAAGTCTGACAAATGACAAGAAAAAGTATACTCAGGCTTATAATCTTTGTATCAAGTTTCATTTTGGCTATGAGACAATTTCAGAAAAAAAAGTCATAATGAACATATATTTATTAACTCAGTCATCTTTTAGCTTAGTCTGGATTATGGTGGAGCTGCAGCTGGAAATACACACTGGATGGGACACCATTCCATTGCAGGGCACAATGCACAAACATTTCACACATTGACACCAAGGATTTTTGGAAAGTCTGAGGAACCTCGGCAATCCAGAGTAAACCCAGTGTAGATGATGAGAATATGAAATTTTGCACAAATAATAATCTGAACGCAGGATCGAACCCAGGACCAGGATGACAATAGTAGTAGTAATACATGAAATTTAATTAGATGTTTTTACACATCAGAGCTTTCTTTTATGACTATATTTGTAAATTCTCAAATTTTCAATATTTAGCTACAGATAAAGCCAGAGAAGCTAAAAACTCCTATTTACTAATTCTTTTATCTGAAAATTTTTTATTTACTAGCTTTAGGTACTAAACTATTACAGATTGAACATGTGTCAAATATCAAAATTCATTGTTTATTGTTTAAAAATGTAAAACGTGTAAAAAATTATGTAAAATGTATAATATATAGATATATTATTAATATTAATAGAGTTATGGCGGCAATGTGGCTTAGATGTTAGCACTGTCGCCTTGCACCTCCAGGGTCCGATTCCTGCCTCGGGTCTATGTACATGGAATATGTATGTTCTCCTGGTTCATTGGGGTGTTTCCTTCTGCAGTCCAAATACATGCTAATTAGCATGCCTGTAGTGTGTAAATCAGTGAGTGAGTGTGTGTATTTGGGAGAAATCCAAAAAGTAGATGGAATGGATGAAAATTAAGTTTTGTCTTAAAACGACTCCAGCAGGTTAACATGTACTTACACCACTTCAGCACTGTTATTTCAGCAGTGAAAATATTAAGTAATCTCAGTAAAATATTCAGTTTAGCTTTTCTAATTAATATCTATTTGTGCAGGTTTTTGTTTACATTGAGAAACTTACTTATTCGTATCAAAATCTTTCTGTTATTTATATAGTTTGTACACTGAGGACTGACTGGGGAGAACTTCATGCAATTTGTTCTGCTCTGCTTTCTCAGTCGGTCGAGAATTTACTCTGATTCACCCAATAAGTTCAGCATTTATACAACATTTTACATACTTGTATCTCGAGAATGTAAAACGATTCAATATGATTCACGCAGTGGCTTGCACAAATAAACTGAGCCACTTTGATCCACGCCGATCCGTTTGAAAATTAACTCCTGTGCCTTTAAAATTGTATGTTCATTTTCATAATGAAGCAAAAATGGCTTTTCTTTTCTCCTGTCTGCATTTTGAAGCCAAAGTTCAAACAAAAAGAATTTTATGTTTTATTTTTTCATTTTCTGGAGTGACTTTAGATCAAAAGCTAAACAAACTGATTTTGCTAAACTTGGAGGCTGATAGTTACTGAAAATTAGCAAAAAATCGTAATAAAATAAGCTGGCATCAATGATAAAGAAACTCAGGACTGTAAAATCGACATCATTCCCAAGTAAGCCTTAAAGTTAGTCTAAAGGAACAAAAAAAAACAGACTTAAAACAAAATTGTGTGAAATTATTATACTATAGACTTCTATAATTAGACTATGCGTACTTTATGATCAACTTTTCTTACCTTTGTTCAGCCATCGCTGCTTGTTTTCTCTCCGCAGGGCTCAAGAAGCAAATGTTTCAGTTTCCTCCCCGCCCCCTAGCCTGCACACACACAAACACACACAGTTCCAGTGAGTGAAGAAGATAAGGAAATCCTGTACCAAATTTTATATTACCAGTATCAGAAGTCTAACTGTGAGGATTAACACATTCCTCATGTAGCATATATTAGTTACAGTAAACCTATTCAGTTCAGCATCGCAAGAAGTTTATTTGAATATGCTGCTAATACATATAGCTGAGAGACCACTAGGAATATGTAACTACAGTGAGACAGTAAGGCAGGTGTGTGTCAGAATGCAAGAGCATGCAACAAGAATATAAAAAATAACTGAGCTGAGCTAAACGGGGACTAAACCAAACAGCCTAAAGACAAAAGTATTGTAAGCAAAGGTATTGTAATCTGATGAGAAGGTTCTTAGGCCCATTAAACAACCCCTCATTGTTCTGTGCGACTCCTTATGAGGTAACACTTCATATAGCCTTCATCAAGACGAATGCGGTTGACATAATAAGCAATAATTCTCCTTCTTGAATTTCATCTTATAACTTACCAATTTGGACACTGTTGTTTTTAAACCTAACATTCCTGTATATAGTAACCAAGATGTGACATGGCAACACATATAGTGTCAATGTGTCATATCTCATAGGTAAAATCTTTAGAAGCAGAAGTTACCTGGTTCATGGAGCAATATTGTACTATAACTATTAAACAGAGGTACAAAATCCGTGATACTTTTCTCATACAGAATTGGTTGCAGAAAATGACCAGATGTTTATATATATATATATATATATATATATATATATATATATATATATATATATAAACTGTGAAACAGAAGACACGCCTAAAAGACATATGGAAGGCTGGGACAGTGGTGAAACTATGTGTGAAATTGAATTGGATCAATTTAGATCAATTTGTTCATGTTTTGAGGAAAATCCAGCAAAGATGATTTGATAACACATTGGAGAAGCTCAGTTTGAAATAAAGAGAGGGAAAGCCGGGAAAACGGTATAGATGGAGGGAAGAATTCCTACGCAAGCCATGAAGCGTTATCACTTCTGACCTTGGCCTAACCTTCTGTAACAGAGAACCATTGTACTATGACAGAAAGAAAAAGAAATACAACACGATCACAGACAGTCCTATATAAATGTGTCATGAAGAATAAGAAATATAAGGCACTCAGGATTTCAGGAGTTTTAAGACCATGGTGTTTGTATTATAAGTGAGTTGACTAAAAGTATGTGCGTACATAAATCAGCATATTTTATATAAAAGTAGACACTTAAATGTTGTGGGATTTTTTTTTATTTTTATTTAATCATCAAAGTCAATTTATCAATTCAATTTAAGCTGATTTCAATAAGTATATTTGTATACATGATTGTCCTTGATCATGTTTGTACTCTTATTTCAGGCTTCTATATCATATATATGATCTAGAAGGACACCATACATATGAAAAACCAGCATAGGAGCAATATTAAAGCTGACTTTAATTTTAGAATAATAATTTTTTTTTAAACTATTAAACCTAGCAAATTATGAGAAGGGCAAAATCATAAAGGCAGACATTCCTTAAGGATACATGCTATACCTTATAAAGATCCCATGCATCGTAAATTCCCAGCAGGCCATGAGAAAAACAAAAGAACCCTGGAATCCGTTTATTTAGAGTGACATGCTTCCATAAATTTGCTGTAAGTACTGACTCTGAAGGTCGCATTTAAAATTCCAAGCATACAATGATAAATATAATTATAACGCACACCAATTTTAACAGTATTGTACCAGAAGGATCAAATAAGCCATTGTTTATTGTCTTAAATTGACCTTTCAATATGGTGAATTTGAATTGGACACGCGTAAAAAGAAATCCAAGCAGGAAGAATCATGTTTAAAATTGCATACTATACCCTGATTAGGATATTCATTCCCTGCTGTCTAAAATCTCACAGTATATTACGTGAAATATTAACTGAACCAGTTGAAGTATTTACTCACCAAATGAATTAATCAGATGAACTTTTCAGACCAGCATTAATAATGCAACAACTGATAGAAACAATGCAATTCAGCACCACCTCTTCTACTGTTTTGGTGCTTCCTCTTTTTATGTGCGCCCTGCTGAAAAAACCCTCATCTTCCGTCTTCTAAATTACACTAACTGTTTGTCACCAACATGGGTGAAAGTAGCTGGGTTCTGTCCGCAGTACTAGGAAGAGAGGAGAGCCGCCAAAACACCCATTCAAAATCAGTTAGAGAAGCATTTTTAGCAAGTGTGGGAGATTTTTGTCTTCCACCTATTGATGTTGCCTCCATCTAAGTTATTAATCATACACTTAAATTTAGTACAAAGAATCAAAGAAAGACTTCTGACTCAGTGCAGATCTGGATGAAGTAAGACAGGGTTTATTGCAGCAAGTGATCCAGCCTAGCAGTGCCTAGATTGGAAGTCCAATGCTCATTTTATACCATTTGTAAAAGGAGGGCCTTACCCCTCTCATCCCCTCCTTTCTATGTTTTGTCCACTCCTAGTAAATTATTATCCCATTATAGTCCATTTTTTTCCCAACTAGGTTACCCAATATAATTACCTTTTTTCCCCTACTTCCTTTTTCCCTGTTCCATTGCATCATTATCTGACTCCTTCGTGTACTCATAGTTTTCCATTATAATTACGTTTTCTTATAAATTATTTTCCATTATCTTTACACTTTTCTTTCTTCTTTTTTTTTAAATATTGGGGCGTTGCTTATTTTGCTATACTTCTCTCGGTTTTCCGGTTTGTTCTACAGTTCTGGAGAGACAGGCCATGGGTAAGCATCTCTATCACACTATTTTCAGTATTTGTCTCTTTTTTTCTTTCTTTGGTGTTTTTTTACCTTGGTAAGTTCTATCCAGGATGAACCTGAGTCATCTGGATCTTTGATGCAATATCTACGGGAGATTACTTATCTCAAGAAGGGTGAAACCAAGACCGGTTTTCTAAAAGTCTGCGTTTGGGGGAACATAGTCCTCCTCATTCTTTTAGGCCCATAAGGCCAGAGTCCATCACTCCAGCACCGTCTATTCAAAGGTCTACTGTAGTTGTTATGTATCTGTTGGCACCCAGACCGATTTTAAGGTGTCTGTTGGAACCCAAACTGATCCTCCTCCTGTGATTTCTCTCTTTTATTTTAGTTTTTTTCTTTTATGTTGGTCTGTACATTCTGTATTCCATGCTTGCACACTATGTTTAGTGTACACATTATATCTTGTGTACGTTTTCATTAAACATGCTATGCATACAAGTATTTGTGAGTCTTCTGGTTATTTCTTTACTGTCCTTGATTTTCATTTAAAAGTGATAAAATCAGTATGCCAAATAAATGTAAGAATTGAAATATAGTAACTACTGCTTGGAAATTGGTTGCTTCAAACGTAGACACATTTTCTACATTTGTCTGTTTTAATCATATTAAAGATATTTAGCCTATAACAGAAACTTTGTATAAAGTAACCTGTAGCTATGATTATACAATTTTGTCATATACAAACATTATGATTTCACTCTCTATTGCATTATCATATATTCTATTTTCACAAAGAGCGCATTTCAAGACCTTTTCAAAGGTCAGAGGTTATGTTTTATCAACCAATCACAGTCCTTGAATTGCTGCGTCATCCCTAGCAACAGGGTCAACCCCACCTCCTCAAGAGGAGAAAAGGCGCCTGCAGGACAAATTGGGAAAATAATAATACTAATAAAAATAATAACTAGTAAAACAATATACTAATAATACTCACTCCTTTTCATCTTATTTTATAGCTGTATACTCATATCTAACGTTAATCAAGCAAAAAGTATGTGAAGTGCAGCCCAAGAACCACCTGTACACACAGAGTACAAGAAATTGAGGAACTGTAATGAAATGGAAAAATACAGAAAATGCAGGCAGATTTCCAAAATATAAAAATAAGCTTTTGGTTCTGCTTTGCTTGAGACACAGAATGCAGAGAGCTAGACTTCGCCTTTTAAGAGCTGACAAGGTAATAAAACAAAGGGATCAATGCGTATCATATTTATCATATTGGAAAAAGAAAAAATCTAATTAATCACTAATCCTCAGCAATATCCTCCTCAGAGCAATAAGGAGAGAAGCGAACTGGAGAGGTGGGATTGAGGCTGCTGGAGGGTGAATGAATGATTGTAGCGATTTGGATAAGCAGGTGTAAGCACCCGCTCTCAGGAGAATCCTCGGAGGAGTGCACTGGATGGGTTCCCTTTTCAGTCTGGTTCTTCTCAAGGGTTTTTCCTCGTGTCATCTCAGGGAGTTTTTTTTCCTTGTCATTTTCTTGTCTAGCTTGTTTATTACAGACAAACTGAACTCATATGCATACTATATTGGTATCATTTACTTTCTCTCTGGCTGAACATAGTGCTTAGTGGTTTTTGACTGGAAACGTTAAGGGTTTCTTCTGTTCATCTAAAAATTACATTTACAAAAAAAATTTTTTTTTTATGAATTAATGTCTCTTGTACCTGTTTTTAGAATTGCAACTTAGTATTGTCATGAAATGCTATTTCACCAGCTAGTGTGCGTGCCGTATCAGATATATATCCGTCCTACCCAGACATGAATAAATATGAGATAAGAGGAAGAAAAGTATGTAACTGGGAGTTGCCTCATCAGTCTGGCCTAACAAAATTTGCATACATCTATTGAATATTAAGTAGATACTTGAACTAAATAAAGAATTAAGGAGGAGCAATGAGGTAATTGCCAGGTAAGGGTCTATATACCATGTAAAATTAAGGAAGTTAGAATCTTCAAGAAGATTTGTGGGGTGTCTGTTGTATTTCTGGCTGGCCGGTGCAGAGCTGTCCATCCACGTCTGTCTACAATAAACTCCTTTGCTTTTCCTATACTCAAGTAGTTTTTTGTTTGTTTGTTTTGTTTGGAAAATTGGTGGAGTTTACGAAATTTGCCACGACACCAGCTTCACTTTCCTTTTCCTTTTTGGAAGGACAAAATTGATCTAGAGCACTGCTTGGTCCATGAAACAAGGGATTTTATACCCAACTGCTAGCTCTCCATTTAATGCAGGGGTTTTATTTGGGGTTTAACCCTAAAACTCCAGGTAGCTGAGTTTTATAAGTGGAAAAATAAGTGGAAATATAAAGTAAATCTTGGAGGTTTCTCAGGACTGTCCACAACTTCCTTGGTTTATTCTCCTCACATTTTTCTCCTCACACTTCATAGCTCCCTGGGAAGTAATGCAACCTGTCACTTCAACATCAACAAACCAGACTGATTAATGGGAGTGGTGGAAGCAGGGGGAGTTGACCAAGGTTAGCCAAGGTCAGAAGTGATAAAGCTTTTTGGCTTGTATAGAATTTCTTTCCCCCATCTATCCCCTGCTTCCTTTCTCTTTATTTTAAACCTTTTTGCTTTCAAACCATTTTTGCTGGATTTTCCTCAAATGGTATCCAAACATACCATTTCACCATAAAATTCGCACATATCTTCACCATTAAGGAAGAAAAATCTACTCACAGAAGGGTTGGCTAAATAAATAGATTTTCTGCCTTACCATAAACATGGAGACTGTATTGAAGGGCTATTCCATAACTTTGGGGCTTAGTAAGAAAAAGCTCTGCCCCCCTGCTGATGTTTTCACAATACGAGATGCCAACAAGCAGCCTGCATCTTTAGATTGAAAAAGGCATAGTGTATCATAAGACACTAGCAATTCACTCAGCTAGAGATAATTTAGCACTTTATAAACCAATATTTACAGTTTATAATCAATGCAAAATTTCACTGGGAGCCAATGCAAATGCTTTAAATGAAAGACTGGTATTAATTAACACATCAAGGTCTATTACCGCTGCACATGATGCTGCTGCTTTTCGTCTTAGTACCAGTATGTCTGTCTTGTAACAGTTTAGTAGAAGGAAGATAATAAGCATCCTGTGACTCATTTCCTTGACACATTCCTCAGCTTTAAGTTGGTGTCTCTCATCTGGCTTTGCTGAGACATATAACTGTCCGTCATCAGCATAACAGTGAAAACTAATATCATGCTTACCATTAAGGCCGATTAACACAAATTGTGCCTGAATCATGCTTTTTAAACAAGAATAGACCTGACACTCAACTCAAATTTCAATGTCACACTTTCACACACTACAGCTTCAGTATTACTGCTGTACTGAGAATATCATGCCCCAAAAGAAGATCTAGCCAGGATGGAAGGATTTTGACAAACTTCACACAACAATAGATGTTACAGTCAGAGACCGTGTCTGAATTATGCACTTATAGTATAAGGACAATGGTGGTCATTTATGAATCACTCAGTAAAGTTGTGTGTAAATGTTTGCATATGACAACGTGAACTAAAAAGTCATATTCTGTACTCACATGTACAGTATATGTGGATAAATGTAAATTACACAAAAGAAATGAATAAGTCTGTCCACAAAACACCTCACTTGGGTTACTGATGTTACCAAAACTCGCTAAGCGAAAGCAAAAATGATGTGAGTAATATCTAGTCACTCATATCTTTCCAAAGAAAAAGACATACAATACATAATCAAGACAAACTCCGGTTTCAACAATGATGTGCCAGGACCATTAAGCCATTATATTAATCTTGAAACTGTTAACGTACCACTTTGTGCATTGGATATTGCTGTCGTGGAGTCTGTTACTGTCTAAAATTGTCCTTTGAAGATGGGCGTTGTCTGAGAACATGAATCGAAACTTAAATGCAGCCTAATAAGAAATGAAACCAAACTGCCTTAACAAAACCAAAACCAAACCAAACCAAACCAAAACCTGCCTATCCGCTGAATCAAAACATCACCTGAATGTAAAAAAAAATATATATATATATATTATTTTTTAACCTAAAATGTAAGTAACTTAAACAGTTGAGTCAACCAAATGAAGTGATTGAGTGCTGGCTTTGAGATCTGCTTCACTGCTGAAACAATGGATGTAGACAATCCATTTCAAAAACATCATATACAAAATGGAGACACAGTAATCAAAACTGAAAAATAATTCAAAGTTATCCGAGTATGAGGCAGAAAAAAAAACAAAAATAAGAAGTGTTAGAGGCCCATACTGTAGCTTAATGTGACAAAGAAAACAGTACTGTGTTTTTATATATAGGTTAGAATAAATTCTACAAAGATTCTTCATAAACAGAAGGGGGGGGGGGGGGGACTTTTGTATTGTGGTTGAAGAAGACAACTAAAGGTTTTCACCAGAAAACTGTTTAAATAAATACATAAATAGAATTTAAGCATATAAGCAAATAACACCCGTGTTAATCCCTAATTATTCCATCTATGGAATATGAATTAATAAATGAATTAATTATTCATTTATTTGGTTCTATATTGACTGCGAGAAACATTAGTTGTAATTAATGAACACATATAGGCATTTATTTTATATTTACTAATTTAGCAAATAGTGTTAATTAGGGAATTTTTTTTTAACTAACCAAACCAACCATTTTTTTTATCATACCATAATCAGTTAGTTCAATTAAAAAAAAATTTTTTGCACAGTGGTGTAGCTCAGTGGTTCTCTACCCTGGGCCTGGAGAACCACTGGTCTGCATGTTTTTTTTGTTTGTTTTTTTGTGCTTTCTCATCTCCAAGCACACCTGATTTAACTAACCAACAAATTAATAATTAACAGCCTTTTTAAATTGAAAGTGTTTGGCAGAACAGGGGAAACAGTAACATTTGCATGGCAGTGTTCCTCCACACCTAAGGTTGAGAACTATTAGTGTAGCAGATAGTTGACACCAGTTACTTTTTTGTTGTTGTTTTTTATGAGATCAATGTGGGATTGGTGGTTCACTAGTAAGCTTCTCATGTGGGCTGTGGAAGACCGAGGCTCAATTCCCAGCCAAACGCAACCATCAAACCCAAAAAATGTCCAGGGTCAAGGGTTCGAGTCTCACTTTTGCGATTGTATGAGAATGAATTTATTTCTCTCGAAATTCTATTCCAGGTTTTTTTTGTTTTTTTTTTTTGGTCAATGTTTAAATAAATATTTTGCTTATTGTTAAACATCTATGTTTAAATAAATATTTTGCTTATTGTTAAACAAATAATACCGTATATACAAAAGATAATCATGAAAAAGTTATAAATAAAAAGGGAGAAGTAAAGGAATACCCATTTCAGACATTTTTGATAATATTTGTCCAGTTATAAACTATTTTTGTATTATTATTCTTATTATTATTATTATTATTTTTATTATTATTATTGTAACTTGTGGTGTCATGCTTCTGTTTGGCCTTGACAAGTGCAACGAATATTAGAAACGATGAGAAGGCGTTTTGACATTATCAAGCCTAATGAGAATGTGGGGAAGATGTGATCTCTGTGACTTTGACCATGACTTTTGATTGGTTTGAACAAACAGGCTTTATTATTTCAGAAACAGCTGGTCTGGAATCTTCACAAAGAAAAGTCTTGTGAGATGATATACAGTTGTGCAGACTGTTGAGCAACAGTTCTATGAATGAAAATGTCTTGTTCTTGAGAAAAGGCAGTGGACAATGGGTGGACTGGTTCCAGCTAATTCCAAGGCTACAGTAAATAAAATAACTTCTCTTTATAGCTCGGTGAGTTGAAAAGCATCTACAGAGACAACAGTGGGCACAGACTTACTAAAATTAAACAACTGAAAGCTGGGGGAAAAACAGTTTTGTGAAGTCAATTTCGGGTATGTGAACACTGAACGTTGAACATTAAGAGAAGCTCATCTTCTTGGTTTTATTTCTACACACTGTACAGAAGTCACACAATCAATCAATACAGTCTTTAATGATGTAGAAAAATACTATATTTCAGAAAATCCTTAAAAAATAACAAAATATATACTATAATATTTTTTATCTAGTCTAAAACAAACAAATATATAAAAAAGACAAATGCATCAAAACACAACCTGCTTTGATAATTAGTGTTGGCAAAATACAAACTACAATAAAACTGACATTAAGGCAAAAAAAAAAAAAAAAGATTAAATAAATTAATTAGATAAGGAATCTTTTGTCAACCAGAGTTTTTCTGACCAGGTTCCTGCGACCAGAAACATTTCGAATCAGCCTGAAGATCTGCAAACACACACAGATACATTGCAATAATTATTCGAATGGTTTTAAAGAGCAACAATTCTTTAAATTTACAGCTTATAAATACCTAATTGAAACATCTATTTTAAAATATTATATTAATGACTTAACTATGTGCAAATACAAACTGCATTCAAAGAAATGGATATATGAAAGATTAAGACAGGTACATAATGTGTCATCCTAGGAAAAATATTTTTAAGTTAATTAGTTATTATAAATAATTTATATGGCCCATTTTAATATGAGCAAATGATTAAATAAAAAAGAAACACTTTTTAGATTACTGTTTCAATATTGGTTTAAACACACTCAGAATCTCTTGAGACCTGAATGCCCCCTTATGAGGTCATGATGTTTTCTACATTGCCTATACATACACAGAAATTGGACAATGAAACTGAAACGCCTGGTTTTAGACCACAATAATTCATTAGTACGGTGTAGGGCCTCCTTTTGCGGCCAATACAGCATAAATTCGTCTTGCGAATGACAGATACAAGTCCTGCACAGTGGCCAGAGGGATTTTGAGCCATTCTTCTTGCAGAATAGTAGCCAGGTCAATATATGATGCTGGTGGAGAAAAATGTTTCTTGACTCACTCCTCCAAAAAAACCCTAAAGTGGCTCAATAATATTTAGATCTGGTGACTGTGCAGGCCATGGGAGATGTTCAACTTCACGTTCAAGTGCATCAAACCACTCTGTCACCAGTCTTGCTGTGTATATTGGTGCATTATCATCCTGATACACGGCACCGCCTTCAGGATACAATGTTTCGTCAGGTGGTTCGGGGGAAACACGTGATAGTCTTCGCCCTCCCGGCTGAGTGGTATTAGTAGGGTAATGTGGGAGCCCCCTAGTAACGGGGAGGAATTGGACACGACTAAATTAGGGAGAAAAAATAATAATTCATTTAGCCATGAAACCTTCAAGACTAAATCGGCCAGTGTTTCATTGTCCAACACCCTATATATCCGTGTATGATCCTCATACGAAGACTGTTAGGTATAATTCTTTTTCTTCTCTCTGTCTGAAAACCACTTTCAGTTTAAAGACGCCATTTGAGTCCATAATTATTAGGTGCAAATACAGAGAAACCAAGGAGAAATTGCAATGCACACAACAGTCGAGTCTGGGTCTCAGGAGGTTAAGGGGTCTGTGGTGCTGACTTGGACTGGCTAGACAGCAACGCGGTTGAAAGAAAATTAATATTTTGTTGCTCTTTCACATTCCTCCCAGGTTTCTCAGAAAAATACTAGAAAAGTCAGTCTGCTAACAAAAGAGAGTCTGCAACACCTCTGTAAATGACTCTGAATGTATAGGACTATATGATGAAAACGTCACCTCACTTCAGACACTCAGACACACACACAGTCACCCAAACCCCCAGATACTGACCAGTTGCTGTACATATGTTAGAATAGCTGCCAGAATGTAGTTCTGGCTGCCGAGATCAACAACACAGAAAAAGAGTGTGTCAAAGATCAACAGTGTCGCCTCGTTTCCATAGAAAAGCACCTCAGCGAAAGAATGAGAGTCATCTGGGGAGAAAATGCATAAAGTGAGTAAATGTAATTTAATTATATTTACCGGAAAGTCAACGAAAAACATTGTCACAAAGCAGCTGCATAGATTTCTGCATATAGATATAGATTTTGATTTATGCCTAATGAATAATACCATGACCCATGAAAAGAAATATACAAAATGTATGATTACGCGCCTTGTGAAACATTATTGGTCTAATGTCACGTATGTTACATAGCTTACCATTATAAAAAATGCTTTTGTCCAGAGGTTCAATAAACTCCATTCCTATGACTCTTTCCAAGAGCAGCTTATCTTTCACAATGTAATCCATCTCACGATGAGCCTGGCAGAGAAAACAAAAACAGAATCATCATGCTGAACACTGCACCAGGGTGTATGGGTAATAAAGATGAAGTCCATAAAGTCTCACATGGTCAATGACAGAGGCCAGGAAGCGGTTCATGGTGTGATAGGCTTTTGTGTTCTGTTCGAATGGATTGGCTGAGGCATCAATCAATCGCGAAGGTCCATTTCTCTGTGTGGTGATGGAAAAGACATGAATAACATTAATAAGGGATTGTGTGCGTTTTCACTCTAAAAACTAACTTTAGCCAGGACAAATCCAGCCTGATTCTTAACATGTGATGTTCTAATGGCTCCAAAATGTATCACGTTGGTCTGTTCTCATTGATAATGACTACACTACCCACAATGCAACTACCTGCTGACTACCTGCACAATTGGTATTTAGCCCTTTCTTCAACTTGAATGAAATTCCTTACAGGAATAACACAATTGCGGATTTACCCAACAAATTCTCACAAGAGTCACTTAGAATAGTGCAAATATTTAAATATGAACAAATGTATGTGTTTCAGGGTCGATGTCATTTAATTTTCTTTGACTAGACTAAACAGTGCTGGCATGCGCTTACTCTACTGAGCGGCTCGAATATGCGATCGTACTGCGCCCTCAGACGACTTGTGATGGAGATCTGAAAAGTCTGGATGTCGGTATTAGGCAACAATCCTCTCTGGCCACAAAGATTCTCCTATTGAATGTCACACAGATACATACATATATATTAATATCCCTTACCATTACATATTCTCAAAATTATATTTCAAATAATATAATGAGTCTTACTGCCTCTCTCTTCAGGTTTGAATTCATCTCCTCCATGTTAGTATCGGCGTGGCCATGCACAGATCGACCGTGAATGTAGTAACCAAAACAGCGCTGAGAAAGCAGCAGTACTGATACCTAAAACACCATTGCGAAAAACATAAAGGCATGCACAATATTTCAGTTGCAGCTTTATTTGGAATTTTACCAGGTCCTGGAAATCACAATGGTCCCAATTAAAAGTATAAAGATTTGTGATGAACTGATAAATGACACATGCAATATGCATGTTTGGGGGGGATTTAAAAATATGAAGTGCATAAAGATGCAAGTACAAGAAGGGGAAGTAACGAAATTTCAGTTTATTAAGTTTTACATGTGCTAACTGAAACATGTTAGAAAGAATAACTGAATCATGTCATACTTTTTTCATTTTTATTATACACTTTTAGGTAGGCTCACCAGTCAGTGAATGAAGTGTAACTGTGCAAAACATTCTACATGCCAAAAAGGTCACATTTGCTGAAGAATTAAATAATTGGCCTGCATCAAGCAAAGAAGATCTGAAATGGCTGGAATTGGGTTAAGAACTGCCTAGCACATTATTAAAACCAAGAATGATAGCACCGATCGCGCGGTTGAGTCTCTATTCGGTAGACTAGTGTGGGTGTGTGTGAAAGTCATCCCACACACACATACAAACACAAAATAAAAGATGCTTTATGAGCACACATGTGGTCACAGTGTTATAGTAAACAGTACACACACGCACTGATGTTGACTATACAAGTGATGTACACGCACTGAGAACAAGCATGGGAGACGATTACCCACAATTCCGCAGAGTGACGGAATGAATAACCACAGTTGTGATCACATGACGCTTGGCATCAAAACAAGAAGCGCATGCGTGCTACATGATGCTACTTGGTCCTCATATATAAAGACTCGCTCGTTTTTCAAATCAAAATGTATTAAAGATTTTTGCTCGTCTTGCCGAATGCTCGCAAACCTTATCTTGCGGGTTACTCGCTATCTGAGGTTCCATTGTATTTTGATTATTCTTACATTTAACACACTAGCATACAGATTAGAGCTGTTGTTGTATGTAGACTCACGTTGCTAATAGAGCAGAGATCTACAAACTGACGAATTTTGTCTTCCACAAAGCGCTCATAGAAAACGGAGAAAAACATGATCTGGAAAAAAGAAACACAAACAATAACACATTACTTACATTACAGCAACTAGAACCAGTTATTCCTTATGTACAGTGTTGCAAAGGGCTAATATACAACGATATGCTGTAACATTATGACCACTGACACTCATCATCAGGGATCAACCGATATGATATCACAATACCTAGGTGCTGATTTGTAGTGTGATTTTGCTGGCATCCCAATAATGTATATGAAGAGAACGAAATGAATGAATGAATGAACAAAGGAAGAATTTTGTGATGTCATAACATCTCTGTCCTTTCCGAAATTGTGCTACAATTTCGAGAAATAAATCTTAGTTTAATTTATTAGTTTCAAAAGCAAAGCCAACTTTTGTTGAAATATGGTAGCTTTGAAATCATAATTTCATCATGAATTTTATTTTCAAAAACATGCCATTTTTTGAAAAATGCGTGCAAATTGGTGAAAAAACAGTTGTTGGTGATATTTAACTATATGTCTGGGGGGACTAGAGGTTTAACTTCTATGCAGCTATTTAATGCAGTCTGTGGGTGAGGTGTGTGCGAGTATGAGTACCTGTATGAAACCAATGCAAAGCCATAGAGCAGCTGCCAAACCGTAGCGCAGTATGCGGCTGTAGGCCGGTTGGTATCCCTCGCTTGAACGCTGAAGCTCTGAAGAAGGGTCTCTTAATGCAAGGCTGGAGAAACTCACCACCTGAAGGCAAACACAAAATCTAACCATGCACATATACAGTACAGATACATCTATGGCACTGCTTGTAGTGCAGCTCACCTGCAGGAAGAAGAGCACGGAGATGACCTGGAAGGTGGGGTTGATCTTACGGATTGTCTGGATCTCGTTCCATTCGTTAGCCACAAAATACGTTCTCCAGATGCTGACTGTAGGTGCCGGGGTCTTTCCGTCACCACAACCTGAAAACATGTACACAAGCGCACTATATACTGTAACTGCCGTATCACTTATATATAACTAAAAGGAAACTGAGCCCAGTAAAACATTGTATGTAAGGCATATCTAAATGATAGCACACTTGCTAAACTAGCGGTTATAAACTTGCCTTTGCTTCATAGCTTAATTAATAAGAGAGGGAAACTGAAATATAACTTATACTAAATATAACGAAACATAAGCACCGCATTCAGTCAGTCAGCTGATTAATCAGGGAGATTTTTGCCAAATCTTGGCATCGATTGATATAGCTCAGTATTGTTGCTGTGGAACCATGGACAGTAAATGCTGTTGTTTTGGAATTATAAAATGAATCACTTAAAAATATATTTTTTAATAACTGCAGCTTTAAATAAATGTTTTTGTGTATCATTTGTCATTATTACACTGTTATATTTTATCAAAAGGTGTGAAAATGTAAATCAGCCAAGCATAGCAGAATAAAAAATAATAAAATCAGCATCATATATTGTCCACATGCTGCCCTGAGTTCTAAAGAACATTACCTTCTACAGATTTACTGGACTTGCCGCTGCGAGGTCTCTCCCAGTCTATAAAGAATATATCCACTGACATCTGCAACCACAATTCATGAAGGAACTGTAGCGCCTGCAGAGTAGGAGAGAATCAAAATTACAGGTAGGCCTAAACTTAGGCAGCTTAGGAGTTTATGACACATACATATACTGTTTATTCATAACACACCTTCATGAATACAAATAAATGGATTTGAATTAACATCTGCTATAAACCAATACAAAGCACTAAACAGATACCTGCAGGAAGTGGCATTGCATTACAACCTTATTGTGTATGTTTCTACACATCACCTTAAGTGCAAAAGCACAGCCAACGTATATCACAAAGCGATCCTCCTGAGCTGGTAAGGGCAACAGGACTGATACAAATTGCTGAGCCTGTAAAACAGAAAAGAAAAATTAGGAAAAAATACAAAACAAAAATACAAAGCAAAAAAAAAGAAAAATGTATATACACAGATGTAACCAAAGCCTGTAATACAGAATTGTAAAGAATATCTCAACAGAGACTGTTAACATTGTGTAATAGCAATAAAGACATATCACTGACCTTATAAAAAATGAGCCAGTACAGACCAGTTCCGACAGTGATGACGAAGAAAACATTTGCCAAATCTCCGGCATAGAACAACAGGAACTTCACAATGGTCTGAATGACATAGAGGTGCGTACATTACGAAAGCACCAACAATTAGAAAAACATTTAAAAGGCTGTGAAAGGTTCAAAATATTAAATAAATGTATCATTTGGGCCTTATTAGCATTATTCTCATGTATTAAAACAGATTAGTATTTTAACTGTGAAAATAATATGCAGAAAAATACATTTATTTATATTTAATACCGCTTATCCTGTATAGGTTCACGGGGTGCATGGGCCCATCCCAGGGAGCTCAAGACACAAGGCCAAACCATTCCAGGGCACCACCCAGGACAACGTGCAAATTAATATTTATAGTTTTCTTGTTGTTCAATTTGCACACAATTCTGACTATTTGATGACAGTGGAATCATTTTCAGCAAACGCTTCACAATTAAAATACTGGAGTATATCCATGACATTGTGGGGGGAAAATCCATATATGTGATAACCTGGTCATTCAGTACATTCAAGTCATCAGCTGATTCCATTTTTATTCCCACATAACATTGCTGAGTCTAGACCTGACCAACTGAGGCAACCCCAGATCATAACACTGCCTCCAGACTATGCATGAAGGGTGAATCGCTTTATGCGCTTCCCTACTTAGCCTGAAGCGCCATCACTCTAGAATAGGATCATTCTGTTCACATGACTGTCTTCCATTGCTCCAAAGTCCAATCTTTATGCTCCCAATCAATCCGAAGGCTTTTTTTTTAGCTGTTTAGTCCCAATCCCAAATCCAAGTTCTCATATTGTGCATGAAGAAATGCTCTTACTTTCACTATTAAAGATTTCTATTAGCCATTTTTATAACACACCTTCAGCAAGCAGTTGAAGTGATCTTTGACGACAGTAATATGATATGATATAATTCATGATATGTCATATATTTATATTTTTTCCGTGCATTTGTTGGTTCAGCACTATCCTTCCACGTATTAATAATTCATTGGACAATTATTAACCCAATTTCGGCAATTTAAATGTTTTTTTTTGTTTGTTTGTTTGATGAAGGGAAATAATTTCACCCATCTGAAAATTTTACTTCTACATTAGATAATGAAATCATTATAATCTGTAATTCTTAGATAGCACGTTTTTTCCTTTTAATGAAATCACATGTGACAATATAAATCCCTTCTTTTACTGTGTACATGTGTGTGATTGTGTGTGTGTGCATGTGCTTGCCTGTACGTCAATGAGAGGTGAAGCGATCCTTCTTTTCCAGCTTGCGGTCTTCAATAAAGAGTAAACAACAGCCACGCCCCCCAACACACCCAGTGCAATCTGGGCAACAGACACATACACAAAAACACATCATTACCATCATCGACATCATCCTCATGAAGCATTACTACTTTATTTGAAAAGTAGTTTGAAAAGTAAAAATGTCTACTCACATCAGTTTTAACTTGAGCATCGCTCTGATCCATATCATAATCCAATGAGAATGATACCTAAATATACCCACATGTAAAAGTTAACATCTGTTCATAGATGCATGTACATACCGAATATGTACTTTATGTAATACGTACAGCTACAGTTTGCTTGGCTGGATCAGTGATGAGAATATCAGAGTAGGACACAGTCATTAGGGGAGGGTACACCTGTCCTTTCTGGGTGTTCGGCACCAGATGGAACCTACAAGTCACACAACAATATTATTAAGAACATAAAACATCATACCCAACACTGTATGCTAAGTGTGTGCATTAAAAATTTATATATTTTACCTAATTTGTAAGTTCCTGGCCACACGAATAGCTCTGGGGGTGGACGTCAGACTCTTTTCTCGACCACTTAAAGTGTCTATCATCATCAGTCTTCGTGTCAGGTACCAGCTATTCATGTTCGAGGCTAGGATACACAAACACACAATGTATATTAGGACAAAAAAAATATATGTTTTTTTATTTTTTTTTAATGTATTAATTTTTTTGGGGCTGTGGAACAAATAATTTGAGTTTCCATTATTTATTTTGATTTGGTTTACGAGTGTTTTGATATACGAGCACGCTTCCGGAACAAATTACGCTCGTAATCCAAGGTTCCACTATATATGCATACAAGGGGGGGGGGGGGGGTTAAGTCAGTCAAGGTGATTGTTCCCTTATTATTTTTTTTAACAATATAATAAGGGAAGCAACAGAAAAGCATCCACACTATTAACTGGAAATCACTGGAAATTTATTCGTGACAATACCAGAGCTATAGACAGAATGGAGTACAAAAAAGCTAAACTGGATGCGCTCCAAGGGTAGGACAGATTTTCTCCTTTATCAATTTATAGTGACACAAGCCAATCATGGGCATTTGTGAGTTTGTGCATGTAGAAATGCGCTTTCCTCTCATTATTGCAACATTTCAAAATGTGTTTAAGAGCTTCATAAGTGCCTCAGGGAAAACACATGATCACTTTCTCCCTACAGTGGTGTGAGCTGTTATATGATGGTGAGAGGTGGATAGTAGGTGAGTGGGATTTGCTCAAGACAAGATTCTGAGAAAATCTTGTTAAACATTATTTGTTAAACGATGAAAGTGTTATTTAAATAGAGGGATTAAAAAAAAGAGAGAACCTGCTTTATTTCACTACAGTTTTGTTTAGTGGACCTTAATACACAGAATATTACTGTACAACCTAGAACGCGTTTTTTGACTCATCACCTTTCAAACATACAATAACACCTAAATTGTACCTCTACTATGTGTTACCTTGATTGATAAACTGGCCATTTAACTGCAGAGCGAGATTTAGAATGGGCACAGCGAGGAGGCGCTTATCTCCTGCGGTGTTCTGCTGCACCATGAAGACGTCATAAAACAGCGGTTCCGAATAAGCAGCCAAGAGATCCGATACTGAGAGAACACACTGAGAAGATAGAATGTAAGCAAAAAAATAAAATAAAATAAAAAATATATTTAAAAAAAACACTCTGCCTGAATGCAAACACATGCACACGCAGAGTACTCACGGTTTGCTTGTAGGCCGTCCCAAATGTGTACGCAGCCTGCAGCCTGGTTAACGTATCTGGACAAAGCTGCAAAAAATATAATGAACCATTAAAGCACAAATGAGGGCGAGTCAAAAATGATCTGCACTCTGGTTGTATTAAAACTAGGGCTGTCAATATTAACGCGTTAATACATGCGATTAATCCAGAAATTTTAACACATTGCTATTTTTTTTTAGCTCAAATTAAACATATTACCAAGTTAGATTGTAATGGCTTCGCAGCATGGTTACCTGCATGTGTGTGATAATGGCATGTTTAGCGCAGATAATAAGATCACTGTGGAAACGTCATTATAAAAAGCTTGAAAAAGTTTTATGCTTGAGCTACCTTCAAGGGGAACTATTTTTACAAGAATATGAGGAAGTGGTGACTCAGGATCTAGGTTCTCCATTTTCGGATCTGAAGATTTGGGTTTGAGTCTTACATTACGGGTTTCCCCATCAGCTGTTTTCAATTAGCCAGCCACTGCATGGAGTACCGGTCCTATTTGAGAGATTTAACATTTGTCAAATGTAAATATACAAATTATGCCTGCGATTAACTAGATAAACATTTTTAATCAATCAATTGACGGCACTAATTTTAATTTCAGTTGGTCTTATCAGCGCTTTCCGTTTAAGGATATTGTCTCCTATAGTCACTGTAGTGCAGGATGTGAAAGTTTTACATCATTCATTTGTAACCGCATTACAAGCATATAGAGAAGTTCAAGAAAGGTTGCATGAGTGTTGGGACGTTATGTCGAAAAGTGGTGTATTTGTCTTTTCTAAAAGTTCATCAAAATAAATTCTACAGCCAGAGTGCATATACATTTTTGCTAACAGACACTTGGACTGGATTTAGAGTTTGGAAATTAAACTGGTCATGAAGTGGCAGTCAGAGTCCAATTCCATACATTTATTGGCACAAATGTGGATGTGGCTTTCACTTTATTTTGTCGTTCTCATTCAGTGGTTAGGCTTAAAAAGGTGTGCATGCACCACAGATCTGATTTACCTGCAGGTTACTTCTGCCAACATTCTCCCATCTTACAAACTCTCCTTGTGCTGTATATACTGCAGCCAGCAACTGTATGTTTGTGCTCTGAGGACACACACACACGCACACGGAGAGGAGGAAGTATTTCAATTAGTCTGCTATTTTATAAAAACACAAAAGAATTAAATTGAAATACATCAACAAATATTCACAGTCATCCAGTTTAAGCGGGAAAGGTAGCACAGAAAATAAATAGAAGACAGGCCCAACGCCTCCCACTCTGATGAAGAAAAGTTTTCGACCTTCATATAAATTACTTCTTCCACCTACACCTTTCACAACACCACCGCTTAGTTTCAGAAAACGGAAATAATAAGGTTATTGCGTAAAACCTGTAGTGATTTAACCACAAAATATTCATCAGGAATTGTGTACCTAAACAGATAATGTTTAATCTGAACATACATGAATTACACTTTTAATCTAGTGACATAAAAGTAGAATAAGATGTGGGCTGCTGGTCTAAAGTTCATTCAAGTAGCAGATTAAGTACTAAAATAGATTACAGACATTAGCTCATCTTAATAATAATTTTAAAAAATCCCTCCGACATGGGACATATCTATGCTGGCGTCTGCCACTTTTAGTACCAAACCGCAAGCTTTCGACACTTGAGTCTGAAATGGAAAAAAATATTTTTAGTACACTGACATTTGCTACAGTAAATCACAAAGCATTACATTACAGGTTTCCCCCAACAGCTGTTTTCAATTACACTGTTAAAAAAAAAAAAAATACACAAAATATTGGAAAATAATTTTAATGTTTTTTTCAAGTGACATGTTTTAGCGCTATACTGTAGCTATTTCTGTGTGGAGTTCGAGGAAGTCCTAACAGATGTCAGTGCTGCTGCGAAATCTTTAGAGGTCATAAATACAAGCAGCTGTAAAACCAGTAAGTCTGTCTAAAAACCAAAAAAAAAAAAAAGATGTTGCAATTGATACATTTTCAGCTAAGTACTATTTTCTAATCCATTATATATCAGTACCTACTGCACCTATTGCATTACAAATATTTTTATCTGTTGGAAAAAAAAAATTCTGTAAAAAAAAAAAAAAACTTTTCAGTTTCTTATATGGTATATCCCTCTTTTGCTTTAATGACAACGGTTTGTGTAAACCCTGATGATCCATGTTAGATTGCTGGACCTCAGTGTATGCACAGGGGCACTGTCATGCTGGAACAGGTTTAGGCCGCTTAGTTTCAGAAAACAGAAATAATAAGGTTATTGCATAAAACCTGTAGTGATTTAACCACAAAATATTCATCAGGAATTGTGTACCTAAACAGATAATGTTTAATCTGCTATATTATATATGTAGGGAACAATATAGTGCAAAATGTATCATAGTACCCAGTAAAGAGACCGATGACATACAACTGTGTGCTGAGCCACCAAGGCCTCAGTGTGACTCTACAGAGCAGATGCTTCTCGCAGTAGATATAACATAGATATAAAAGTATTCACACCTTGTCCGTGCCTTTAAAGTTGAATCCAACAGGCAGTGGCTCACTCTGCAGAACTCTTGATGCCAAGCCTGGCTGTTCTCCATAATACAGCCAGGGAAGGTTTAACCGCCTGTTGACGCAAAATACACACACAGTCTCTCGTCACAACTTTTGGTACCTTAGCGAAATGCAAGCACTGATGATCAGAACATTTACAAACAGTCTCAATAATATGAAGATGGGGGTGATACAAGACAGCGCATCAGATTATTTGATATTTATGCATACTGTATATAAAGTGTAACAAACAAAGTATATTCAAGCATAGGAGCTTGAGAAATCTTAACACAAATCTGTAGGGTCTGGTGTAAGAGAATACTTTGGATTCAAGGGTATTTACACCGCTGGTGACTATAGGACAGTTCTGCCAAAATACTAACAATATTTTTCCTCTCATTTATTTCTACTGAACTAAATTGCTTACTCTAGGGTCATGAAGATGTCACGATGGTAATCACACATAAACCTCCTCCTGTCCCTTTGTCTACTGTTCCCCTCAACTCCATATCTCAATCTAATAGAGTCAAACTCTATTTAGTCAATTGTGTTCACTATTTACAGCCATTGTATAACTCAGGCCTGGTTAGCATGTGTTGTCTTGCTCAGTCAACAACAGAAATCCCCTACGTTCACGGAAATTAACTGATTGTAGGAGAATCTAACATCATACTTCCAGAGAGACTACGATCAATCTCTCTGATTCAGATGGCAGCTCAATTTGTTCCATTCATTCTATTGATTGTCTTTTGCACATTAATTACACTTATTATATTATATTATATGTATAGTGTTACATTTTGAATAAGAACATCTGTAATTGTATTATCCTTAAAGCACTCAGTAAAAACAATACATAAGTGCCTAAAGATACAATTTAAAAAATTGGTTATTTATGTAACATCTTCAATATGGAGCAACCTCATTTCCTATCTCGTCAGCATTGCGCATTACCAGTATACTGATCACCGGACTGATCATCTGTCATCATCTGCACCTGTTTCTCTCTGATTTATGCCCTTACGGTAGATGTTTTTGTTTTTATTCTTGAATGATTCATAGGGAACTGTGTAGCATATCAAACAAAAACATTTCTTTAAAACTAATCAGGTACAGGAACCAGCCTGACAATGAGAAACAAAAACTTGTCGAAAATGAGAGCCAAAAAAGTCCTTTAGGAAGTGCGAAGAACTATTACACAAGACTACATTCAATAAAATATAAGAACATCTGGCTTTTTTGAAGCAAGATATTAATAAATAAGAGAGGCTCAAGACTTTTGAACAGTACTCAAATACAGGCTTGCGCCTATTTCCGTCATTGGAAATGCAGCGTGTTTGTATATTTGTGCACCAGTAAGGGTTGTCCTGGTTGTTGCCCTGCGCCGCTGTTGCTCTGTAGATGGTGTTGTAGAGGCCGCAGGCGTCGTTGCTCATAGTGCTTGACGAGTGCATGTTCAACACACACATGTTCCCCAGAGCCTGGCATGCTGTCCGATTAGTGAACAACTACAAGACAAGGTAAACACACAATGACATCCCAATCCTGCACACATACTTACATAAGTGATTCATTAACAAAGTGAATTTCTTTTCATGCTTAAGAAAACATATTTGCAATTTTAGATGTAGCTTATATTTACATGCTCGAGTTTTGCAAAAAAAAATAATAAAATAAAATAAAATAAGGTTTTGGAAAAAGGAAAAATGATGTACATATACTGTATAGTGTATTATGTCTGTTGAGTATTGAAAAAAAAAACAGCATCTTCTAATCAAAGTTTTTGATGAGGATAGATTAATGGTTTACATTTATTCATTCAGTACGTCCTCCTCAGGAAGGGATACTATCCATTACAAAATTAATAAAACACATAAATTCATAAAATACTAAATGATGACACGACAGGATGTCACATCATCTTTCCGCAATCCTCATCCAAAAACACATTGCATGCAACTCAGCCAGTTGTGACGTAACTGCTCAGTCTTCTTACACTGGACTGTTTTACAATCCGGTTTTGCATTCTGGTGTTTGAGTACATTGCACCACTCTCTGATATCCTTTTAACTGATCATCTAACCTTTGTCTGTTTTTGTGGTTGATTAATTTAGATCATTTGATCTGATGTTATCAAAAAAATAAAAAAGGATAAGGGCATCAGCATCTGTTTCATTGTCTATGACCAGATACAGGAAGGATGTGGTTATATGCATGGAGAGATTAAAGTGCAGTTTGCTCTCTCGGTTCAATCTTATTGCAGAATTTGAAAACCTGGTGGCAATGATACAAGACAAATATCACTAAATCCTTTTTATGAATATTTTAATACTATTTTATTTTACTATTTTAACTCTTTTTTTTAGTTTTTGATGTTCTGGTTAATCGAATAAATAGTAACAGAAATTGCTAAAATAATATTTATTAAAATGGGCAAAATAAAATTTTTTTTAAAAAAGTGTGAGAGAGGAAGTGAGTGCATATGCCCGAGTGTGTGTGTGTGTGCGTGTGTGCATGTGTGTGCGTGCGTGTGCGTGCGTGTGTGTGTGTGTGTGTGTGTGTGTGTGTGTGTGTGTGTGTGTGTGTGTGTGTGTGTGTGTGTGTGTGTGTGTGTGTGTGTGTGTGTGTGTGTGTGTGTGTGTGTGTGTGTGTGTGTGTGTGTGTGTATACTTACCAGACATGCAGCTGCAGAGGAATACAGGAAACTAGTGAACCAGGCAGAGGGGACAGCTAAGCCCTTAATCACAAGATGTCAGAAAAAATGACTAAGTAAAGATGACTAAGCAGTCCTACTTGGTCAGCAGTTTAACTTCATGTCAAATGCTTACCAGCTGAGTAAAACTGATTGTAGACACGACTGAACTGGGCAAGCTGTTGGGAGGGAAACACATTCCTCCAGCCTGTAACAGATCAGTATGTTGTGTGGGTTTTTAGTTAACAGTCATATTTAGTTTTAATAAGTCTTAAATTGCTTACAAACTGTTTTACGAATAAATTAACTGAAACTTTTGCATGTACATTACCTAATACTTAGCTTAATTACAATACATCACCAAAATATACTGTACAATTATTTTCTCACCAGAATGTTGGAGCCGCATGCGCAGGACTGAGACGTGTTGATGAAGGATTCCTGACATCTTACACATCTATGCATATAGGATGCACATACTTTGAGTGCAAAGTAAAGGAAAGGCAAAAAAGTACACAAACCAAAACAGACAGAGAGAGGGAGGGGGGAGGGGGGGATATTACCTGTTGCCTTTCGTGTCTGGGGAAGAAAAAGCTGGATCTGTTCCATTACACAACTCACACTGGGCTTCTTGAAGAAGAATGCCATTTACGCTTCTTTCCACTGACAAAACACAGAGTGACAAATATTCAAGGAATTACTTTCATACAACAGCAAAAAGAAAACAACAAAACATATTAGCACATGTTATCACTTACGTTATACTGTAGCAGCTATAAACTATCAATCCTTTACCAGGAACACAAGTTATCATGTGAAGTATGTCAGGGTAAGTCTCATGAGACTCTCACATAGAGGAAAAGCAAGAACCAGAATTACCTACTGTAGTAGCTCATTTTAATTCAATTACCTCACTCATTCTCACTCACTCATCGTCTATACCGCTTAATCCTGTATTCAGGGTAACGGGGGGCCTGGAGCCTATCCCAGGAGACTTAGGGCACAAGGCGGGGTACACCCCGGACAGGGTGGCAATCCATCGCAGGGAACACACGTACACACACTCATTCACACACTACGGCCAATTTGGAAATGTCAATTAACCTAACCTACATGTCTTTGGACTGTGGGAGGAAACCCACCAAGCACAGGGGGGGGGAACATGCAAACTCCATGCACACAGAGACGGGAATCGAACCTGGACTCTGAAGGTGCAAGGTGACAGTGCTAACCACTACACCACCATGCTGCCCTAATTCAATTTTGTTTGTATAGTGCTTTTAACAATTGTCATCGTCGCAAAGCAGCTTCACACAATCAAAAGAATTATTTAAGTTTGTATTGAATGTAAATGCGTATGAATCAAAATGGTCAGATAATTTTAGTGCAATGATATATTTATTGCACATCACTTGTGGAACAGTTTATGACTGAGAGCACACAAGGCCTGCATACTAGTCCTGGGTTCGGAGATGACTGCCTGGTCATGGTGGTCATCCTGATCATCATCCCGAGGGCTATTCCCATTTGATGCTAGTAATCTAGCTAAGGGTTAGGCCAATGTGTGAGAAATACTGTATATACCTTGACATGTTTAAACCTGTTGCTGATGTTCCGAGCTTGCCTGGACTTACTGAGATTTGTCGGGACATGTCGAGACATGTTTGGACTGCATAAAAAGAAATGTGCATAGCAAAGTGATGTAGAACGGCTAGGAGGAAAGTTAGGGAACTTCCCAAGGCTATGACTCAAGACTCTCGGAATATGCTTGTTAATCACGTTTGCACATGCACGCCTGATTAAGCTAGAAAACACCGCACACACATTGCGAAAGTACTGATAGAGACTCCTGAATAAAGAATGAATAATCATCCTAGGAGAAGTGGTTTCATCGCACATGATGAAATCAACCAGGTAGGTTGAAATTGACATTACTGTACTATGAAGTTTGGACAAGTTTGGAGTCTAGTCTGACAGACAATAGAGTGAGTCACAGCTTGCACAGCTCAGGGTGGAAGATAAAATAAATTTAAAAGATGAATAATAAAACATAAATAAGTAATTAGAACAACTGGCGATGATTATAAGAAAGATGTAATATTATGACTCTTGTCTAATATTGAGTAGGTCCCCACTTTTACAACCAAAACAGCAATGCGCTGCGAGTTGTGACAGCTTTCTATCAGAACCAGCATTTGAGCTACAGTAACGCTTTTATTTGATCAGATTACACGGGCCAGTCTTCGCGTATCAGTAAGAGTTTGCCACCCATGACGATGTTGTGGTTTCACTGTTTTGTTTTGTTTTTCCCTTACTTGGACTACTTTTGGTAGGTCCTGACCATCGCTGTTTGGGAACAGCGCATAAGAGCTGCAGTTTTTGTGGGCCTGATCCAATATAAGGGGGACCTACTCAGTATTAGGTGGGTGGTCATTATGTTATGGCTGATCAGTGCATTTTTAATGCCAGAAACCTGATCTGGGGTACAGACAGGATTATAGTTAATAGTACACCCAAGAAAACTATTTACTATGTATCTTTAGTGATTAGGTGCAAGGTATTCACATATGACTACTTGGCGAGTAAGTGAGAGCAATAGAGATTAATTCAGGGGTTTTTTTTGTTTGTAACCGAAACACCACCACCATAACGGTTAATAAACTGAATGCATTTCAAAAGCTAGACTCTGTGTTAATTTTGTGCTTGGTAAAATCTTCACTGCATACATGCCGCTTTCTATTTTCAAAAGCTTTCCATTTCCAAAAAAAGTGAACTAGTGCACTTTATTTCTTCCTCTTTTCTCAAACAAGGTACTCTTAGCAGTAGGGCAGGGGGGAGGTGACTTCTTTCTTTAGCTCTCAGAATATTAGCAATAATATAAATACAATTTTAAAAAAGACTGCAAATGCAAAGAGAGCTCAATGTATTGGGACTAAACACCTACATTGCATGATGAGTATGGAAGAAAATCATTGTCAAAAATAATCGTGTGTAAAAAAAAGATTTGTGTGTAATTCTGTGTTTTGTCCGAGTTGGATTCCAAAATCTACGGCCACGACAACTTACAGATACAGATACATTTGTGTGTTTGTTACAGTACAACTGAAATACACGACTCTGACCGTTTATAGACACAAAACTCGTTTTTACAACTTTTCTGTTACACGGACGAATTGCGAAATTACCCCCATGAACGTAGTGTGTTAAACCACTGTCACAAATACGTCATCAAGGCCACATGCACAGGCATTATTATCCGAAGGTAGAGGAATCGATTCGGCGCATGCGCCCCGCGTCACCGTTTTAAACTCCTAAAATGTTATTTGCTATATTAAAACATATCTGTAATTTTACTTCTCTGTAAGAATCTGTGAAAAAAAAAACTTAACTGAGACGATGTGAGAGCGCTCGCCTGCTGATCTGCCATTTTGGCGCCGGTGGTTTAAAACGGTGGCCGAATCGATTTCTCTTCTCTCGGATAGTAATGCCTGTGCATGTTGCCTTGATGAAATAATGCAACTATCATGTCTAGTGACTACAGTACAAGTCTGTTCAGCAACATTATGTGCCCCAAAAAATTGACTACCTGAATGACCAGGTTTTCCATCAATGGATTTTTTTTCTTACAAAATTACAATGCCAGGATTCATCAGGTTCAAATTGTGAGAGGTCAAGGGAGCATAAGACATCATTTTTACACATGAATTGTCCAGCACAGAGTTCAGACTTTAACCCCATTGAGAATTTTTGGGATATGCTAGGAAAGACTTTTTACCGATCTATCTGACTCATTGACCCATCATCAATATAAGATCTTGTGAGAGAAATTACTGTGACTCTGGACAGAAATAAATGTTATGACATATCAAAATTATGCCATGGCCATAATCAAAGCAAAAGGAGGTCTAACAAAATATTAGTGTGTGCAATATATTTTGGTGAGCTAAAACTACACTCAAAAATATCTAAAGTTACATGAGGGTACCAGTTCACTAATAACACACCTAATACACTAGTAAATTTAGTAACAACTGTGTGCAAGTTACCTGCTAAAATGATAGTTATAGCACCGTTCTATTGAGAACACGGAGCAACTTTCTGCTCTTGAATTTATTCCATGCTCATTCAGATGTTTCCTTAAATTCATTTTTGCTGTTGCTCTGGACAGTGAGTTCTTTTTATATATATACAGTATATATACACTTATAAAATAATCAAGGATATAGTGGTGGACACTGCAGGCAAGCCTCTCAAAATATAACACATACTGTACATTTCAATTCGATTCAATTCAATTAAATTTTATTGTTAGTTTATTTGTATAGCACATTTCATACACAATGGTAATTCAAAGTGCTTTACATAAAAGAAAAGAAAATAATGATAAAATGAAATAGAAACCAATGGCAATAAAACTTAATAATAATAATAATAATAATAATAATAATAATAATAATGTAAAATTTGATTTAAGATACTTTTAAAACTAATTAAAATTTAATTTAAAATCAAAATAAAACAGAAACATAGAATAGTGCAGTCAGTTTCTTTTAACAATTGTCATTGGTGCAAAACAGCTTTACACATTTAAAAGAATTATGGAAGTTTGTATGGCTGATGAGCAAGCCAAGGGCGATGGCGACAGTGGCAAGGAAAGATCCCAATAGGAAGAAACCTTGAGAGGAACCAGACTCAATAGGGAACCCATCCTCATTTGAGTGATAACTGATAGCAGGGATTGATCTGCAGTCATGCTGTGTGTTAGGACGCAGGAAGTTCAGTATAACAGGAGATGTCTTGAAGTTAATATGGAGTCCTGTTCAACAACTGACATACAACTGAAATCCAACTGATAATGATTTACTGCTTAGGTATCAAAATCGTTACAAGTAACAAAGGCACGTTTCGATACTTGCTGGTATTGAAGCAATTCATAAGAGGTATTTTTGATACCCTCCCCTAAATTCTGGTGGGCAAATTGATAGAACAGTGGTTTCTGCCACCTGTGAAAAAACAGCCAGGAGTTTCGTTACAAGTGAGAGAAATGTGGTGAGAAACCTGAGGATGAGGAGGGATCTTCCCTTGCACCCTAGGGA
Organism: Clarias macrocephalus; assembly: GCA_011419295.1. NCBI lineage: Eukaryota > Metazoa > Chordata > Actinopteri > Siluriformes > Clariidae > Clarias > Clarias macrocephalus. The sequence goes on along the minus strand of JAAGKR010000490.1, from coordinate 90,696 downwards.
TTTTCCATTGGAGCAGGTGTTTGAGCATGTCATGTACTTCACAGACTAAGGCTTATGGATTAAAAAATTGACAGTTGAGAATTGCACTACTAAAGTTTCTTTCCCCTAAAAAAGGATGTCTGATGGACTGCAAGCTCAGCCAAAACCAGTCTAATATATTTTTATCAGTAAAAGCAGAAGTGAAACTTCCCTCAAGGACTCGTATAAGATAAGCATAAACCCCCCAGCCCTACAGCATTAAGGGCTTTTTGCCTCACTCCTGTTACAGCTGACGCTGAAGATTCGCTCCATTTTGCTAAACATTTATTAAAATGTATTCATTCTTCCAAATGAAATTTTCCTCCTTTTAATAATTTTCACCTCACTTGCACTTTCCCCATCTGTATGTGGTAATCAGAGATATCGAGTATTATATAGAGTGAGACAGATGACAGATCAAGGGATCCAATTGTTGGATCATATCAATCCAATAATGGGGCATTTAGGATAGGACAAGACATTTAACAATTTTTATTTGCTGGGGATTAGTGGTGTCGCAAATGTCAGCTGGTGAATCCTAATGCCACTCCATAAGTACCCTTCCTTCAAGTGAGGTCCCCTTCACAAAGAAATGCCATAGACCTCATTTGGGCATTAGAATGGACTACATGGAATAAGTGTCTTGAGGCTATTGTTAGCGGGATAAAAGTTCCTACAAGGTTGCAAGACTTGTGACGTCTTAAACATCTTCAGAGAAAATTGGGAAGAATGGCCTTCAAGGAGCAAAAAATAAAATTCAGTCAGTTCTTGACCTAGGGACAATTAACATTGGAGAAGTGGCTACAGGTGCAAGAACGAAAATCCAGTCTGTATAACTGCAAGATAACGTTCACAATTTACTGTCAATGTCACACAAGTTACTAAAAAGTTGGCAAGGGCCCTTTGAGGTCATAAAGTGATTTGGAGGAAAAATGAAAGCACAGCAGTTCCTGTGGCTCTGGCGGAGGTAGCTCATGAGAGCATGGAGTTGGGCCCACATTAAAAAATTCTAAAGGTCTTAAAAAGTGGCTGAATTTACTCCGGGCCTTTGTGGAGACTACCTCCAACTGTCTCAGTCATCACAGGTTGCCATGTCACAAAGAGAAACTTTCTGATGTGTTTTCATCTGGTGGTAAAAACCTTACAAGAGCACCACATTGAGATCCCTCCAGGGTGGTTGTACATAGCTGTACCTGAGGTACTGTACTGTGCAGTGATTGGAGCAGCCTGGTGGTCGTGTTGGCCAAGATCATTGGGGGGGGCAACACCATTTCTAAATTTGATGCACATACAATACTTGACATAGAAGGTGTCTGGCAAATTTTAAGGATTTCACCAAATTTCAAACAACAACCGAACAACTCTGAGTAGAGAAAAAGCAAAAAAAGTTTAAAAAACAAAAAAGTTAGAAAGCTCTAGAACAAAAGTCTAACCACAAAGTCCTAACTCCCTTAATTTCAAATGGGTTTATATACCTGACAAGTGCCTCATTGCTCCTCCTCGTTCCTTTGTTCAATCCAATTTTCATTTAATATTCGATAGATATATGTTAATTCGTCCTACTCATCTGGATTGGATACCATCAGCCTCAGCCCCACCTCTATGGTTTGCAAAGCCTCTAATCCTCCTTTCTTTGAGGAGGATTTTCATCATAATAAATAATTGATTTTATTATTGATCTTTTTGTTTCTTAGCTTTTAAAAAGGGAAGTCTGGCCATCTGTGCTTTGTCCGGAGAAAATGTAACCAAAAGTTATTTTTATAACTATCCCTAAGCGTCTCTGTTAAATTTGAATTTGCCAGACCTTAGCAAGATACTTTCTGTACATTTCCATTACACCCTGTCTGCATTCAAGTTCCTTATTTCTTAAGGGTCATCCTTCGGTCACCCTCCAAGTTTTTTACATGGTTTTCTACTTGATAAAAATTTGAAAAAGGAGTATAATAATATAAAAAAATTATCTAAAGAATATAAAGAATTTTTTAAATTATTAGTAGTATATCGTTAGTTTAGATATTATATTAGGTTATATTATTAATATTGACATTGTTGTTTGAAGAGTCTATTTCTGCTTCCTGCCTATGTATCTCTTACTTCCCCAAATGAAGTGCCTGCAGGCCTGTTTTTCTCTGATATAGCTCTTTCACAGAGGTCTTCTGGGTATTGGACATTAAACATTGGCTTACTTAGAGTGCTAATTTACTACTATAACAATGAAACACAATAAAATTTTCCACAAAGGACTAGGGTTGGGTATCGTCCGGGTTTTTTTGATACCGGTGCCAAATCGATACTTTTAAATCGGTACCGGTGGTGAAATGGTGCCTAAACCGATACTTTGCAAAAGCCACAAAATGATGGTGGATGATTCAAGAATATATTATTATTGAACAAAAAATTTAATGCTTAAAATTTAACAATTTCAATTTTAACAAAAGTTTAAGTACTAGCTGGAAAGTCATAATTATAAACAACAAGCATAATTATAAACAATACTAGCTGGAAAGCCATAATTATAAACAGAATCCATGTTACATTAGTATTTTACAAGTCGTTTGATCATTTGTTAGCATGAATGCAAGATTTGCATTCTGCAGTTAACATTACATTAGCCTACTGCTAACCTGCGAAAAGGCTGCTGTCATCATCATAATCGGTGGACTCCTTTTTGCTACAGTGGTATGACTGGGCCTGGGCTCATCAACCCCAATAGTGCCAGCTGTTGTCTGTAAGCTGTCAAACCTGGCGCATCCCTCTGCTTTAAGTTTATTCCATGTGCCCTCAAATGTTTCATTAGATTTGACGCTTTTCCCCCTTTACACGCAACTACTGTAAAACATTTACTGCACGTCGCGGTGTCGGAATCCTTTCTTGTGAAATACAGCCACACATTCGACCGTTTAGTTTTAGGCATTTTAACGAAAGTTAATTTAGCAAGTTAAGATAGCGGTAGACCACCAGCTGCCGTCAGAGTGAGTGTAACGTTAGTGGCTGCGTTCACGCGGATCTCGGATGGTCTCATTTCCTGATGATTTGTGCTTTTAATTTTTTCTATCTAATCTAATAAACTTTTAATCTACAAAAATAAAATGGACAGTAGCATTACTGCAACAATTTTTTGGATTTGTGTTATCAAAGCTTTCCGAAGTCCTCAAGATTTTTCTAATTAAGGAAATAATAAATTTTTCCGTTCATTTCTGACACCCCATGAATACAGTATTTAAATTTGACTAGCGATCATGTGGGTTGATGAATCTAATGCTTATTACAACTTGGTCATCATAGCCCCAGAGAACAAATATATTAATCGACAGTTCAGGCATTTAAGTGGCACCGAAATGAGGCACCGAAATTCGTGTTCTGTTTCGGTCCGGTACTCACCGGTTATATAGGTACCGGTGCTGTATTGGCACCGGTTTTTGGTACCCAACCCTACAAAGGACAGCTCATTAGGTTAGGTGCAGCTCACTTTTATTCAACACTTTATTTAACGAAGAGGTATTTGCAGATTCCCTTGATCCCAATGTACCTTGAAGGAAATGGCCCTTTCCCCTTTGTTGAGTTCAGACCAATTCCTAACACTTTATTTTCAGTTGTCCAGAACTCCTGCAAAGTCCCAGCATTGTCTGCCTGCACACTGTTTATGCCGCTGCTTATCTGGATGACATCATCATTAACAGTAATGCTTGGCAGCAGCACATGCAGTTCCTAAACGCTGTCCTCAGGTTGATGAGACGGGCAGGACTCACAGCAAACCCAAAGAAGTGATAGGCAGTACTTACAGCAAACCCAAATTTCATCAGCCTGCTGACTGACCTCACTAAAAGGGAAGCAACTGATCTAGTCCAGTGAACATGGCCATGCAAGTAGGCTTTCTGTCAGGTAACAGCTGTTTTGTGTGGGGGCCCATTGTTTCTCACTCTCTCTCACTCATCATCTATACCGCTTAATCCTGTATTCAGGGTCACGGGGGGCCTGGAGCCTATCCCAGGAGACTTCGGGCACATGGCAGGGTACACCTTGGAGAGAGTGCCAATCCATCGCAGGGCACAGACACACACACATGCACTCACTCATTTACACACTACGGGCAATTTGGGAAAGCCAATTAGCCTAACCTACATGTCTTTGGACTGTGGGAGGAAACCGGAGTACCCGGAGGAAACCCAACCAAGCACGGGGAGAACATGCAAACTCCATGCACACAGAGACGGGAATCGAGCCTGGCCGGGGATCGAACCCGGACCCTGGCGGTGCAAGGCGACAGTGCTAACCACTACACCACCGTGCCGCCTGGCCCATTGTTACATTTCCCTAAATTTTCTCTCCCTTTTGTTTTGCATCCCGCCACATCAGACAGGTGTCTACGGGTTTTTTTGTCCATTGTTTGTAAAGGGGAGGAGCACCCTGTGTTTTACAGCCACATAACCTTCGGTCAGAGAGAGATCAAGCATATCTTGCTATCAGTTGGCTTGACCTGACCAACTAAAGCAACCCCAGATCACAACACTGACTCCAGAGGCTTGAATAGTGGCCATTATGCATGATGGGTACATCGATTCATGCACTTCCCTTCTTACCCTGACGCACCCATCGCTCTGGGATAAGGTCAACCTGGACTCGTCAGACATCATCAAATTTTTCCATTGCTCCAAAATCCAATCTTTATGCTTTATGTAAACTAGAGCTTTTTTCGAATCAGTCTCACTACAATGTTTTTTCTTATGGCCACACAGTTGTTTAGTCCGAATCCTCTGAGTTCTCATCGCACTGTGTGTGGGGAAATTTATAAATTGTGGCAGTAAGATGTTGCTGAGTGATCAGTAAAATGATCGGTAATGATTCAATAATGTTTACAAATGAGCATCTTATGTCCAACACATGAGCATCCCACGTCCAAGACGATGATTTTTTAAAAATTTTTTATAAAAAACCTCTGACAAGTAAACAGTAAAGTCCAGACATGCATGTCAACAAAAATAATGTTTTTTACTTGGGTATTGTCAGCTTTGGAATCTATGTGGTTTTGTTAAAGATAAATTGAATACTATGATAATACATTTCAAGTGAATGTGCACTTCAAATAAAAGATTCTAAATTAGAGTCTTAGAGTCAGATATTTAAATTGTGAAGTTAAACACGCATTGAACCTTCGGCTGCTCCTACAGTATGTTCCATTTTTGGTTATATACGTGACCATTGGACTAAAAAAAATCTCTCGGCATAGATATTTTTTCCTTAAATATGGGTGTGGAAATGCTCTTAGTTTCACTATTAAACTTAGCTGTGAGTTCTACCTTTTTTTATTGTGCAAATTCACCAAGCTGTTAACTGATCTCTGATCATCATCATTCGTAATTTCCGAATGTGATTTTGATTTCCAACCACATTTCTTCCATGAAGCAGATGTCTTACCACTATTACAGGTTTTAATACTGTGTTGGACAGTTCTTATCCAAAATCTGTTTGTTTGTTTGTTTGTTTGTTTGTTTGTTTGTTTGTTTGTTTAATGCAAACCAATAATTTGACCCTTCTGAAACGATACTACGATTAAATTGATCTGGAACAAGAAATGTCAGAATAGAAAGCTCTCAGTACAAATACGAACTCCCAGTAAAACGAGTCTGGTATGGTTTCACCAATTTGTGAACCACCAGCCAAACCACTACCATATTTTATGGTACTTTTCCATGTTATGTAGTCTCCTTCTGTTGGTAAACAAGCTAATGGTATGAATGATCTAATAGCTGCCTATTGGAAATCTCTTGACACCTGGTAAAATTAAGATACTGCAACATTTCAAAACATACTAGCACTAACAACCACCTAAACTTAATCGAAAAAATCTAAAACTGTGATACATTACTGTCCTTCAACATCTATAAAGCAGGTTCATTTGTTCAACTCTTGGCAAACTGTTCTAGACATTTGAATAACATTTGAGGAATATTCACGGCTGAGATTTTATGTCCCGTGTCCAGAAATAGTCCAGAATGCTGTAATTTCATGTCATCTCTTCATTAGCGTGACAATGAACGCTACGGTACGTTAATGTTACATAGTTTCATATGCAATGAGCAAATGGATACTTCATCAGAACAACAACAGGTCCATCATTGATGCATTTTTTATTATAATTATTAATATTATTGTTTTAAAAAGTTGGGGGGAGGGTACTCACCAAGAACACTTCCTGCAGGACACTGACATTTGCCATCCCCCCCGAGTCCACCCGGACATCTGATGCAGTCATATCCGTCCTGCGTAACACCCTACCAAACAACATAAGCGTTCAGTGTATGGAATGATAACAAATTATTCTAGACATCTTTGAGTTTTCAGACGCATTTCTGGAATGTGAAATGTTATTCTCAACAGTACACAGTAATTTAACAGTGACTGTAGGGGGAAATTACAACTGTTGCATTTCAATTGCTTGTTACATTGTAAATTTACACCACACAGACACCAGGACATAAATTATGAAACATGAATTATAATGTTTATATATCCAATATCACCATGTCCTGTTCAGCATCTATGCATCATGCTTGTTTAGCTACTGCAAAATGTCATTTCCTTTGCAAATAAATGAATAAATAATATTTATATGTAATAAATCATGAAAGTCATGAAAATCCAGAATCAACGTGGATGATGCCTGCCCAGGCTACTGTTTGCGATGCATGATCACTGCTGGTCATTTAGGACCACTGCTGTGCTCTTCTTATTTGCTTGATCTTAAGCATATGATTTCATACCGGTTTGAGGTCTGTGCACTTTTGGCAGGTAATGTGACCTCCGTTGTTGTTCAGGACCTTGAAACCCGGTTGACACTCACAGCTCAAACCTGTTTTGGAGAGTACATAACATAATATGCAATTTCAATATGATGAAAAATTACTTTTTTTATGTATATCTAACCAGTGTTTCCAACTCGCTAATTTTCTTGAGATTTTGTGACTTTTTAAAACTGTTTAGTACAGAAGATCTAATAATGAAGCAAAATAAATGTCTGCCTATTTTTTTTTTACTGAATGAAATTTGGATATATTTTAAAGTCGTCAATGTGCAGCTTGTATAACAGTACAGTACAGTTCTATAACTGTCCTCTATAACGTACAGCCATTATTGTCAAAATAGCTAGCAATAAAAGTGAGTACACCCTACATCATAACAGCTGTAAATCTTTAACCTTGCAAAGTCATATGTCCTATTCATCATGTTAGAGGCATTGATCTAGGTACATTGACAGCAAACTCAGCGCCAGAAGATGTAACTCGCCTGATTATCGGCACACCACGGACCAGCTCCGTTGTTGCTTTTCACATTATGTGTTTTATGAGTGCCACGATGACATGCTGGGTAAGAATATATAAGGCACTGTATAATAAACCTGTACTCTTGTGATATGAATCAAAGTCTCCAGAGTTGTTAATTTAATTTCCACCACAGTCTCTAGACCTGAACCCTACTGATCATCTCAAGCAGAAGGTGTCGAAGCGCCATTTGTCTAACATCCAGCAGCTCTGTGATATCATTATGGAGGAATGGAAGAGAATCCCAGCAAGAATATGTGCAGCTCTGGTGAATTCCATGCCCAGCAGGGTTAAGGCTGTGCTAGGTAACAATAGTGCTCACAAAAAAAAAAAAAAAAAAAAAAAAAAAGACACTTTGGACACAGTTTTGACATTTTAACTGGATGAGATATAAGGAGTGTATGTATAGTATGTATACAGTAGTATGTATAGGAGTATATTGGGAAAGCCCGTTAGATTAATCTGCATGTCTTTGGATTATGGGAGGGAACCGAAGTACCTGCATCATATACTGTATATACTATATCAGTCAGCCAATTTTTTTTTTAGGAAAAAAAACCTTCTATAAATATTTTAACAACAAATTTATTGCTAAGCATTATATATTGTTATATTATAGTATTATAATAATGATATACATCATACTACATACATGCATTTATTTTCCTGAATTGTGTATAATTTTTGCTGACGCTATATTACTCACACACTCATCGTCTATACCGCTTTAGGGCAGGGAACATGGTGGAAAAGGCTGCCAATCCATCGCAGGGCACACACACACACACACATTCACACACTACGGGCAATTTGGAAAATGTCTATTGGCCTAATCTGCATGTATTTGGACTGTGGGAGGACACCGGAGTACCCGGAGAAAGCCCATTAAGCACAGGGAGAACATGCAAACTCCATGCACACAAAGGCGGGAATCGAACCTGACCCCTGGAGGTGCAAGGCGACAGTGCTAACCAGTAACCCGTGTCTCTGTATATACTGTATACACACACAAAGTGGCCAAAAAATGTTTACACAGTATACAGTACAAGTTGTTATCTATAAGTCATCCTTAGTCGCACTAATCGTTGATGCCATCATGTGACTCGTGATTTTTGCGCATATATTTTGCATGTTAAAATATATATACATTTTTGGGCCCCTCTAAATGTTATTTTGTGTGTTTGGTTAAATGATTAAAAATGCCTACTAACGATTCATTCAGCGTGCATTGTCTACTTGCCCCTAAATAGTGATAGCAGTAATGTTTTTCATAAGGCTATGGTCTGATTACTGCTTTAAAGAATATGCAAGTGCATTTCTCTGCCTGTATAAATCTGATTATTAATGTCAAATACCGTTTGGCTAACGCTACCATGTCTAACAAAGCAACCAAATGTAAACTATCAATCAAACCAACAAAAGCCAGCGAGACTGAATCTAATAAATAGCACACTAACCAGGCTGTAGTCACTATTGTTTCATATCCTATTTATTTTACCTAATAAGTATGTTATAATAGCTTTTGGGGAGTATTGTAGCATCGCTAGCTTTCGTTACCTGATGTACTGCTGACCTGGTTCGGTCCACATTTCACACAAGTTAAGCTTGAAATGTCAAAATAATTTTGGACCCCGCAATCCGACGGTTGCAAAAAAGAAATAGAAAACTGCTGGCAATTAATTGTATTTGAATTTTGTAATATATAAACAAAAAAGCAAACGTAAAACAGCTCCGGGAAGTTTAGCGTCCCCGTCGCCATGGTGCGCAAACGCACAAGCGGAAACTGCAAGAATAAGTCCCGCCTCTTCCCGTGCTGGAGAGGACCTTGCTCCACCCTCTCAAAAGTTGCACGCGCAGAAAACGCTGTTACACTTTTCTGTCGCGTGCGAGCATACTGTGTCGTTTTTTTCTCCACCGACGGATATTTTCTGATAATTTTTTAAACAAATAATACCACATAAGTTAGTTGGGTCTTTCACGAAAACGTGAATGGTAAGTTATTTAAAGAGACAATATATATATTTTTTTCTTTCTTCGTTGGACAACTTCTGTTTCGACTCTGAAGACAAACACAGGAAAAGCGCGGGAGGTCTGAGGGCTGAAGCATCGAGAGCGTTTTTTTAATTTTTTTTTTATCAAGACTGGGTTTCTGTGACTTTTACACCAATTATTCTAAAGATATTTATGTTGAATTACTTATAAATGTTTGCTTTATGTTTTGTCTTCTCTTAGCCAGACAGGCAAGCATGGCGGTAATAGTGCGTATGCATGGTCTGAATATTGAAGCAGGACCTGAAGACATACGAAAGTTCTTTCACGGCTTACCCATTCTTAAAGGAGGTGTCCATATCACCGGAGGCAAGATGGGTGAAGCGTTTATTATATTCAGTTCAGAGAGAGCCGGACAATTGGGCATGCTGTATTCTGGAAAGCAGCTCAGAGCCTCTACTGTGACGCTTTATAAAAGCAACATGTCTGAGTTTAAAAACTCATTAGAGTTAAAGTTAAGGAAAAGGAAATGTCCTTCTGTGGTAAATGAACCTCGACCTCAGACCACACCACCACCACCAACAACAACTACCCTAGCAGAAATGTGCACCACCCTGTATCTGGATTTAGCTCCTATGCAGGGACTGCAGTCTAACAGCAAGATGGACCAAGCATTGTCAACACCAGTTAGCACTCCTGATACACCCAAATCGCGGGAGAATTCAGTTGAAAAGAGTCCAATACCTGATCAAATAGCCCCAGTTAAGAATCAGGTAATGGTTAAAGGACATCAAGTGGAGAAACAAGATGATGGAGAAAGAGAGGTCGACCCATGCAAACCTGGTTATCTTCGCCTTTACGGTCTTCCACACACAATCACCAAGGAGGAAGTGTGTCAGTTTTTCAAAGGACTCCGAGTGGTGGATGTAATAACAGACAGTTTACAAGGACGGGACCAATGTTGTCTAGTGAAGATGGCTAGTTTCAAAGAAGCTGAGGAGGGCCGGAAATACAGCCATAGTGGCCCAATGGACTTTCCGATTGAGGTCAGGCTGGCCCATGAAAGAATGTGGGAAAATGCAGTGGAGCGCTATAATAATTCGCCAAGTTGCACGTTCTCCAAACAGGATGGATATTTGCACAGAAATTCTCCAGCTAAACGGTCTTGTTCATCTGTGAGATCACCAAAACGCCGTCGTTCTAACTCTCCATCTTGTAATACTGAGTACTGTGTCATGGTGAAGAACCTTCCTAAAATTGTCACCAAGACTGAGATAAAAGGCCTGTTCTCATGCCCTGACTTACCAAACAGTAAAGTACTGCATCTACTAAACAAGTGGCGGGAACGTACGTCTACTGCCTTTATAATATTTACACAGCCGGAGGAATTTACCTTAGCCATGAACATGAACGGAAGTGTCGTTGGCTCACAAATAATCAACGTTTCATCCATTACCAAGGAAAAAATGTACGACTTATTGTACAAAAGCAGATGTACCGAACCGGAAAGGTCATGGTCCGCCAGTACACAAACTCGGCCTGTTTTGTCCTGCATCTACGCACGGAATTTCCCTGCTGCCGTGAGGAGAGCGGAAGTGAAAGAATTCTTCAGTAAGTATGATGTCAGTGAAGAGGACATTAAATTGCTTGAGGATAAAGACGGCAACAGGATCGGCGAGGCTTGTATTCAGTTCGAATGTGAGGAACGCGCAAGAGAGGCTCATAGTCTACATGGAAAGCACTTCAAGCAAGAACAAATTCTGCTTACCTGCATTACACCACAACAAATGAAGGACCTGTTGAACAAAACTCATGAACATACATTTTGAGTTGGAAAGAGAAGGGATGTGTACCTTTTCAAAAATTAAAAAAATATTAAGGAAGGTGGAAAGCCTTCATTCGGTCCCATTATTATTATTATTATTTTACACAGGAAAGGAAGCACTTGTATAATAAATTAAACATGTATATACTCAATTTGGGACTTGCTTTGTATTGCATGGACAATAACAATGACATATGTCATGGTGTTTAGTATTATTCTGGCTTTGTGATGTAACATTTCCCAACTGCTGTTGCAGATAATTTAGCATACCTGTTTGCACAATAAACCAAATGTCTTACATCTCTGTTTATTTGAAATTATTTGGAATTCTCTTTGAATAATAGTAATTTATGCATACATAAGATGTGCTGTCATGATAATGTCTGAAAAGTCAGGAACCGACATGATTAACAAAAAACAATTAACTAAATAATGACGTTTTTTACCAAAAAGAAATCAGAAAGTAAAAATAAGTCTATATGAACACAAAAGCAAATCTCAAGTTTAATGTACACTCCTTAGCATGGCAGCATATAACCAGACAGAAATTTGTATGAGCCTTCTTGTGAAAGAGCTACGAGCAAGTTCTTGATGAATCAACTGACAGGATGTAACCAATCAGTTATGGGGGGTAAAGAGTGTTGCTCAAAGATCCAACAGTAGAAGCTTGGTGGTGCCAGGAATCGAACTTGCATTTTCCCGATTGAGCAGCCGAAGCTATAACTACTGACTCGCCACCTCCATTTGAAAGGCACAGTTGAGGCTAATCTTGAACATTTACTTCATGAAACCCATGTATCCAGCTAACAATATAGCCAAAACTTAAATAATTTAAAAAAAAAAACTTTACTTTTTATTGAAATCAGTGTACAAAACAGTACTAGAACTCTAGCCAATAACCATTAGGATTTACAAATGACAAAAGTCAGAACAATCCAGGTGTAGTTTAAACATGCTTAAACTGAGCATGTTATTTAATCTACAAATTAAAAGATGAATCATACTAAGGAGAAGATTAAAACAGTTGTCAAACTCGAATGATCAAGAACAGGATGACGTGGGCGGCTCAGTTATAGAATCTCGAAGGACCTGCAAGACAGAAAAGATAAAAGTTCATTGCACTTATGTTGGACTAACTTTTGTTTAATTCTTGTATAATTCTCAAAAGATCACAACTGTATGTCATGTGTATAAGAAAGCTAGGGTGTCCATGTTGATGTAGTACCTGACATACTGCTGGTGAATCTGTCAGAGTTCACTGGCAGGCGGGAAGAATTCATACTAGGTCCCTGTAAGACATTTGACACATATTTAAGCCAAAATGTTAGATTAAGTAAAAGTGACATTTTATATGGAACCCTTGGAGTAAATGTATTTCTACTAATAATCTGAATCAACATGCAAACTGATTATCTACATATTCAGAAGCTTCTCTAATGACAATTTTGTGTAAAGGTTTAAACATGAGCATCATTAAAAGCAAATCAGTCAGAAGTAACAATAAGCGATTTTAAATTCCAGAATGGTTTAGTGACGAGCTATGATGCAATGAATGAAAGGGAGCCTAAAAGAGCCTAACTGTCTTTATTATTGGCTCCTAAATCTTCCCGGGATTAATGGGGGAAACTTTTATTGTCTAAAAGCTTAGGCTATGTTCACATTACCAGAAGTGACTCAAATATAATTTTTAAACTTACTATGACACAGAACTGATTTTATAGGGTTGTATGAATACACAAATTTGATGTATTTTGGGTTGGACCTGAATAATTTTTGTATGTGGCCGAGACTGCATATAGTAGTCAGGTAGTCTCCAACTTGCGCATGAGTACCATTTGAGGAGCACGTTCGTAAATCCGATTTGTTCTCAAGTCTGACAAAGTGAGTCTTCTATGCCTTTGATGCGAATACACAATGTCAAGCATACCAATCCACTTGACTTAATCTGTCCCCTTTCCCCACACTGTGATTACAACTAAGGAGTGCTTAATCTCACAAGTCAAATCTATCAAACAGTACAGGCTCAACGCATAAGCACCTTCTATGACAGAATCGCCACCTAACTGTCACTACCCCTAGGTAACTATGAGGTACTTCATGAGGGAACAGTGAAGGAAACAGGAAGTTCAGTCTATAAATACTGCGTGTAGAAGCGGCAAGAAGCGGCAGTGAGTAACGCGTGAGACGCGAAAGTGCATCAACTGCTGGTCATCTCAGCACTTGATGGTATGATAATAGCGTTCTTTATTTATATGAAGGACTGATTATCACTTGGATCCATGTTATTTAATCACTATAGTGCACAATACGAAAAAGAGAAAGTAATTTGTGAAAAGTGCAGTTTTCATGTATCCACAAGAAACATTTTCTTAAACAGTTTATGAAAAAGAGCCGTTATGCTTGAATGAGGAGGGGAATGTAAATAAAGGCAATAGTATTTTTTAAGCTCATTTAAACTGCATTTTGTTGTTGCATTTGTTTACATTTGTTTCCATTTCATCAGAAGTAGTGATGTGTCCCTTTCCTTATGGTTTTTTAATTTACTGTCATCAACCACTTGTTGAATCCACTTTCAACAAACTGAACGATTGTTGTCTAGCCTGTCAAGCTGTCAAATACAAGCACTGAAAAGCTAATGTGGTCCAGCTAATGTCAATCGGCAATCAAATTTAACAACTTCATTCATGAGAAATTTCACCAAAAGTCCCTGTTTGATTTGAAAACGCCTTGTAAATTAATCTATCATCTATAATTTTTAGGAGAATTAGTCCCAATTTCACTGACATCTAATTTTGTTAGATGTCCAAGTTTGTTACCGAGGAGATGGTCCTGAGGCGGTATTCCATCAAGACGTCCGTGAGCTTCTGTGTGATCTTCAGCACAATCTGAGCATCATCTTCACACTCAATGCGGAATGTGTCCTAAAATAAACAAGACTTAAGCATTTAATTTGGTATCATATGTGAGTGAAATTAAACCCAAAAAGGTTTTTTTTTTTTTTTAATTAACGTAAAAGTGCCTAACAGACATACCAGAAACACTAACTGCACCCTTGCAATATAAATACGTTTTTTAATATTGACGAAAAAAAAAAAAAAAAAAGTATAGAGCTATACCAAGCATCTGAGAAGTGTTGAGAGGGTGCTGTTGGAGTCTGGGCCTTGAGAGCTTCTCATTCTGTTGCTGTTCACTGGCAGATCATCAGAGTAAGGTCTGTCCATGTCCTCGTTTTGTAGACCCATTCCAAAACTGTCTGAGCCCATGGGCATGGACCTACTGTTGGATAAAAGCTGCATGCTCTCTGGACTTCCCATCATTCTGTCTGGTCCTGGCTCGGAAATAAGGTATCACCGTTAGATGGCAAAACTATATGATTTGCACCATTACCCATAACTGGTCCAGAGCACTGAAGAATTGGAGAGACTTGAAGCAATTTGAGTTGACATGCAGTCCATATTTACTAATATATTATACATACACATGTAACCAAGTAAAGGGGAAAATCAACCAAGGTTTTGGACCATTACAAAGTGCTCAAAGCGTTTCAGTGCTCCTTGGCATAGATTATACAAGTTTTTAGAATGGAACTGGATGCACAGATCACCATTCGTCTATAAATATGCCTGAATTTTTTCATTTTGGTACTAAAGAGTGCTGTCTAACACAAAAGTTCAATACCTCCTCCTAGGTGTTCAACTAAGCTGAGAACTAGTGATTACAATGGTCATCGCTTAGATAGTCTCATCCCTGTATGAAGCACTCATGGACATTCACGGACTTCTACCAAATCTACTGCAGCATCGTCTCTGCTGTGTCTTTTGAGTTACTGTCATTAACTTTGGTCCTGAGTTCTCTTTATGCATATCTACCAGACCCACGGATTCCAATAAGAAATATTTGTTTTTCTCTTCCTTGACAAAGGTAATGAAGTTGAATTACCGTAGTGCTCAGGGCTCCTTATTTGTGCGTCACCCGGGCCACCATGAAAATCAGACATCATGCTACCCATAGGTTGGAACTCTTCCTCAAACGGTGGGTCCAAAAAAGCACCACCCATAGGTCTACCTGCAGAAACACAAAACAAAATTGTTTTTTGATCTACTCAAAAAAAGCAACAACATCTAACAGAGCATTTTCTGATGCTATTTTTACTCTAGGCACAATTGATTTGCACTGTGCCCAGGAACGTGCTTGCTTGTTTACTCCCCCCCCTCCCTCCACCCCCAATGGGCAGAATGCTAAATATTTGATCTCTGTTCTCAGGTACGCATGATCATTTACACTCTCCAATACAGCAGGTGGCAGTATGCATAGCCTGCTGGTTGTGGGCTACCATTATAACACAAAGAAAAGAAGAGAACGACGATGCTAACATTAACATCTAAACAACAATTTACTTCTGTTCTCAGACACGATGGGCTCCAACAACTGATCCGTGCCCGAGTATGCTGTATCGTTCTCAACACCAACTTTTCCAGAAAACTCGGGCACGGTTCCTGAGCGTGGAACGATTGTGTTCTCAATGATCCAAATGAACCAGACTTTGGGGGTCAAGTGTTCTCAGAAACTATCCCGCAGCCTTAATGTGTACAATGCCATAAGAAACACTTAATACATTTACAGACACACATACATGGGTAAAATCCTCCAGGAATTGGTCCAAGCAGACTTGAAGGGCCCGGTCCCACTGTAGTGGGAAATGCAGACTCTGATGCACACACACAAAGGGCAGAGAGTAAATTCACAGCGAATACATAATATTTTTGCATCGTTCTACCCACATAAACCCGTGTACATGTTGCAGTATGTAAGTCACAGTACTCCCATGGTTAAACAAAATAAATGTATAGAAATCAAGAACATGGAATGTACTCTGCACATGAAAATGTTAAATTATTAGATGAAAGTAACAATAATGATTTCTAAGAGCTATATAATAATTCCAAGATAGCATTTTCTGATAGTGTGTACAAAAAATATATGCATTTAAATTAAGGCAGTACTTACTCATGTTCTGAAAGACTGGCATATCAGCAGGTTCCCTATTGACGACCTGAAAAGAAAAGAGAGAACTGTGCATCACTGGTGATCTGAAATTTTTCAGCTAATATACAATTATATTATAATTATATACAATGGCCAATGATACACAATTATATCCAATGAAAAGGATGTAAAAGGATCTCTCAACACTTAAAAATGCCAGTCAGTACTGTTCAAACGCTGATAAACAGATGTTCTGTTGATACTAAGCCATAGTCGGGTAGAAAAAGAAAGATCTCACCCAATACTGACAGAACAATTGTTGCGGATGCAAAGAAAAACCCACAAACAACTTCGAGAGAAATACAGGTTGCTGTTTCAAGAAGCACAATAACCCTGCGTTCACACCAAATGCGGCGAGATCGTCAAAACGGCCGGAAGTCATTCAATTTCAATGGGAGCAAATTTCAATGTTGAAATCAGCTCAACTTTATGGTAATGAGCTATGACGCGGTTGAGCAGCAACCAATAAAAAAGTAGAGGTCCGCCGCTTGAGTGGATTCCGCGGAAAGCAGTCCTGTAAACTTTTGTTCCGGCTACATTAGTTCCCAAGGGAAATGCTTGTTGCATTAAACTTGCACTTTAAATTGTAATTGTAATTCAAATTAATGTTATTTAAATTAAAGTCAATGTCTAGTAAGTGATTCTAACAATGTTATAATACGAAATATAATATAATAATAAAAAATTAAATATTAAATTAGACTAGCAATTCACAATTCACAGCCACACCATACAAATGCCTTATAATTAGTTTATTTCTACGATACAGTTCTTTCTATCAATCAATTTCTTGTTTTCTTCCACATTTGGTCAGTCTCCACAAGATCAACAAGCTTGATTGCTTTGCGGCCCCTTTAAATACAATAAAGGCATTCGGTCTACGTCAGAGCGGCGAAACACGGCGACGGCAGGGCGGCGAGAGCAAACTTTGACACTCTCGCCGCGTTCTGTGTGAACGCAGGGTTAAGGAGGTACTTGAACAGAAACGGTCGAGTTGCCAGGAGAACGCTTCTCCAGCTTCTGGAGCAGAGTCATTTGGAGTGATGAGAGAAAAATTTAACTTTATAGTCACAACCATAAGCACTATGTTTATGGTGAAAAGTACACCATCCCCATTAAAAAGCGTGGTTGATGATCTCTTATGTATTGGGACTGTGTGAGCTTCAGTGGCAAAGGGAAGTTAGTCAAAATTGATGGCAAGATTAATCCAGCATGTTATCAGAAAATGCCGGCAAACAATTTGATTCTAAAGCACGAAAGCTGCACATGGGACGCTCTTGGATGATCCAACATGACAATGATCCAAAGCAAACAGCAAAAGTTTACCCTCCAATGGCCATAGCAGAAAAAGGTAAAGGTTCTGGAGCGGCCATTACAGTCTTCTGACCTCAAGATCATTTGGCCAATTTGAGAAGATCTCAAATGTGCAGCTCATACAAGACAACCAAAACATTTGCAGGAACTGGACTCATTTTGCCGAGAAGCATGAG
Source organism: Clarias macrocephalus (assembly GCA_011419295.1). NCBI lineage: Eukaryota > Metazoa > Chordata > Actinopteri > Siluriformes > Clariidae > Clarias > Clarias macrocephalus. The sequence continues at coordinate 73,009 of JAAGKR010000490.1, read as the reverse complement.
CAGCTCTACCACCTGAGAGAATTAAGGACCTTATGCACAATTATTACAAAAGACTGCATGCCATCACTAAAGGTAGGCAAACTTTTGAACAGGGATTATATTTCCTATATTTCTGTCTCTCCACCAGCGAGAAGATGAGGCGGCATGGCTATATCTAAGGTGTTTTCCTCATGTCTGAAATTGATCTTTAAAGGAGAAAATTCTAGACATATTTTGCATACTGTACATCACTCATTAAGGTAAGCAGCATGATCTCCACTAAGAGCTGAAGGTTAAAGCCTACACACTGAAGAGGGAATTTCCCTTCATTGATTAATGAATTGTTCTTTGCTATTGATAAACCAATTACTAGAGATTGTATTAAAAAATCTAACATGCTTATTAGATATTGATGGATGATGACTGATCTTTTGGCCGAATCCAATTTTCTTTCTTTCTAAAAGAATATATGACAGCATACACTACTCCTTAAACTGTATGTTCATACTAAAGGATGGATTATTAAAACTACAGATAAGAGTTTCATTTATTCACTCAAACAAATCTAAAAAAAAAAAAAAAAAAACGTGTTCTAGAGTAAAACCTCATTTTTATTTATAAATCAAATCCAATTGAAAATGAGTTGACAGCTATGAAGTCAGGAGAGGTGGGAGGAAAGTGCTGTTTGTATGAGGGGACTCTTGCTGGTCGATGGGTGCATATTTTCTAATCGCTCGTCTTACCGTGTGAACTAATGATGCTCACATGTTGGTATTTAATTAGCAACTGGCTATCTTGAAGAAGAACGCTGTAATCTTAGAAGTATGCTCTTGACTGTGCAGTAATTATTTATTTTCTTGCTTTATTTAGAAGTTACATTTAAACAATGGAAGTTTGTATTTGAAGTATTGTTTTGGAATTAAGAATCGTCATACTGTGCTTGGCATCATAATTCTTGTCTTGTTACAGCGCCTTGTCACTTTGCACAGTTTAACTGGCAATTCTAACAGTGCGACAGACAGCAAGCTTGCCTAAGAATGTGTCCGGTAGTTGAGAAATGATTTCTTTGAAGCTTTTTTTTTTTTTTTTTAGATTTTATGCATATCATGTCAGATTATAAGATGTAAATTAAGTGTGCATGTTTATACTTTTTCTCATTTTCACACCTTGATTTGACCTCGGCCCTCTGCCTGCTCCACTTCAGCGGCAACCGCTCTCATTTCCTTTTTGATCGCTGGATTCTTTCCTACTTGCTCTTCTTCATGAGGAATTTTTTCAGCGTGAGCATGTTTCTGTTAATCAAATAAGATTGAAAACTCTTACAGCACTTATGGATTTATATTTCCACAGACTATATTTAACAAATTTGAAGAAAAGGGTGACAATATATCTGATTTGAGAACTAAAAGGTCTTACCAAATATTTGAAACAATGCTTCCATCCAGAAACATGAGCAGCCATTTCGTTCTGCAGCCACTGTACCTTACATAGTCGACACTGATAATGGGGAGGTACTGACTTGCTAGGGCTGCGATACTCCCATATATATTGTAGGCCTACATACACACACACACACACACACACACACACACACACACACACACACACACACACACACACACACACACACACACACTCAATACTTGTGCATTTCCCCAATGTGCTTAGCTTTTAAATTAAGAATATATTACATACCAATAACTGGGTCTGTGACAGCTTTCAGCCGTTTGGTGAGAGAAGGAATTGTCTGAAAGTTTCCTTGCTTGCTGAACACTGATGGGAGTTACAAAAAATATGAGTTTACACCACAAATAGAATGATACTACACGATCAAGAAATTGACAGGAATTGACTTCATTCAATGTGAACTTTAAATCCACTTTATGCTACTTTATATTTAAATACACTACTCTTCTCACATAGACATCAAAAGTGGGAAGGAAATTGTGGCAAAGCAAGTGAGCCACTTTTGAAACTTCACCGCTGAACAACATATAAAAACTCAGTCCTAATTATAAATCTTGTTCAAAACAACCAAATAGGGATGTCCCAGTCCAATATCAGCATCACGGTTGGTGCTGATATTTGGCCGATTCTGTAGATTGGTACTGGATCAGATTTAACATTTTTAGATTTGCATTTTTTTCAGTGAACACAGTTGACAAATTGTCTTAGACGTCATGTCTGATGTTTTGCAGAACTTTGTAACTCATGGAGAACTGGCTTATTAGCATTACTCCATAAATTCAAGATGATTAGGCTTTCTGGAGAAGCACAACACTCATTCTGATGCCAGGGAATTTTAAGGCACAGATTGAGTAGATCACAAGAAACGTCCAATGCAAATGGGACCGGACGCCTTCCATTGGTCAAAATGTCCACCAAGGAATCACTGGTATGGGGGTCAATTAGGTTGCAGCTATGATCTGCATGTTCCTCCAGACATTCAGGATGTGACCAGAACAAGGAACTTCCTTCCAAGTTACTTACTTGGAGGATGGTTAAGTGCTAGATTAAACCAGTAGGCCTATCCATGTCTGCAAAACAGCCAATGTCCAATAGAGGACATTATAAAAGTATAGAAGCTGAAACAGTTCATGTTTGAACTGACTTTGGAACACATCTCCCAGGAATACTGGCCACCAGGGTTGTCCAACAGTCACAGCCCTTGTAGTGGACAAAGCATGAGGATGAGTCCAACAAATGACCAGAATTCATAGTGAACTATCAGAACAATTGGGTTATGTACACCAAGTCGCCCATTAATTAATGTCCTCTCAAGTATACACCTTCCTGGAGTTATATTGAGCTTGAAATATTCATTATTGTACTTATGTTACATAACTCAAACACACTAAAACAGATATTAAGTTAGTGGCACAGGACATTGTGTTTCTAATGTTGTTCAGACAAGTTCATACAGGGTGTCTGCAGTTTTTAAGTTAAACATGTAATAAATATTTCATTTGTAATTGTCTCATTACAAAAATTTGCATTTGGAGCTTAAGCTTAATTAAGCATTTTAGTGTTATAACTCAGAATGTAATTTTTTTGAATGTTTTAAATTGATGGGGCCAAATATTTTATTAACAAAATGAAAAAAAAAAAAAAAAAAAAGGCTGAAATCTGTTGGTGTTCACCCTGCAGGTCAATGCTTGAAACAACCACCTTCGGTTTCAGTTCCAACTGTAAGTCTTGCAAGGTCATTCCTGGTCATTCCACCATCCTGACTCTCTTCTTATTGAACCACTTCTTGTGCGCTTTGGCAGTATGTTTGGGATCAAAATCCAGTTAGAAGCTGAACTTCTGCCCTAGTATGTTGCAGAGTGCAACATTTCTCTTTAACAAACTCTAATGACAAGCATGTTCACCTGCACCTAACCCTAGTTTTGATGATCTGTTGCAAGCACCACTCGCATGAGACTGATTTGCTTGTCTTCGAATTTCCTTAAACTGTTTGCTAGTCCCTCCTGGTGAGAAGTATCCACATAACCTGATACTATCAGTTTCATGTTTCACTCCAGGGGCAGTGTTCTCAGGTCAAACTTAACTCTTAGCGTTTGTCCATTTGTTGATTCAATAAGTGATGAATCCCAATTATGGCTATTTGGTAGGAGAGCTGTGCATGTGTTCTTTTCATTAAAAAAAATATTTAAAATGGTACTACACAGGATTTTTAGTGTCGGGTTATCTTTTTTTAACCTTGTATAAAATTGACAATATCTTCAAATGCTTGTTGGTAAACAAGTTGAAAATTTTGCTTGTGACTATCTACATGTGTATAAATTTCATGGACCTATGGAGACCCTGCAATAATAAATGTTAGAAAAATATAAGACAACACTAATCGCTTTGTTAAAATGAGTTTTGAATCCAAGCATACTGTAGCCATAGGGGCTGATTTTGTTTGTTAAATTAAAGCTCTTGAGACCTCAGACATAGCACATGGCGATGACATCACCAAGGCCAGAATGTGCTGAAGATCAAAAAACAGAGAGCTGAGCATCAAGGGCAAGACTTACCTATATCACCACCGTAGACCTGCTGCTTTTTCTGTCATAGATGACAAGTAAACCCGTCAAAGAGAGAGAGAAAAATAAAAGAGTAATTAGAGAAACAGAACAGCATGTGAGGTTGGGAACAATATACCCAAACTCTCCTGTGGTCCATCCTCCACTTTGACAGACTCCATCAGCAGAGGAAGCTGTTCTTGAGTATGAAAGTTATGGAGTCACCAATGTACTCTCACCAGTTAGTCACAGACTTGTCCAGGAAGAACAGCAATCTGTCTCTTCCCTCTAAAGCATGGCAATTATTTAGGCAAACATGAAAATAAAAGTCCATGACTCATAACTCAAGATTGAAAAAAAAATGCTGCACAGTGTTTATGCTTAATATTGCATATGCACCAGTGATCTAAAAATAACTAACTAAATAAATAAATAAATCAGAAGAGACTATGGGGATGGGGATTATGACCCCTGCAAAGCATCAGTCCTCAATTCCTCATGTGATCATGCAATGAAGATATTGGTTGCCATTCTGTTGACGAGAGCTTTATGTTATGCAATGCATACACAGCACTCGAAAAGTTTTTTCATTATTTACTACTGATACACATGGAGCATAATAATGCTCCAAAGGAAAGCAAATCATTTAAAAAAAAGAAAACTTGGACTTGCATACCATATCAGTTGCACACTAGAGGACTTCTATATAAAAAAAAAAAAAGCTGAAGAAAAATGCTCCACTGAAAAACAAATTGTTTATGAGCCCGAGTGCTGAACATCTGCAAAACTGCAGACAGCTATAAGTGTTGCTAGTTTATGTTATTTAAGTTGCTAGCTATACTCTTTTGCATGTCTATTTGCAGGTTCCACAAAGTTTTCAGACTTTAATGTAGGTGAAGGACATGCCGTGTTGAGCAACAGTTATAAAATCAATAACATGCAAGTTGCTAATAAAGTTCGAAGTACACGACTTGCATAATGAAAATACTTCCAACTGAACTTGTTTTACACTTTTTTCCTTTTCAAATACAACATCAAAATGCCAATAAAAACGTTTACCACAATTATCACATTCTGTGTTCATGGGCTCGGTTTTAAACCAGTGCCTATATATATGGGTAGACATGGTGTGCATTTGATTTGAGATAGAAGGCCCCCTCTTATTAAAAATGGAGCCAGAGTTTTTGCTGTAGAGACCTTGGAGCCAGAGCATGCACAGTGAATACTGCGTGAATGATCACATGTGCTTGAAACTTGTGTGCGCACATCCAGAATTCATTACCTGAAGTAACAGTGCATCGGCATACCCATGTCTTCATCTTGCTAATTAATAATGTTCACAAGAATGCTGATGTCATTGTTTACTACTCCTATTTGATAGCTAGTGTATATTATATCAAAGTAATGTATAAATAAATAAATTAAGGAACAAAGTGAAAATACACTGATCAGCCACAATATCACAATGTAAAACATTGTGCACGATATCGTGTAGGTTCCTCTCGTACCGCCTGGGAATGCTCCACAAGACCTCTGCGGGTGTGCCGTGGTGTCTGGCACCAGGGCATTGGCAGTACATCCTCTTGGTGCTGTGGATTGCGGGATGGGGCCTCCATAAATTGCATTTGTCCGGGACATCCCAGGGGAGGCTGGGTCAGCAGTCTCGGACTCTTTGCCTGCTGGGCCGCATGCGAAGCGGACTGCAGTGCACTGAGAGTCCAGCAATTTATGCCACATTAGCTTTTCTGTGGGATCAGACAAAACAGGCTAGCTTTTGCTCCCATAGGCATAAATAAGCCTTGGGTGCTCAGTAACCTGTCACCAGCTTACTGTTATATAGTTGATAATCAATGTTAATTTGTAAATGCTATGTCGGTATTAATATGGTGGCTGATCTGTGTATACTGCTTCCTTTGGGGCTGACTGCACCTTTTGAAATGCAGCTCATGCACCATTATGGGGTGGCGTAAAACACCCGAAAGAAAGGTCAGAGGACAGTCAGTCTGCTTCATAAGCTCAGCTAGGGTTTAAGCTCATGATCTCCAGATAACGGGGCAGACATTTTTCTGCTTCTCCATTTGGAAGCGCATGTGTGTTGATTTGACTTGAACAACAGATGCTATATCGCCAGCCGATCACTAGCCATGGCCGATCAAGCCAAAACCGGTTAATTTCAGTTACTGACCAACTGCTTGTGTGTCTTTAGTATAGGACTGTCCAGAGCTTCAGATCTGTGCTCAGTGTCAATCACCTTATAATCCACACCATAATTCATTACCAAATAACCCCAATAAAAAGAGTTTCTCTATAGGAAAATTAAGTGACATTAATTTCAGGTAAAATTATGACAAAATTCCCAACAATAATTCAATTGTTGACAAATAAGCAACCCAAAATACAAACCCAAAATAAGCCCAATATAATTATACTATGTTACAAGTCCACAGAGCTAACATTGACATGTGAACAACATATTAAACTTAGTGCATTGGGCTGGCATTAATCAAAACAGATAATTGTCTGCCTTCTCCTAATGCTATACATACACACACCTCTTCTAATCCCATGGTCTTTCCTGATTTTTATTTCTTTCTACATTGTCAAACAATTCTCAAGGCGTCCAAAATATACCACCACCTCGTTTGAACAGTTGATATTGAGATGTGTCTGCTACGTACTTATGTTCTGTAAAGCTCCAATTTGAGGCGAGGTTAACTGGTTATTTTTGAGGTTGATAAAACTTCTTTATTGCTTATTTACCTAATACCATATGTATTGTTTCGAAATCTCAATCCATTATTGTCGTAGAATGTAGAATAAGAATCCGAACTTGTGTCCAAACTTTTGACTGGTATTGTACACCAATCAGCCATAACATTATGACCACCTGACTAATATGGAACATTTAATGTTTACCGTTTCTCCTCCCACTACCTCAACAGCATGTGTCATGTGTTGTATTGTAATGTTATGTTTGTGGCACTGTCACTTTGTTGCTCGTTTGCACATGCACTTTGTTGTCTTTTCTGTTTAAAAACGTAGATAGTTCCCAGCTAGCCAGCTAATTAGGTCTTTAAGTTAGCTAGTCAGTTTTTCTGTTAATGTACGCTGTAAATTTATTTTGCATGTAGCACCTTGGTCCTGGAGGAACATTGTTATGTTTCACTTTATATGGTTGAAGTGACAAAGCCTACTTGACTTGACTTGATATTGAGTAGGTCCCCTTCTGCATTTTGTTTTCTGACACCTTTCTACTGGAACCAGTATTAACCTTTTCAGCAATTTGAAAACATTAACAGCTACAATAACTCATTACAGTGGAGCCTGGAAGTTGGTTGCATATGTTAGGTGGCAAGTGAACATTTTGCCCCTGAAATTGATGTGCTAAAAGCAAAAAGTAAATTTAAAAAATGGCCAAGCGCAAGGATCAAATTGTGATGGCTAGATGACTGGATATGAGCAACTCCAAAACTGCAGCTCTTGTGGGATGTTCGCATTCCTCAGTGGTCAGGGCCTGCCAAGAGTGGTCCAAGGTAGAAAAACCGGCCATATGGGCGACCAAAGCTCATTTATGCATGTGGAAAGTAAAGGCTGGCCAATGTAGTCCGATCCAATAGAAGAGATACTGTAGTTCAAATTGCTGAAAATATTAATGCTTGTTCTCATTAAACGTTGTCAGGAGACATTGCATTAGGGTTTGGTTGTAGAAACAGGAGACCTATTCAATATTAGGCAGGTGGTCATAATGTTATAGCTGATATTTATTTTAGGTGTATGTTTGCATTTGAGGTGGCAAAATGTTGCAGTTCCTCTATAATCCTACAGGTGGTGCTGTAAACTATTCACACATTAGCAGCAAAGCATCCTGAGTGGATTAACATTGTAACAAAACCAATAATAATAATGAATCGGGATATTTACAAAATTATAATACTTAAATAATCACGATACAGGTCGAATCAGCAGCTAGATACCGTGATTTTATGATGGAGCTCTGGATTTTATCAGTATGAGGTTACCGTGACTTTAAAGAGGAACCAGGTTTAACGCATAAAGCCAACACTGCTTTACTAGCAAACGTTAGCAGCATGCTAACATCTGAGCCGCATACAATGAACAGCCCTCTCTGCTACAGTATACTGCAGCACTCACTCACCTTTCCCGCGTTCTTTTTCTTCTGCTGAAAGCCGGAAGCCTGCATTCTGTCAGACATCTCAAAATAAACAACACGGGGAGAAAGTTAATCACAAACAGCTGGATATTAAATAATTATCCATGTTATAGTAACATGAATGAAGGACCTGAGTGTGCTAGCATGAACCATACAAACTGCGCGTACCAAGCACACCACAGAGACCATGAACAGGTTTTTATATAGCTAGATAAAGAAGGGAGGAAAACTCCTCACAGAAAAGCGAACATAAATATAAATGTGTAATGAAACAATAATGACCTCGGAATGAACAACTGAACAGTATCGACCATTAGCTGTGATATTAGCAAAGATGCAGTATCATAACAAAACACAAAAACAAACTGCGTTTTACTTTTCTTACTAAACATACCGTTCAGCTCAGTTAAAAAAATAGATATATTTCTTTAGAAAATGCAATATAATAAACTAAACTATTAACATTTCCGTGCTGTAATTACCTCAACTGAAGAACGAAAGTAAAATGTTCACAAGCAAACACTGCTGTTTCTGTACTGCGCATGCGCCTCGGGAGAAATCGGAAGGCTCGAGCTTGAGCGCGTGCTCTTTCTCGCTCTCTGTCTCTCTCATTGGCCATTGGGGTTCAAAATAAAAGTTGCCATGGTTGGGCTGCTATTCCAGACCTTGTAGCTCTTAATTTTAATTAATAATTTTTTAACTCATTGCAAATAATTTATATTTTTGCTAGATTTTTTGCTGATTAATGGCTGTATTTAGACATCCATGAATCAAAATCGGGTAACATGGTGGTGTAGTGGTTATGGCACTGTGGCTTTACACCTCCAGGATCCGGATTCCATTCCCACCTCGGGTCTGTGTGCATGGAGTGTGCATGTTCTTTCTAGGTTTTCCTCCCATAGTCCAAAGACGATCAGATTAGGCTGATTGGCGGTCCTAAATTGCCTTTATGGTGTGAATAAGTGTGTGTGTGTGTGTGTGTGTGTAGCCTGGTTAGATTGGAACCCTGTCCAAGGGGTACCCCGCCTTATACTCTACGTCTCCTGGGATAGGCTCTAGGCCCCACATGACCCTTTATGTGATAAGTGGTATGAAAGAAGAATTGATAAATTAATCAAAATGGATGTTTCAGAGATTTTTGTGCCTTCTATGAAAGGATCTGTGTTGTCTAACAAATTGTTTAAGTATTTTGTGTGTGTTGAAGTAACATCCACATGATTGCCAGAGCATCATACTGCATCTGACAACTTGCATTCTTCCCATAGTGCATTCTTGTGCCATCTTTTTCCATGTACTGTACATGACACACAATAACCCGGCTGTCCACATGATGTCAAGAAAACATTCATAAGACCTGATGTCCTTGTTCAATTGCTCCATGGTAACAATGAGCTTTGGGCCCCTATGACCTTGGCATTCTATACTTGTGCTGCCTTGTCCTATTTATCACGTTTGTTGGGTACTAACTGGGGCATGCAGAGAAAACCCCCACAAGACCTGTCATTGTATAGATGCTCTCATGCTCCTCTAGTCCACAGAAACTGTCCCTCATCAAACGTTGCTCATTCTATATGGGGTGCCCATCTATTGCACACACACTATGAGGCAATTTGAGAACAACAATTAACCTAATGTGTATCCGGAGAAAACTCACAAAGCACAGGGAGGACATGCAAACTCCACACACACACAGACTCAAGGTAGGAACCCTTGTTCCTAAAAGTGTGAGGCCACAGTGCTAACCACAATGCCACCTAGTCACCAAGTGAGATTCCTGTTTCCTTTTTTTTTTTTTTAACTCTGTTTCTGCCTTAAATATTATAACAAGCCGTAGTCATGTGACAAAGTTCAGTCTATGGAAAAATGTGCAAAGTGTGCACAAAAAAGTTTATTATAAATAAATTGTAAAATGTAAATTTAAATGCATTTATTTGGGGGAATTATGCTAATTTCTACAAATAGTTTTAACCAAATAGAAAAAAAAACATCATTGTTCAAACATTGGAGCGTTTGAAGGACTTGTATTATGATATAGCTGCTAACTTGACGGTCTCTAGACAGCATCTAGAACTTAAATTAAATTAGTAGAAACATCTACATAAATGGCATTCTGAATGAACTGACACAGTTAGTTAGCCTAATGAACACTTTATGTTGTTGTTTATATTTTGATCAGGCAAGCAGAAGTCTTACCCATGCCGTGACGGCTTTCAAAATTAAAGTTGTGTAACATAGTTTCCTGGGGTTTTTTTTTCAACCTGCATTACTTTATTTACTGATTGATTACTTTTACTGCATTTGTTTTTCAATATTATTATTATTATTATTATTATTATTATTATTATTATTATTATTATTATTAACAGCAAAGGAGTATAAAATACAAACTTAACTGTAGATATTATGTTCCCAAAAAATTTACTTCTGATAAGGGTATTACAAAATATAATAAAAATAATGTAAAATACATAAAAATAAAATATTGCAAAGAAAACAAATATAAAGTCTTCATAGCTTTACTAAAATATTTATTTTACATTTTAAAACTATATATAGATTTTCCTTTGCATCTATAAACTGGTTTAATGTGCCAGAATACTAATTTAATTAACCTTTAAATATTTTTACGAGTTTATTTGTGGCGTTATACTTTAAATATATATATTTAAAATCTCGTTATTATTCTGAAATAAAATATAAGCGCCAAATAATTAAACCTATTGCAGTAATTATCCGCAGGCAGATGTGTAGGCGCCTGTAGAAGTGAAGGACCCCAACCCTGCAGCAGCAGCTCGACTCCCGGACGCTGAGACTGATCACGTTGACTTTATATAATCGCGTTGTTGTTTTTTTTATTTTTTTTTTTTTATCTGAATCAGAGAGAAGATGTGAGTATGTGTGATGTGCTGTTATTGGTTAGTTGGTTTTGTAAGTGAGAGATGGAAATGCGCTGAGATTGTTTAAGTTAAACACTGCCTGGACTCGCCTGGTTATTGATTAATAGCAGCATCTCTGTAAATAAACCAGATGACAAATTAAACTGAATTTAAATCTTTAAAAGAACCTCCACCCTGAGACATATTCAATATGTTTATGTTGAAATGGATTTGATCTGCTTAGTCCTGTTGTTTTTTGATGTTTATTCTATATATTTAGGGCCCAAGCACTATAGGGTGCGCAGGATAAAAACCCCCTTGTTATTATTATGCTGCTAAAGTCTCTGACGTCACATAAGACACTATAGCCGCCATGTAAAGTCTCTGACGTCACATGAGACACTATAGCCGCCATGTAAAGTCTCTGACGTCACATGAGACACTATCCGCTTTATACATTACCCCACTTACTCGTCGTCTGTACCGCTTTATTCCGCGTATAGGGTCGCATAATTTCAATTAGCTTAATCTGCATGTCTTCAGGGTGTGGGAGGAAACCGGAGTTCCCAGAGGAAACCCACAAAGCATTAGGAGAACATGCAAACTCCACACATGCACACAGACCTATAACCATCAACCTTTATAACCACTACATCACTTCCTGATAGGGGTCAGGGGTCACTCAGTGGTTAAGGCGTTGGACTACGATTCGGAAGGTCGCAGGTTTAAACCCCATGACACAAAGAATATCTAAAGTGTCGAATAAATGGTTAGAAAAGTAACGAGTTGAGTGTAGCCGAATGTAATTCAATTCAATTCAATTCAATTTTATTTCTATAGCGCTTTTAACAATGGTCATTGTCTCAAAGCAGCTTCACAGAAATTAAAAGAAAATGAAAAGAAGACTTATGGAAATGTATATATGTGTAAGAAAAATGTGTCTAGATAATGAGATTGTCCCTGATGAGCAAGCCAAGGGAGACGGCGACAGTGGCAAGGAAAAACTCCCTGAGATGGCAATAGGAAGAGACCTTGAGAGGAACCAGACTCAACAGGGAACCCATCCTCATCTGGGTGATAACAGATAACAGAAATCTTGGCCTCGTTGATAATTTTATCACTCCCTTTCATTTTGCGGCCCGCAACAAACTGCTTGCTCAAATCAATACAGCGCTAACTGTTTGCGTCTCCTTCCACTTTGTGGGTGACCTAAGCGCTTCTTCTTCATTGGTGTTTACTGGCGGCTTGCATCCGGAAGCGTGCTGTGTCAAAAGCGTGCTGTCAACAAATAATTGCGCAAAAACATAACGCAAGCCTTTGAAATTAATTAAACGAAGCTTCGAGGCAGACGATTTTGCCGCGATCATTTTTTTGTAATCGAATTACTAGAGGAATCGTTTCAGCCCTAATTAAATCATCTTTATCATTAAATGTAAATGAAAATCGCCACACAAAATAATCATTATTCATAACTGAATGATTCCCCTCTCAAAAATCTAATTATTATTATTTTTTTAAACAGGAAAATATCAAAGAAGAAGAAAAGGCAGGATGATTTTCATAAAGTCAAACTCAAAGTCGGTAAGAAGAAGCCCAAGGCGGAAAATTCAACTAACGTCAACTTTAAATCGAGGAGCATTCATTTAACGGATCAGCTGAAGAGAGACGACGGTGGCCCGACTACACACCGGCAGCTCGGCATTAAGGTTCGCTTGCACCGTCTCGTCTGAGTTAGCTGTCCTGGGTATCGTATTCAGCTACAACTTCTGGCCAAGTTCATAACATGCCACTGGATTCACCAGTATTTCAGTATACACTTAAGTGTAATCATTTACTGTACATCCTATCATGGGTGTTATATCTGTGAAATGGCAGACGTTGGAGGTGGTTTGAA
>JAAGKR010000490.1:15379-60059 GCA_011419295.1 Clarias macrocephalus | reverse complement strand
AAGAAGACTTATGGAAATGTATATATGTGTAAGAAAAATGTGTCTAGATAATGAGATTGTCCCTGATGAGCAAGCCAAGGGAGACGGCGACAGTGGCAAGGAAAAACTCCCTGAGATGGCAATAGGAAGAAACCTTGAGAGGAACCAGACTCAACAGGGAACCCATCCTCATCTGGGTGATAACAGATAACAGAAATCGTATAACATCATGTGTGTTATGCAGATGAAAGTTCGATATAACAGAAGTTATTTAAATTAACACAAAGTCCAGTTCAGAATGTAGCGAAGTAAGAGTAGCGTTTCTTCTTCATCAATCTACTCAAGTAAAAGTAAAAAGTATGGTGCAGTAAAACTACTTATAGAAGTATTTTTTTTTCAAAAAGTTACTTAAGTAGTAAATGTAACTCATTACTATCCACCTCTGCCCTTGAGCATGGTCCTTAACCTCTTAAGTACTGAGATGTACATATAGTGAGATAAAATGAAATAATTAAATCTAGGGCTGTAGCTATCGAATATTTTAGTAATCGAGTATTCTACCAAAAATTTAATCGAGTAATCGGATAAAATGCACTTTTGCTTAATTAAACAGCAATGTAATATATAAGAGAAACAAAGATGAATTGCCCGCCGACGTTCCGCAAAGTTCTGCAAAAAAAATTAAACATGTTTTTAAGGCGGCTTAAACATATTTAATTTTTCGCGCCGAAAGATGGAAACGTAATCGCAGCGCCAAAACTTGCGGTGAATCATGAAGAACCATACTTCCGGCCACCGCGCAGGTGAGAGAGGGGTATTAAAGTTGTCTGAGATTAATTAAGTGCATTACAGCACCATACATTCTTATTTTAAAGCCTTTTCTCGGATGCAAAAAAAAAAAGACATTTCAAATGACTTTAAGGATTAAAAAAAAAACTGAGGCACACATTAAAATAAATAATTATACAAAAAAAAACACTAAGTTGTGCAATTAAACTTTCAGAACTAAAGGTTTCAAAATCTACATCTCAGGCATAACATAAGCCTTTACTGACAATTTCTGTCGTTTTCTCTTGCTGCTTTCTTCTCCTCTTGGCCTCGTTGATAATTTTATCACTCCCTTTCATTTTGCAGCCCGCAACAAACTGCTTGCTCAAATCAATACACAGCTAACTGTTTGCGTCTCCTTCCGCTTTGTGGGTGACCTAAGCGCTTCTTCTTCATTGGTGTTTACTGGCGGCTTGCATCCGGAAGCGTGCTGTGTCAAAAGCGTGCTGTCAACAAATAATTGCGCAAAAACATAACGCAAGCCTTTGAAATTAATTAAACGAAGCTTCGAGGCAGACGATTTTGCCGCGATCATTTTTTTGTAATCGAATTACTCGAGGAATCGTTTCAGCCCTAATTAAATCATCTTTATCATTAAATGTAAATGAAAAAAAAACTCAATTTTGGAATCGCCACACAAAATAATCATTATTCATAACTGAATGATTCCCCTCTCAAAAATCTAATTTTTTTTTTTTTTTTAAACAGGAAAATATCAAAGAAGAAGAAAAGGCAGGATGATTTTCATAAAGTCAAACTCAAAGTCGGTAAGAAGAAGCCCAAGGCGGAAAATTCAACTAACGTCAACTTTAAATCGAGGAGCATTCATTTAACGGATCAGCTGAAGAGAGACGACGGTGGCCCGACTACACACCGGCAGCTCGGCATTAAGGTTCGCTTGCACCGTCTCGTCTGAGTTAGCTGTCCTGGGTATCGTATTCAGCTACAACTTCTGGCCAAGTTCATAACATGCCACTGGATTCACCAGTATTTCAGTATACACTTAAGTGTAATCATTTACTGTACATCCTATCATGGGTGTTATATCTGTGAAATGGCAGACGTTGGAGGTGGTTTGAAAGAACGAAACTCAGCATAGAGAGTACTATAAGCGCTATAGGATATTTCTGAATGTAGATTTAGACATTGTTCTCCACGCTAAGAAATAAAACACCGGATGAGAAATATGCCAACATTTGTTTCTTCTTGTGCCTTTCTTCCCTCAGGACCTGCTGTCCCAGCTGCATCACTACAGCAGCAGTGTGAAGCAGAATGCTCTCGTTGGTCTCCGTGAGCTGCTCTCGGCTCATCCGTCCCTTCTCGAGCAGCACGCGTCGGTCGTGCTCGCCGAAGTCGCCGCGCTCTTCACAGATAAAGACGGGGACGTGCGGGCGGCCAGTTCACGTCTCCTCCGCTTAGTGGCGCAGTGCATGCCGGCCGAGCGCGTGGCTCCGTTCTTCCCTCTGCTCGGCGCTCACCTCTCCTGCGCCATGACCCACGTCACAACCGGCATCCAGGAGGACGCGCTCCGGGTGCTGGACGTGCTGCTCGAGCACTATCCCGCTCTGCTAGCACAGAGACATGCCGTGCTGCTCTCGAACTTTGTTGAGCTCATCTCGCAGAGGCGGATGAGCAGCACCGTGGACAGGGCCAGAGTCGGCGGAGATCGGGCGGAGAAAGGAAGCTACGTGCTTTCCATAAGCACTAGCCGATCCGTTACGGCGCAGCAGTGGAGACTCACTGTCCTGCTCAGGTACTGAAATCGGTGCATATGTCCCAAAGCTTCATTAAAACATTAGAAATTGAAATACGTTATTTCTGTGTTTAGATTGGGACGGTTTCTTCAGGCAGTAGTGGAGGAGCGACCTGCAGAAGATGGTGTAGTGTGTGGAAGTGGCTTCGGGATGTGGAGCGGAGAGAAAGGAACGGTCACGCCAATAGAAATCAACTGGGAGGAGCAGAACTTCAGTAAAGAGAGCATTCAGGTGTTCGAGAATTCTGGAGCAAAGCCCACACCTCACTCGACCTATCGTCTAAGGTATGCTGTACTCTACTGTAATGTGTAAGGTTGTGTAGGGAGGATTCGATCCTTAGACTTGGACAGAACCCGAACAAGAAGGTCTGCCATATACAGTGGGAGGACAGGAGACTCGTGGGGGATTTGCCCGAGTGAGTGTGTTCTTTATTGGGAACATGGAGCTTTATTGGAAGCCCTCACCATGCATGTGCAACACATAGTATCTAGATGAAACAAGATCATTCACACCTCCCGTGGGGTTAAAAGATGCGGAATAGAACTACATTTGCACGTTACTGTATATAACTTGCAAAGCAGAATTAGACATTTAAGAAATTTATATATGAGCTCTGTTAACAAACGGTACAAAGTTTGTAACACATAAGCAGTGAATCAGTCACTTGACACAATGTGTTAAAGCATTTAAAGTTGCTTATCTGTTATTACATACACTGCGTTATGTTATGTAGTTGTTGTTAATAGTAATGATCAGTTATTTTAATGAGGTATTTGGAAATGAAAATGTTTCCGTCAGGGAACCTTGTTATCATTATTTTGAACTGGGTGCCCCTGCTATTCTTATTGCATTTCTTAAGCATATAAACTTATTTCATTCGTTAATGCGTGTTGTATCATCATAACTCCTGCCACCCCACCCCGGAAAAATCTCGCTATTACTTTTCTAAGGACTCAGACTGGGCCTCCGAGTGGCGCAGTGCTCGCCCTATCATCCGGAGATCGCAAGTTCGATTCCCGGGTGATGCTGTAACCTCTCGCAGCCGGAGGTGTAGAGAGAGCTGATTGGCCGAGCTCTCTCAGAGGGAAGGGATAAGAGGTACTTCATGCTCCCACATTAATCACAGCTCTACAGCCAATCAGGGGCGTCTGTGAGCTCACGCAAGCGGAAGGAGCAGATAGCGCTGTCCTCCAAGTGTGTTATGCCGGCCGAAATGGCGCATGAGCGAGCAGTTCGAAAAGATGCAGTCGGTTGACGTCACGTGGTTCGGAGAAAACACGTGATGGTCTTTGGCCCTCCCGACTGAGTGGTAGTAGTAGCGTAATGTGGGAGCCCCCTAGTGACTGGGAGGAATTGGACACGACTAAATTAGGGAGAAAATCTGGGAAACCCCAACAAAAAAAAGGAATCAGATTGACCAGACTTGATGACCATCTCCCTCATTTTTACATGCACCCCAGGAAACTTGCGTCAATCCATTCGGCCAGGCCATCTAATCGCCACAGAGTCAACCTTGTTCTGAGTTCTGAGGGTTCGTTATGTACTCGTGCAGAACCCCTTTTCAGATCAGAGAGTTTGAAAATCATTAATGCATCCTTAATAAGAAAATGGTATTGAGAGAATGAAGTGCATTTTATTCTGCAGAGTCATCCAGAGTCACTCCTCTCTCTCCCTCACACAGACACCACCAATACAACAATTTGATCAAATCAGAGAGCCAGGTCCCCTGCCTTGTGCAAATTTTAAATGGAGAAGATTTATCAAAGTGTTTGGGAGATATTATAGTTTGTTTGGGGTCTGGCAGAAAGCGGGTTGGCCATCCAAAACTGCCATCCTGACCCTAGTTCTTGAAATACACACAAACTTGACATCCTGTAAGTTTAAAGCCTCTTCTGTCTAAGAATCCAAGTATAAAACATCCAGCACCTTCAGTTCCAAGACATAAGTATCAGAACTAGGGGACTGCCGTTGCTTTCAAGTTAATGCAAGATATCAGATTATGTTCTCTTCTGCCACACCGCTCACACTGTCTGGACTTAATTTTAGCCGGTGTTAATGCTTAAATTTTGGGGCTAAGGAGCAACCGTTTTCACTGTTTTGCACAGGAAAAGCATCAAATTATTGTGTCCCTACATTATAATTACTGTCTTCTATTGTGTCCCTACTTTACAATTAGTGTCCTCTATAGAGTCTCTACTTTATAATTACTGTTCCCTATTGTGTCCCTACTTTACATCCTCTAGTGTGTCCCTACTTTACAATTACTGTCCTCTGTTGTGTCCCTACTTTACAATTACTGTCCTCTGTTGTGTCCCTACTTTACAATTACTGTCCTCTGTTGTGTCCCTACTTTACAATTACTGTCCTCTGTTGTGTCCCTACTTTACAATTACTGTCCTCTGTTGTGTCCCTACTTTACAATTATTATAAAGTATTGTGTGTATCTTACAATGATTGGCCATTGTTGTGTTCCTACTATACAATTATTGTCCCCTTTTGTGTCCCTACTATACAATTATTGTCCCCTTTTGTGTCCCTACTATTGTGTCCCTACTTTATAATTACTATCCCCTATTGTGTCCTTACTATTGTGTCCCTACTTTATAATTACTATCCCCTATTGTGTCCCTACTTTATAGTTATTGTCCTCTATTGTGTCCCTACTATACAATTACTGTCCTCTATTGTGTCCCTACTTTATAATTACTATCCCCGATTGTGTCCCTACTTTATAATTATTATAAAGTATTGTGTGTATCTTACAATGATTGGCCCTTGTTGTGTCCCTACTTTACAATTACTGTTCCCTATTGTGTCCCTACTTTACAATTATTGTCCCCTTTTGTGTCCCTACTATTGTGTCCCTACTTTACAATAATTGCCCCTTGTTGTGTCCCTACGTTACAATTATTGTCCTCTATTGTGCCCCTACTTTTCAATTATTGCCCCTTGTTTTGTCCCTACTTTACAGTTTTTCCAGGAATTGTATCTATTATTAATAATAATAATAATAATAATAATAATATTATTATTATTATCATTAGTTAAAAAAGACACATTAATAAAGTCAAAATAGTTTAAACAAATGGAATAAAGAAAAATAATACAGCTTGTCTCCCTGTCCTCATTCGAAACGTCAAGTATTGCTCGTTGCATGGCCTGCAGTTGCACCCTTTTATGGTGTGCAACTTAATAGATGTGTGAGGTACCGAGGAATAATATGATGCAAAACCAACATTTCCAGTCAAAAAAGGAACTTTTACCATTCCTAATATAAAATTAAATTTTTTGACTGTGTCTCAGTGTTTGATGTGTTTCTGCCTTTCGACTCTAGGATGGACTTGGAGCCTGGAGCTGGAGTGAGTGAGGACCTCTGTTCAGCAGAGACAGTGCAGGGTTTCGCAAGTACGTTGGTGCCTCTCCTCCTGGAGGTGTGGGTGGAGGCCATGGGTGGAGGACGATCTCAAACAGACAGCGGGCACCTGCTCTCAGAGGAAGCCATGGCCCTGATGTTCCAGATCCTCACCATACTGCAGCTACTGAGACGGCTTGCACCTCAGAAAGACCAACAGGACATGCTGGTGTGAACACCCACGCACGCACTCACACACACACACACACACACACACACACACACACACACACACACACACACACACACACACACCCACGCGCGCACGTCCACCACTATAGTAGAGTCATAGGTTATTGTCATACGATGGATTACTAGCTCAGCTACTGGAACACATGATCTAAATCGTCATTTACATTGTAAATCTGTGCTGAAGGAATACAAAATATGCAATAATCTCCTTTGAACAGGTGATCTTGAGATGTGTCTGCTATGTGTACTCATGCTCTATAAAACCTTCATAACGTTGCTGTTAATTGGTGATCTGTGAGGCTGGTAACTCTAAATGAAGCAGCAGAGGTGAGTTTTGGTCTTGCTTTCCTGGGATGGTCTTCATGAGAACCAGTTTCATCATGGTGTTTGATGGGATTTGACAATACAGTCGTTTAAGAACCATTTTAGAGACGTTTGTGTCTTAGACTAATAACTGACCGTTGTTGTTACACATAGCATTAGGTAATTGAGTGTTGTTTCGTACTGTAGTTTTGAAAGCTCCAGTGTTGTTCTAGAATGTACAGTAGAAAAAACATAAAGCAAAAGAAGGTGTGTCCAGAATTTTGACCGGTACTGTATATCCAGTATATAGATAGAGCAGATACCATGACATCTGCCAAGGCGATAAAGGTTGAGTAGACTGTGAAAGGATTTCTGAGAGTGACAGGATCAGAAAAAAAGGATTTAAACTGAAAGGAAAATGTGTTTGGATTAAGACCAGAAGGTGGCGGTAATGCGTCATAGTGGATGCCAACTGTGGGAAAACGCACTGCGTGAAAATTCCGTTTACCATGTAAATTACTCTTAAAGGAAATGTCTCATTTACCCAGCATTATTGGTGTCTTCTTGTTGTATAGGATTCCTGGTTTCGTAGTTCATACCTGAATGATTTCAAGCAGCACTTCATGAAGAATTTCCCCTACGGACAGCTAGAGGTGGCTAGACACAAGAAGAAAGCAGACGGGAAGAGGTGTGTACAGTATGATGGAATTGTTTCATGTGTCACTGTCTAAGCTAACGAAAGCCTCCGTGTGTATGTGATCCGGTTTAACAGAAGGAAATCTGTCCTTTTATAGAAGCAGGCAGCAGGCTCTAGGTGGCGTTCACGCTGCAGGAAGTGTAGAGCCGCTCGCTCTGAACGTCACGCTGTGTCAGGTAATGGTGACGCTCAGCCTGAGGGGGCGGGACCACGTGGCGGGCCAGGACGCAGACTGGCTCGGGCCGATCCGAGCCTTCGTCACGGACACGCTGTCGAGTGGTGGGAAGCTGAGCTCGAAGCACCTCGCCGCTCTGTTGGAGGTGGTTTGGAGGATGATTGTTACCCAGCAAAGCCGCGGTGAGCCTTTCTGCCTGCCATGTTAGCTTTGTAATGCGGATTGGGACATTCGGATGCTTCACAATTCCAGCAGAGGATATTGTTAACTGTAGTAAAACTTTCTTATTTAATATAGCTTATGTAATATCATGGCTGTTGATCCATGGACCCGGGATACATAAGTGCTATTGGATGTAAAGTGTGTGTGTGTGTGTGTGTTTTTGTGTTGTGTGTGGTGTGTGTGTGTGTGTTTTCAGCTGTGACAGAGGAGCTCCTACAAGCTGTGTATATTCAGTATCAGCAGAAGCACTTGGTCCTGTCTGTGCGTACCCTGTTGCTGCGTTTCTTTAGTCAACTCTACATACAAGAACACCAGAAGCAGCCTCATATCGCCAGGTATGCTTACATATTCAACTCGTATAGAATGAAGAATGGGGTCTTTTATTATTATTATTTGGGTTAAGGAAACTCAACTGGAAACATCAGAAGAAATATGAACGAAGAATTTATTTTTTCCTTATGGCTGTGGAGGCAAAGTGGGTGTTTTTACAAGCTACACACTCCTATACAATTCCTACTAAATATTACTAAATAGAATACATTATGTGGCACGATGATGTCCCTACTAGTCCCTGGTACTCACAGATCTAGTGCTATACAAATAATAATAATAATAATAATAACCTACTGTTGTTTAAGCCTCCCAGCAGCATGTCACACGCATCACACGTCTCAAAATGTCAGACCCCCCACCCCCCCCCCCTTTCTACCTCACAACGACATGTGACCCAACATTGAGCCCTGATTCCACCTCCGCTCCTTCCTTCCATACAGAATGCCAACAATGAGATTTTTCAGCGATAAGTCTCTTCAGTGTTAGCATTTCAGCAGTTTGTGGAATTCCGCTATCAGTGTAGGTGTGCGGTGTAACATAACAGCGCAGACGATTAGTTTCACACGTATCAAATGCAGAAATACCGCACGTGCCATTTCTTTCAGAACATGGGCAGGGAGACACTGAGGAACAGTTAAGGGATTCCCAACACACGTTTACATCACTCATAGAGCGATGTACTCAGCACTCGGTGTCTCCCCAGTTTGTCACCATTTCTCACCGATTACCAAAAAAAGATTTATCAAGGAAAAAGGTTATTTTAGATCTTACGTCGCTTAATGTCCGAATTAACTCATTATTTTCCCCTTAAATTTTTTTATGATGGAAAAAAAAAGCTCCTTCTTGGGTCGGTTTCTTTTTATCTGATAATTTTTCCTTCTCTCTTTCAGGAGCAGGATTTTGACCCGCTGGTTGGCGTCTTTGCCCCTACAGTTGGTGCAGCTTGGTGGTCGTAACCCTCAGCTGTCTGCGCAGATTCTACAGACGGTGCAGTCTGCTGCAGCCTGGGGCAACAAAGACCTCCTGCACAGCCTGCAGACGCATGCAGGCAACCTTTATGGTGAGCACGCACACGCACACGCACACGCACACACACACACACACACACACACACATTTAAATTAATATTTGATAATTATATTAAATATTTAATATTTTCAGTTAAGCAAGACACTGTTAATGGCCACTTAAACAGGTACATCTATAGGTCGGATCATTTATGCAATTAGCCAGTTATGTACTGTAGCAGCAGTATAGCACATTATAAAGCATGCAGATAAAGGGCGAGAGCTTAAGGTAATGTTTACATCCAGTATCCGAACATGTAGAATGAGATGTAGATCCAAGAGAGTTTACACAAAATAGTGCAAAATTTTTTTCAGCTTTGATCAAAGCAAGAGGTCAGAGGAGAATGACTAGACTAGGGTCTGATGTGAAGGATACAGTAACTCAAAAAATTTATCTGTGCAAACGTGGTGAGCAGAAAAGCTCCTTAATATGCACGCTACATTAAAGCTGTATGGATTTGTCAGCCAAGACCAGGAATTCTAACTATTCTATTCATTAAAGTGCAAAAAGTGATATCTTAGGATGTAAAAAAAAAAATCTAGTCAAATATTTAAAAATTTTAAGAAACACAAAGCAAATGCATTTTACATAATTATGTTTTTAAGCAGCGGCAGTGTAGTGGTTAGCACTGCCGTCTTGTACCTCCAGGGTCTGGGTGCGATTCCCGTCTCTGTGTGCATGGAGTTTGCATGTTCTGCCCGTGCTTTGTGGGTTTCCTTCTGTGGGTTTCCTCCCACAGTCCAAAGACCTGTAGGATAGGTTAATTGGCACCCCCAAATTGGCTGTAGTGTGTGTGTGTATGTGTGCGTGTCCTGCAATGGATTGGCACCCTGTCCAGGGTGTACCCCGCCTTGTGCCCTAAGCCCCTCCTGGGATTGGCTCCAGGCCCCCCGTGACCCTGAATACCGAATTAAGCGGTATAGATGATGAGTGAGTGTTTTTAAGCGTAAAATTTTAAGCATTTCTTTCAAAAAATTGTCTCAAAATAGACTTACGGTTTCAACACATCTCAATATCATAAAACACAAAACACAAAGTGAAGAATTAACTACTTATTAACTACAAATCTCTTGCAAAACCACAGTCATCTTTTCTCTTTGCCAAACTGAAACCATCCATTTGTATGCGTATGTCTTCTAGAGCATCGCACACTGACGTAATCAATTCAAAACACTACCATCAGAAGTGTCCGTATACGTTTTAGCTACATGAGGTTGGAACTGGAAATAAGTTTAGGGGTTTTTGTCCTGTAATAGCATTTACAGTGCTACATATACATGCAGCAGAAATGTTAGCTATTTTATATAGTACCTGGCAGAATTCATTAAGTACAATGAGAAACGCTACAAAGAAAATCAGTGCACAGATACAAGATAAATATTTATTCATTACTACTAAAGTGTTCAGTTGGACTTCCAAAGAAATTGCAACTTGCAACAAAAAGCATCACTCTGCGTCCTGCCTCTCGTCCTGGTCAGGCCAGAATACCGCAGTCACATCATCTCTGATGTTCTCCCTGACTAAGGGGAAAAAAACTGCCTGGCAGGTCCGTCCCTGGCATTCATCTGTGTGGATGGCATCTCATGCATCCTCCACCGTCTGGAGAAGTGTTCATACAGTTTCCACTACCATGCTGAAAATAATCCCTCTATTTGGTTTAGAAACGGGGAATATGGTGGAAGGTACAGAGCTTAAAAAAAAAAAAGTGGGCTTTTGTTGAACCAGTCGAGGACCAGAGTAGCCTGGTGGAAACTTGCATTATCCAAAATGATGACCTAAGTGGGCTGCTCTGGTTCTTCTTCCTGTAGAAGTCTGATGGGTTCATCAAGAAATGTTGGCAAATTGGGAGGGTTGTAAGTTGTGCACAGTGATTTTATAACCCTGAACTGACCAATAGTAGCATATCCGGTGACGCTTCCGCCATTGGCAACAACGCTGGTCTTCAGCAGATTAAACCCTGCCTGGTCATTGAAGATATGGATTTCATTGAAGTCAGATGTTCCTAATCTTAATGCTGTAGCACAGCAAGAAATCTATGCTTCCAACTTTGTGTCAACAGTTTGGAACACTCTTTTCTATTCCAACATGACTGTACTAAAGAAGAAAAGCTATTAAGACATGGTTTGATGAGTTCGGTGGAAGAACTTGACGGGCCCGTACAGATCCCGGACCTCAACCCCACTGAAAGAGATTGCAAGCCTTCTCGTCCAACATCAGTGCCTGACCTCATGAATGCTCTACAGAATAAATGGGCACGGATTCCCACAGAAACACTCCCAACTTTTGTGGACAGCGTTCCAAGAAGAGTGGGAGCTGTTATAGCTGCAAAAAACTTCATACTGAAGTATACGTATTTGGATTCAATGTCATTGCAGGTTTGGCCAAATAGTCTTTTGATCAGGAGCCGCATTATACTGGATAGCTACATACTGTAAATGTTAGGCAGAACGTTACACTATATTTAAATTAGCACTGTAGATATCCTATTATAGAAAGCATATAGTTTTTTATAATAATAATCATCATCATCATCATAATAATTATGAGTCTTATTTATATAGCCGGCTTTCTAGTCACCCGAGGTCGCCTCCCACAATCTCTACCTTAGAGAGTGCTGTAAAACTTCTTAAGTGGTTACTTACCTATTCTTCTCTCTATAGACCCAGATAACTGGGAATAACTTGCTGAAAATTTAGTTGATTAGCTTCAAGATTTTTTTCACTTGCTAAGAGATCACACTGCTGCATGGATGCGCGGATATACCCTGGTGTTCCTAATAAAGTGGCCGGCAGAATACCTTTTTGTACGTCTTTTAAGGGGTTGAAAAATGATGAATTTATTTAAACGAGACCTATGATTTAAACTAACACACACATACATACACACACACACACACACACACACACACACACACACACACGCACATAGTACACAACAAAAACGATATTGTGCATGGAAAATAATCAAAGCCGCACATGGCAATCTCTGAAATTGTGTGTGTGTGTGTGTGTGTGTGTGTGTGTGTGTGTGTGTGTGTGTGTGTGTGTGTGTGTGTGTGTGTGTGAGCGATAAGTCCTCTGTAGTTTCATGTTTCCAGAACACAGCGCTGCCATTGTGTGTGGTGGCTCTGTTGACATCAGCAGAGTGCGTCAGCAGCTAATAATGTCTGTCTATCTGTGATCACTTACAGGGGAAAACACACGCTCTCCCTATTTTTTTTTATGTGCACGCACACACACTTTTACATATACCCACGTTTACTTATTCTGCATGGTGTGTTTTTGTGTGTGTGTGTAGATCCTCAGGAGGGCTGCGTTGTCTTGTTGCCGGTGGAACAGCAACAGCGCTTGGTTCAGATCCTGTTCTACCTGCCAGCGTTTCCCGCTGACGTTCTGGCCTGCCTCAGTCAAGTGTGTAACACAGGCAGGGTTTCTGCGAGTCTCGCTGCCACACTCATCCGCACAGTGCACTTCAGGTACAGCGCACACTCACGCACACACTCCAAAAAAAAAAAGCAGAGACCCTTTAGTCAAGTCATTCCTAACCTTAAGTTTGAAATTGAAAAAATTTTAAATATGAAAAATGTAAAGTCTAAGATAAATGAAGAATATCATCTTGGAAGTTCAACATAACAGATGATTTGTTTAAGTTTATTTAAATCTCATGCCTTTTTTTTATTCATTACTTTTTAAATGTAAATAATTAATCAGAAATAGTAACGTAAACTGTAAACCTAATTACAAAATTGTCAGTTAA
Organism: Clarias macrocephalus; assembly: GCA_011419295.1. Lineage (NCBI taxonomy): Eukaryota > Metazoa > Chordata > Actinopteri > Siluriformes > Clariidae > Clarias > Clarias macrocephalus. The sequence goes on along the minus strand of JAAGKR010000490.1, from coordinate 47,340 downwards.
AACCTTTTTTTATTTGTAATAAATGACATCTCGTAGCCCACTTGTAAAACCCTTACCGCCCACTAGGGGGCCATGGCAGGCATAGACAACACAGATTTAGTCCAAACAGCGCTGCACAGATCCGAACCAGATTCCTATTGAAAATGTGTTATGATGCACTATATTTTTTTTTACTACTATATTTTTTTTTTTTTGAGAAAGTCTCTGCCTTATTCATAATGCTGTTCAATTTTCTCGTGATTCTTGATGATCAGGTGGGATTTAGCCCTTGCATCATCTTTAACTAAAGATAGCGATGTAGCAGTGCTTTATTTGTACTCTGTCCAGCTCTCTCATGCCATCATCATCTTCCAAACCTGGTCATCTTATACGTTACTAGTTAACTGAGCATGTTTATCACTTATGATGAGATATTGGTCGTAATGGAAGTCTGTAACCATTCTCGATCATCGATTGGTCTGAGTAAATAAGCATAAGCATTGGCACCTAATATAATTGTACAAGTGATGGTCAGGCTGTGGTAAGACCAACGTAGTAACAAAAAGCACTTCTGTAAATGTTCTCCATAGTTCATAGTAGATATCATAAACACTCTGATGTACAGCAAGTCACACTGTGTCACGTCATCATATCGCACGACGTCCCCAGCACATGTAGGAACACATTTGGTACCTACACCTGATCAAATTGTTTGTTTGTTTTTTCCCATCATTGGTGAATGTTTTCATCTTTTGAGTATTTCCACAATAGCGAAAGATTTTATTTTTTCCATGCAAAAAAAGTTTATATTGCCCTACTTAAAATATCAACTTTAAATCTTACAAACCATTGTGTTTGCTCGAGGGTAAAAATGATAATGAAAAGTAACCATTGTATGATCAGACCCGTAAACAGATGTTCCTTATAACGTCCATGCGAGTAAATATAAGGACAAGCAGTTACTGTTACTACCTGTAAGTGAACAGTGCACCCTGAAGGGTCTTAATTCTCTTATAACCCTGCATTATGCCAACACTAAGACGTTAGACTTTTTAACCAGATGTTATTCCCTTTACTGTTGTGGAACATCTGCAAAACTAGTTAGTCCCTTTATGATCATGTTATGCCTAATATGCATAAATATTAAGCAGCATCTACAGTATATTTCTCTCTTTCTCTGTAAATAAGAGAAAGGTTTAAGCATGGCAATCACCATGGACCACCGATACAATGTCATCACAATATCTTGGTGCTGATTTGATTCTTATTGCGATTCTGGTAGTATCATGATTTTTTTTTTATGTATTCTCATTGGATATTACATTTTCCAAGAGTATAACAAATTTAGCAAATTTGTGTGTGTGTGTGTGTGTGTGTGTGTGTGTGTGTGTGTGTGTGTGTGTGTGTGTGTGTGTGTACAAACTTGGTTAAAAATAGGCTCTGGGTTTGCATGCATGAATAAATAAGCAGGTGCGACAAAGTCCTGTGATGTGATGTTCAATAGAACCAAGCAGCTAATTTCCTTCTTAAAACTGCACAAATTCTACCCGAGACTATATTTTAAGCAAAGGCTCATTACACAAATGATAAATGTTATTAGTTACTGTTGTCCTGTAGACACCTTTTTTTTTTGCACCACAGCAGTTATTTGCTTGTGTTCAAGACTTTATATTATATAAATTAAAAATTAAGACAAAAAAATTTTGGAGTCAGTGTGGTGATCCATTAGATGCCACACATAATGTGATACTTTCCTTAATTTTTTTTTCTTGTGTCAAGATCTGTCTCGAATTTGGTTCACATGGTGAAAAACGTTCTGACCTGTAGACAGCGCTGACATTGGAGACGCCTTCCATAAATTAGAAATAAATGTCCAATTAGAGAAAGTTTCACCATGTTAAAAAAATTTTTTTATCAAATTTGTTTGCGAGACATCCTCTATATGCATCCTGGCGAATGGGTTACTGCTATAGAAACAACAATGTGTGAGGATAAATAATATAAACCTAGGATTTGAGTAACGGTTAAAATCGCTGTCAGGGTGGCTGTTATCGTAAATGACTCAACTCCCTCTGACCAATCAGATCGAAGCGTTAAACAGCCTTGTGGTACAGAGGTCAAGAACACAGATCCAAACCTAGGTGGATGTAAGTCTAGACGTCACATAGCCTCAGATCCCCCGAACATGTGGAAAAGCTCTAGTTCCATTTTATTTTATTTATTTATTTTTTTCTCAGCTAAGCAGCAAGACCAGTCGAAGACTTTACGTTTGCAATACGATCAACCAAAGCATGATTAAGGACAGTTTAATGTCCCTCTTTCTGTCTGATTGGCCTGAGACCGTTTATCATTAGGTTTAAAGGGTCGGAATAAAGCCGCATGTCCAGGTAATACCGAGGACATCCAGCATATTGGTACAGTGTTTGTCTGTTAAGATAGGTTTCATTGTTGGAGACCATCACTGTATTTAGACAGAAATCTTCTTTTAAATGTGCTTTGAGTTTTCATGATCTTTGGGGAATGACTGCAATCTTCATTGGTGCCCCCGCCCCCATATTTAGTTGTGGAACCTGAGAAGTAAATGACTGACCGCATATTCTAAAGTCAGTTCCTGTGTGTATGTGTGTATGTGTGTATGTGTGTATGTGTGTATGTGTGTGTGTGTGAGGAAGAGATGCTGTGGCCCCACTGTGGTTTTTAGACACTAGCCTAAACCACTCTTTTATTTGTGTTTTTTCTTACAATTCTAAAGGGAGCTCTGTCTAGGAGCAATCAGTGTGTGATGTGTGTGTGTGTTATTCACTTCAGTTCCTCAGGGCTGTTTGCTCACTAGGATGAGGATAGAGCGTAGACAGGAATAAGAGCGCTACAGGCGTAATAGCTCCTGCTTGCCATTTTGAAGTTAGCCAGTAGGGGGCAGTATTGCACTGTTTATACAGTTTGCATCGTATCTTGATATCTGCCAATTGCAGCATGCCTGGGGACACTCAAACTCCTAACTACATCTTAAACCACAACTCAGGAAAACAGGAAATGGAGCTATGAGAAGCATTTTTCTAAACAATATTGCCGTGTTTGATGTTCTTATAATAATGACGGTCTAGTAGGATGTACAATTTAAGATCAAGTAACTGTAAAGACCACGGCATATGATTAACATCATTTTCGTCCATATTTAACACATTCACTGACCGGGTGGTTGGGGGTGGGGTCGTGCTGGAAAAGATCAGTCTCATCAGGATGAAAGTGTTTCATCATGGGCTAAAGGTGATCAGTCTGAAGGACTGAGCATGATGATTTGCAGCTGAGCTCTGAGAGACGTGTCCGCACAAACCAGCGCAGGAAAATGCAGAAAAATAACGGACACACAATTTTTTTTCCCCCCCTTCAATTTGTCACTTGTGTGTTTATGTAGTGGCAGCAGGCTTGATGTCCTGATTTTAATGTCCAGGCTGAATGTTCATTTGACTTGAGAAGACTAGACAACTCGTCTAAATTTCTATAAAAAAAAAAAAAAAAGAACCTATAACGCTATAAAGCGTGACGAACAATTTACAATAATCAACACTCTAGAAAGAAATTTTGTAGCTTATTCACACATTTTAAAAAAATTTAATTCATGATTGAAAGGTTTATTTTACTTTTGTTTTTTTTATCCACTTTGATATTAGAAAATGTTTCAATTTGTATCAATAATTTTCTGTACAAGAAAAATGGCTCCAAAGGACGTTTTAAAATTTTTTTACTTACGACATTCAGAACACATTAGTTAAAAGTGAAAGCAACTTGTTTTCAGACGATTATGAATCTAAAATATATACTGTAAACAGAATGTTAATATATTTTTTGCTTTATGCCATTTTATATTCGGTGCAATATTTTTTTTTATTTAAGTAGTAATGCCAAACATGCTTTTAACTTAATTTTACTTGCTACTAACATGTGATAGTAACTTATTTTCCTTTATAATACAGAACTTCATGCTTTATGCATTAGTAGATAGTTTCTGGCAAAATAATAGTTTTCTCAATAATGGAATAATGTCTATTTTTATTGAGAATTTTTTTTTGTGTGCTGTTTTTTATATTAGAATTCTTTACTAATTGAAATAACTGCTGCAGATAACTGAAGAATCTGTAGACTGAGCAACTTGCAGAAGTTTAGTTCTCCGTGCCAACTTTTATCTTGCATTAGTAAAGAAGTTGACGATTTTATAAGGCATTTTGAGTAAACATATTAAAATGATTTACAAATTAAGTCAACATGCTGGTTGAAGGGGTTTGAAATCTCTAACCATGAAATTGAGAAAACTTGACGAGGAATTTAGTTGAATGTACTTAATTCCCTTAATTTAAATATAATATATTGCTGTTTTTACAAAACAATACTCATGATTTTATAATGCTGTGTTTTTTTTAATGACTATAAAATCATTAGTCTTATAGTTCATCTTTATCAGCAGCTTTATTTTGCTCAGGGCTGCAGTGAGCCTGGAGTTAAGTCTGGGAACAACTGTTGAGTCGAAACAACTGTAAAGGCAAAAACAGATTTAAAAGTTTTAAAAGATTTAAAAATGAAACCGTGAGTGTGTGTGTATATATAATTTTTTTTTATTATTTAATTTTTTTTAATGAAATCTGATTGAATGCAAATAAATGTTTTACGTCAAAAAAATCTGGCTTCCATATTTGTTTCAAAATTAAGCTAAAAATTGTTTGTTTAGAAATTCACATTATTAAATTCACACTTTCAAAAAAGGTTTTTCTCCCCCGTCCCCCCTCCCTAAATTCTATACTGGGTGACCCTGAGATAAAGAATATGCAGTTGGAATTTAATGAACACACACCTATCCAGTTTAAAGTTTCTTATTCCAGGGTTGAGGATTGAGAAATAAATGCTCAACTTGTGCTGCGAATTTTACAAATTGAAACCGACTGGTCACTTTTAAGCACTAGACTGTAAAGCCTGAATGATTAAACAAAAAATTTGTTCTGTATGTTTCAGTATTTGGGATTGTTTGAATATTTATAGCTGTTTTTGATGAATTCTTTTTATTTATTTATTTTTGTTAATTTAAAATTCTTATATAGAACTTTAGTTAACAATAAGTGTGAATATGTAGATTTTTAAAGAACAAAATCTTAATAACATTATTTAGACATTGTAAATAAATAAATAAATAAATAAATAGAAATTTCCCCACTGTGGAATGAATAATGGTCTTATCTTATCTTAAAGGCATATTTTATCTTATAAACAATCTGTTAGCTTTTACAAATCCTTCCATATGCATATTTATTAGGAGCACGAAGTTAAAGTACAGTATGTAGAATTAAATTGAAATTACAGCAAATATTTTATTATTATTTTATAGGGTTTATTTTATACCCTTGAAGTTGGTGTTACAAACTTTACATAAATTTTATATTTCAACATTAGATCAACTTCCAGAACACTGTTTGAACCATAAATGTAAAGAAAACCAAAACAAAGTAGAAATATTTCTTTATTATTTTTATAACGCATGTTTGTTCCGTAAGTCCTCAGTGTGGTGGATGCATTTATATGAAGATTTGAATATTATTCCTCTGCAACACACCTGTACAACATTAGGGACATGATGCACCATGTTTATGTTCGGTTAAGTTAAATACAGGTGCAGATGATAAGTTATTTTTAAAGCTCCAAAGCGCTCAGTTTGATGCAGAATCTATGTGAATGGATCAATATTCGGTCTGTTTATGTACTTTTGTGAACTGATGGGAATTCATAGCAAATTCAAAGACACACACCTCATACAAGTCTGATTACAGCAGCCTTGAACGACACCAGGGTCTGTACGCAGATGTCATGTTTCCTCCTGAATATGTGAACACGTCCGCTGTTTCCAGTGGATGATCTGGCTGTCGGATGCGCTGGAGTGTACAGTATATGGGTCATGCAGCCGCCTCCTGTATTCGGTTACAGGTCGCTTTTGTTACAGATGGTTACATGCAAATGAAATAGTGTAAAGGTGAACAAAGATTCAGTTAGCAAGCATGGAATCAAAATGCAAGTCTCTGTGAGAGAGAAATTATTTGTAGCAAGAAAACAAAATGCCAAAAATTTTATGTATGCATCAGAATGAGATTTTTTAAAATTATTTTTGTGTATTACAAACATAATAAATAAGTAAAACCCATTATAGTGCGGTATTTGTTTAGTTTCACTTGACAATTCATTTAATTTGACCTGAGAAAGAGAAAGGGTGGATGTCAGCGCCCGTGATTGATGGTTAATGAGATATTTCAGGACCTCACATGCAAATTGAATACCCCCCCCCCGTTTGGCCTGATCCCTTACACTGCCCGATCTAAAATAATCCGGATAGCAGAGACAGTGAGCATATTGTCCATGAATGCACACCACATATTCGCACACGCACACAAGCAGCCTCACTCAGATTTCTTTTATAGAAACGCATGACTCCGAAACGGTTCTCTAATTATCCCAGTGACCCAATAAAGTGGCAGTTTGCGTCGTTTTAAAACACATATTTCAGCATTTTCATTTTCACACTTCTTAAGTTTATATATACCAAATATGTCAAGAACTTAAGCTTAATATACATTATGTAACCAAGATGTGCGCTGTTTATTAGAAGAAACGGACATATATTTTAAGATTTGCTTTTTATGATTTTTCTTTTGATCAAATATTGTAATAGCAAAACGTGTAGCAATGTAAAACCATAGAAAGCAAAAGGCACCAAATCCACATGAATGACTTGAGTATAGATTTATTTTAGAAACGTAATTCAATTATATAAATATACGACAAATGATTTACAGTAATGTTCTGGTTAATTATCAGAGCAACCTCGTTGTTTAATTTTTTTTTTTTTTTTCATTCTGGTAAGTTTACGAGCTCACATTATAGTTCACGTTAACTTTAAACTATAAGAGTTCAATAGTATAGAATAACCCTGAATAAACTCTTAATCACAGTGAAAATCACATTATAGACTCCATTCTTGATTTTCTGTATTGATATCTGTTTTGATTCTCTTCAGTAATTGATATATTCTTTAAAAAAAAAAATGCATTGGGTGACTTGAGCACTAATTCCTGTCCCGATCCTGTTGGATCCACTTAAATAATGTTCTGGAGGGGAAAAGCTGGAGAGGACGCCCAGCAAAGGTAAATTAAGGACAGGGATCCCGCGCATCAGATTGTGTTCGGCGCAGCCGTGTGTGAACGCTCGTATATTAACACTGGCCACTTTTTTAATGTGTTCTTAGAGGAAATGGGGGGATCTCAGGTGTCTGGTATTTTTAGACTGACATTTTCAGTGCGCACACAAGCACAGTGGGGCACATTGTAATGGGAGAGCGGATCAGTGCTGGACCAGTGCGCAGTAATGTGTGTGTGTGTGTGTGTGTGGTCTTGTGCAGGTCTCCTTTAAGTGGCTGGTCCAGCAGTTCGCAGGATGTGCCAGTGCGGGATGTGGATTACCTCAGTTTCCTTTTCTCAACATTGACAGGTACACACTCTCTCGCGCGCTCGCGCGCGCACGCACACACACACACACACACACACACACACACACACACACACACACACACACACACACACACACACTCAAATGTAAATTGTAATCAGCTTTTGAAATAATCTTGTAGTGACAAAAATTGAGTACACGCACATTCTTAACTTGATAATTTTTTTTTCCTTTTTTTTTTATTTATCCTTTAAAATTCCAACCATGTTTTTCCTTAATTTTTCCTTTATTAACCGTTAGGAGTTATTAATGATATCAATAATAATAATTGTGTTCACATATAAGGCGGCACAGTGGCATAGTTGTTAGCACTGTGGGCTTGCAGCTCCAGGGTCGAGGGTTCGATTCCCTCCACGGGGTCTGTGTGCATAGAGTTCGCATGTTGTGTGTGGGCGTGTCCGTGTGTCCGTGTCCATGTCCGTCTGTCTGTGTGTGTCCATCTGTGTCCATCCGTGTGTCCTTCCGTCCGTTCATGTGTGTTTGTGTCCGTCCTTGTGCGTGTGACCATGTGTATGCGCGTGACCGCGTCCATGTTTCCGTATGCGTGGGTGTTCGCGCGCGTGTCCGTGTGTATGCATGATGCCGCCTCAACTTCCTTCTTTTGGCTCTTCATAACGGAACCTGATGTGATCTGCTCATTCATTTGAAGGCTCAATAGTGCTTTCTGAGATGCTTTTCTGCTCACCTTAGTTGTATAGAGTAGTTTTAGTTACAATGACCTTCCTGTCTGCTTGAACGCATCTGATCATTCTCCTCAGGGCTCATGTTCTCAGTTTCATTCTACTGTAATGAGTTGTATTTTTTCACTTCACTCAAAGTTTTTATCCTATTTAATTTTCACCATACCATTGTTCCTAAAAAGTTCCTCTATATTTAAATTTGAATATTTAAAACCTTGTGCTACTCAGGCTTCTCGTCTGAGAGACTGAGGATCCTTCAGCAGACAGATGATGAAAGCTTGCTCCCGTCGTCAGCCCTCTCGCCCCTCACCGTCTTCTCCACACCACTCGAGCAGTTCACGCACCACTGGGACATAGTCGAGGTGAGATCTCTCTTCTCTCACGCTTTTAGTCAAAGCTTAGCTGTTTTTCATGTGCGCCAACTTGGCATTCTTAAACGGCCACGACGACACACAGACACTCTCATGCTATACTTCAACACCCCAAAATAGGCGTAACGGAGTCTGTACAAGGCGCATCCTCCTTTCAAGTCTCGTCAATCAACCCCTTATTTTAGGCGTTATCAAGTCAACAGGACCTTCACAGTTCGTATTCAACACGCATGTAAGCGATGTCGTTCCCCCCCCCTGGAGAGCAGACGTGTGTGGGGGTGGGGTGGGATGAGGTTTGGGGGAGGTGGTTATCACGGTGCACCGGCTCCATATTTCAATAAGGGCTGGTTATCAGAGCGCCGCTGGCTAAAGCGAAATGCTAATGCCAGCCAGCGGACACCATCAGCGGCTGACATTTTACACGGAAATTAAAACCTGACAAAAAGCATGCCCTCCAGCTAGCTTCTCTCTCTCCCTCTCTAACAGCTCTTTCTACATCTCTCACTCACTCATAGACACACACACACATGGCTTGATAATTCCTCAGTACAATTTCGGATAAGCTTTCATTTTCAACGTCCGAGTCAATCAGCGATGGCTGTTACGGCTCGCGTCACCTCGGATACTGTAATGAGAGGTGATGCCAACAGGTGAGGCTGACTGAAAATAATAATGCTTAATGAGGGAAAAAGTCATCCAACATTCCCATGAACACACACACACACACACGCACGCACGCACGCACGCACACACGCACGCACGCACGCACGCACGCACGCACAGCTCATATACCTTTGTAAAATCCACTTTTAATGTCAGCATAAAATATTTACCCAAGTTGTGCAATACAGTTTTAAAACACCTTTGTAAAAAACTTTTTGTAGATGTAAGGGTAAGAGACAAGAAATATCTTTCTATTTAAGACAAATTGTGTCATGATCAAGACAGAACACTGTAGACTCTGATTCTTCGCACTAGTCATGCTCATATTATGTAAATATGTCATTTGTCAGACTTTCTGACTAGAGCTGAGGGATTTAATCCATCTTTTGTTCGTCTATATAATTAATGTAAATTGAATTCAGGATCGATTCAATATTAAGGTAACTTGCAGGGCGGCCCGGTGGCGATGAGGGAAGCCCTTTGGCCTCGCAACTCAAAGTTTGATGGCCGTCTCGGGTCAAACCCAGCGCTTGGTGGGTTTCCTCCGGGTACTCTGGTTTCCTTCCACAATCCAAAGACATGCAGATTAGGCCAATTGGTGTTCCCAAATTGCCCGTAGTGTGTATGTGTGTGCGTGTGCGCCCTGCGATGGATTGGCCGCCTGTCCAGGATGTGCGCCTGTGCCTTCTGGGATAGACTCCAGGACTCTGTGACCCCGTATACAGGATGAGCGATATAGAAGATGAAAATGATGAAGTGAGTACTTGCAAAAAAAAAAAATTGGCGCTCTAAATTGACGCGTTCCTTAAAAAAATACACCACGTCTATGTTCCGCAAATACCATTATTTTGCGAGAGCATGGCTTCTTTGTCTGTTGTGTTCATGGGCGCTTGGTGTAATACCGCCACCTACTGGACTGGAGTTTAGAGTACATCATGGGTAGACAGGAATAAAGGATCACTTAGTGCGAAGCACGACATTTAAGCAATCAGTAAGACATGTGACTTTAGTAGTTTGAAATAATTTAAATGTTGTTTAAAAAATTGCTGCTTGAGACAATAATCATTAATGCTATTAATTTAAATTGATTTGAATTGAAAAGATCAAATCAGATTGAATCAACAGTCCACCCAAGATTCATAGCTCAAGTATTTATTTAGTTATTTTATTTATTTTTAATGATAGTCAGTGCTTCATAATTTATAATAAAAATGTAGCTTTTTATCTAAATGTAAGTAAGAAGGGCTAAGCAATGCGATTAAATCATATCAAAGTCATGATCAAATATATTTATCTGTACACTTTTCTTAAATCATGATTCTATCTTTATTCTGTTAATATAGCAGTTAGAAGCATCTGGTTTAATGTTAATGTTTGTACTGAATGTCTCACAGTTTTTCTCACTTTTAATTAATGTTCTATGTTAAATTATTTTTGCAGATGTTTTTTTTTCCCCCCCGTTAATGCAATACTACTGTTTTATTGGCTGGTTTTTGTTAACAAATCTAAATACCTATATATTTAAAATTGTCTACATTTACACTTTTCTAAAAGCAAGAAAAAAGTTTAGCATAATGTGTGAATTCTTTAGAATCTCCACAAATACAAAAATGTTTTTGCACAATTTTCAGCACTTAGCAGTGTTTATTAGATATTTAGATTTAAAAGTGTTTATGTAGTGTGTGTGTGTGTGTGTGTGTGTGTGTGTGTGTGTGTGTGTGTGTGTGTGTGTGTGTGCAAAACTGCTGGGTGTTCACTACTTTATTGCCAATCAGGTGTATCCAATCTAAATTGTGTGTAATGTGTGTTAACGCGGTTAGTTTGATTAATGTCGGATAATAACCTGCTCTGAATGACATTCCCATCTGCCTTCATCTGTTTAATCCAATCCTCCCTAATTCGATTAGCACTATTTGATTCCGGCTCGTACGACGCACACGCGGACACCGACACACACACACACACACACACACTTATTTATTGTTTGTGCTCATAAAATTTCAGTTGAAACAATGATGAGCCATCGCTAATCTGTCCAGCGTCAACATCCATTACCACTAACAGCTTTCAGTGGCTAGATAACCCTTTAAAACCTGTGTTGTAGCCTTTTGTACTTTGGAGACTTGTCTTGTATCAAAGATTTAACCAGATTTGAAAAGATTTAAGGTTTAAAAATTTCCTAAACATGCAGTAAAATTATCATCATCATCATCATCATCGTCTCTGTTTTTAAATACTGTTTCTCTAAGGCCAATAGAAAAGTTCATCTGAAATGAAAAAGTTCACCATTCTGGTTTGAAAATACAATACATATACTGTAGGAAGGATGTTCAAGTCAAACTGGGACTTGTGATGAAATTTCTCTTGAACGTGGGTATAAAACTGAAGACATTTACAGAGGACTTTAAGCACACTATGGTGATGAAACACTTAGCCGCTGTAAAACATTTGAATGGTGCAATCATTTTAATGAAGGAAAATCTAAGGATTACTTGTCAGCAATTTGCTGGAAGAGACGCATCTGTCTGAGAGAACTGTACCCGCATCCTGATCTCGGTACAAGTCATTTCCTCATGATGGACCATTCAAGGAGTTCGTGGGAGGCCGGCGTTTCTGATGTAAAGCAGGCAGTCTGATCATGAATCCTAGACATGAACTAAAAGATTTCTGTGATGCAAATGAGTGGTTTTATTTTCACCCTTTACTCTTTGTCCTCCTACTACTTTGTCCTCATGAAGCTTTATTACTAATATTGAGGAACTAGGTGTAAATTATTATATCTTGGTGGCACAGTGGTCACCTTGCGCCTCCGGGGTTAAGGGTTTGATGCCTTGGGTCTGTGTGCATGGCCAGTCAAGTTCCTCCACGCTAAACTCGCTCAACCATGTCTTTATGGACTTTGCTTTGTGCACTGGTGTTGGAACTGGAGTGGGGTTGTTTTTCAGTCAATGGACTCTGCTCCTTAGTTCCAGTGAAACGAACTCTTAATGCTACAGCATACCAATTTTGGACAATTCCATGCTCCCAACTTTGTGGGAACAGTTTGCGGATGGCCCCTTCCTGTTCCAACATCATATTAAACCCTGTGGATTAAGAATTGGATGCTACTCAAGTTCATATGCATGAAGGCAATATGGTGTATACCCTTATAATTAATTATCCTTAATAATAATAATAATAATATAAAATTGTGGTTAGATGAAATGATAGGCCATCTCTTTGCTCATGCGCGCTATCATCTCTTGTGGGCGTTAATGGCATGGTGAAGTCTACTGGACATGAGCAGGTACTGTATAAACCCAAAATCTGGAGGTTTAGACTTGGGCATAGACAGACCTTTGAATAGCAGGATGATCAAACATGCTTACGAATAAACATTACATGATGATTACATGATGTAATATGAACACTTTTTTTTTCTTTTTAATAATAAGAAAGCGAATGTTTCTAAGATTCCTACAGTATTTCTAAAACACATATATTTTAACAAGTTCCTCGTTCTTTTTCTTTCCTTTTTTTTTTTTAATAATCATTTGCACTGTTTCTGCCTTACAGGAAGTATGTCACTGTTTGGAGACGTTAGGCTCTCGAGGGCAGTGCTTTGAAATCTTACAAAACGCAATCGTCAAGAACCTGGTGAGTGCAAAGCTGTGCATTATGGGTTTTACAAATTCTCCCACTATGGGCATAATCGACTGACCGTCTCCGTTTGTACATGCAGTGCGGGTTGGTGGTAGTCCCGGACTGCATGTGCGCCGCCCTGTTGAGGTGCATTCCACGGTTACTGGATCACAACCTCCTGCTCAACGATACGCTCCTGCACTTCTTGGCCGAATGTTGTCTGAGCATGCTCAGTCTGCTGCTGCAGCTGGAGCAAAGCGCACGCAAAAGGTGCAACACTGACACGTACATTTTAGCACATCGCAATAGCATACAATTGTTATGACCATTTTAAAAAGAAAGAAGATTGGTATCAGGCTTGTTTTTACGCAAAAATGTCCTACCAAAACAAAAGCTAGATAAAAAGACTTGCTCACGAAAAGGCACCCCTACGTTGTCCATGCAGCTATAAAGGGTGCAATTATCCGTGTTTATAGAGTGCAACTGTCTGATGACTCACATCTATAGTTAGACAGATAGCTTATAAAGTGTTAACATGTGTCAAGAGTATACAGAGTTCAAGAGCTGGTCTGTAGCTGAAAATCAAGGATGTGCCGATTGTGAAATTCTGAGCCGATACTGATTTTTTTAAATGATCATTTGGCCGATGGACTAGGCAAGGTGTTTTTTGTTTTTTCCCTTGTCATGTCATACAGAATGTATTCTCGTGTAGCAGTAGTAATGTGTCTGTATGGTAATGGCAGTAATGCCACAATGTGGCACCCCATTTTTCCATTATGGTAAACTGAACGTGTGTGTGTACAGTGGAAGAGGCAACAAATTAACCTCCATGCTGAACTTTTTCCTTCGAAACACATTACAGTCATGTATGACAATGTAGTTTTCTAGATACTGCATTGGAATGGCAAGTAGGCCAAAGGTAGTACACCGGAGGAATGTCTTTCAATAGCGATGAATAAATCAATCCACCATTGCTGAAAATCCTTCGAATAATGCATAATAGTGCAATGCTGGACTAGCACAGAATCAACAAAGTACTAGACAAGTATAAAGCTGAAATTTAGGAAGGGGTGTTGGGAGAGAGTTTGCATGTTTAAATGAGGTTACCTAATCGCTCGCATCCCCACTGGTTACATTAATTCGCTCTAACCATACTTTAATGTTAATACGTTTCAAGATATGGTGACCTCCACAGTCCCACCCTTCCTGGAAACCTGAAATGTTAGGGGGTGCAAATGTTTGGACGCATCTGTTACTGTAGACATGACATCATTTTGTTCGTATCTGCATATAGCTCATTTTTGAGGGGATTCAGTGAGTTTACATCACCAACTGCAAGAATTTTTATATAATATGTTTAATATTTTAACATAAGTATTTGTACACCGCAGTAAGTTGAAATAAAGCAATCGGTATGGAATTAAAGTGTAAACTCTTCCAGCTTTAATTTAACTGCGTACCAGAAGCACCGTCAGGTTTGCCTCCATCGTGTTTGATGTAGTGTGCTTTGGGTTAAGGGCCCTTCCTTTCCTTCTCCATATTCTTCTTCCTATCTTTCCTGTACTAGAATTAGGTAGGGTTTTTTTCCCTTCTTTTTTTCCCTTCCAAAATCTAATCTGTGTTCTTGAGCGTTCTGTGTTCTTGAGCGTTACCAGTGGTTCCCATCTCGAGGTATACTCTGTATTTACATTCATAAAAACATCTCTTGGTTCTAGACTTTAACGATGATAAGTCTAGACATGGTGAAAGGTTTTTATTTTGGATAAAGGAAAGAATTGTGACATCATCTGCTTTAGTTGTCTTCTAGGACTTTTTGTGTTAATGATGTCATTTGGCCCAGTCTAAAGTTCCTGCTATTCCTCTGATAAGTTTTTTTGTTTTTTTCAGCCTAGTTATGTCCTCCGCCAATGCATTGGTACTTCTTTGGCCCATATATGGAGAATTTCATAAATAGCTAGGGTTAGAACTAACAGACCTTTTATCTGTACCTTAATGTATTCTTAAATGTATCCTTCAATTTACTGTTTTCACATCATTGTTAGAACCACTCATCAAACAGGAAGTGACGTTGATGGATTTATGTATTGATGACATACGTGGCACGTATGTTGTTTAGCGCGTGATCTATACATCCTGAGATAGCAACTAAAAAAACAGGAAGTGAGGCAATGTCTCAGCAACAGCTTGATGTACGGGCCGTCAAATTTAGAATACATTTTTATTTTTGGGGGGGGAAACATCCTGTGTGAAGTCATTCCAGGAAGCTATCATAGTTCTCCGTCATCCCCCTCTTAAAGCAAATACTCGCCAGATTTAAAATGCATAAAAAAACATACAATGAGCGCAATCAGACTGTATTAAAATTAGCTCTGTGTAATATGCGTTCATCGCTTTCATTAATAAAGAGATTGCTTATTACATAAACCATAATTTTTACAGACGTACTGTATCCTGGCATCATTGTTAAACTGAAGTGTCTGGAAATCTTCACATCCAATAGTATTTAAGCGTGGCCAGGCTTTTAATATTGCAAACACACCAGAACTGCTTTTCCCAGCCATTTGTTTCACTCGGTTGTTCCTCGTGTCTGTCTGTCCATTCTTCAGGGATGCAGTATGGGAGGCCTGTTTTGCCGCACTGAGCACAGTGCCACGTCTTCTGCGATTGGTTCTGCAGGCTCTACGCGTGTGTGACCTTTGCGAGGAGGAGCTTCCCCTGCTGGCTCAGATCCTCTCACTGCTCCTGCAGCACACACAGCTCCGCAATCACGTGGCCGCCAACGCCGGCTTGATGCAAACCATCGTCCAGGACCTTACGGTAAACTATTTGATCCACGTGTTCTGCACCTGTAACGGCTAACTTGCAGAGTTTCTTCATTTGCTTGATGTACACCAATGGCCGTAACATTAAAAGCACTGACGGGTGAAGTGGATGACATGATGACATCATTTATGACTGTCAAAGGGGTAGGATATATTATGCAGCACGCTTATTATTATTGTTCTATTTCTTCTTGCGTACAAAAGTTTGGTGCGTAATTAGTCCCGCACCGTTTGTCGTAGACCCATGAATTAGGTGTCAAATCGTGTGAATTATTCGGGAATGCTTATTCAGCAACATTATTAGCATGTTGTTAGCTTGTTACTAACACGATTAGCATGTTGCTAGCATTATGCTAACTATATTAGCATATTGCTAGCATGATGCTAATATGAGTAGCATGTCGCTAACATGACGTTAAGCTGATTAGCATGTTGCTAGCCTTATGCTAACTATATTAGTACATTGCTAGCAACATCATTAGAATATTACTAACATGATGCTAGAGTGATTAGCATGTTGCTAGCATGACTCCAATGGTTTGCCACGGCAAGCACCTCTCTAGTTTCTCTATATAATCCCCTGATACACTAATGCACTTATCCCAGAGTGCTTGGTGACCATCAAGGCAGAAAGTTTTCTCAGTACATTGGAGCTGTGATCAGACGGTCTGCTTCAAGTCTAAAACTATGGCCTCCTAGGAACTCCTTTAATGGCCCAAACATGTGGAAATGGCTATATGAGGATGTGGCAATAACTCACTGCCAAGTTCCTGTAACGTGCAAGTGGTGTTGATAAACGATTGTGTGTACAGTTCCCACAGACAGATGCGTCTCTTCCGTAATTGCCGACGAGCAATCTGACGATTCTTCGCTGAATGTTCACGGGAGCGACTGCAGTGTGCTCCGAGCCACCCCGGCCGGGATCATCATTCACAGACATGCGCCGTTCTTCAAAATGTTTGCACCATTCGAATGTTTACTGCAGCTAAGAGTCTCATCACCGTACTGAGGCAAAATGGCCAGGGTGGGAGGAGGTGCATTCAGCATTTCAGTTCATCCCAAATGTTTACGCCACTTGAGGTTTCCAAGTCTCTATTGGTAAACCCCGCTTTGGAGAAGACCCATTTTTGGCCTGCAAAATGCTCATCACTACTCATTATTTGCCAAATCTTGCCACTTTAACAAATTCCCCCTAGCAAGTCACAAATTCTTTCATGCAGTTTGTCCTTTCTTGGTCTGTCTAGTGACTGCTCATGAGCATGCACATCTAGTTGTTTTTTTTTCTTTCTTCTTTTTAATCTTGGCCCGGAAGGAATCTTTTGTGCTTAAGGTTTAGATTAGTTGTTTACTGTATCACACCTGTTTTGCATAAAGTTGAAAAAAATGAAAAACAATAACAACAAAAAAATGCCTCACTGTTGCTTTGTTGATCGCTGATGCTGCTGAAATTGTAGCTCACGTGCACATGAACGGAATGTTGGTTCAGCCAATAAAACCGGACTATACTTGACATGCTGCTCTGTGTGTGTGTGTGTGTGTGTGTGTGTGTGTGTGTTGACAGCGCTACCACGGCGGTGAGACCCGAGAGCAGTGGCTAACGGACCTGTTGTACTGCTACAGCGTGACGTTTTCGAGTCACCGTGCCAACATGGCCATGAGGGACATCTACTAACCTCCTGAGTCGCCTTTCATCACTCTGCTTTCCTCTTACTCTCTCTCTCTTTCTGCCTTTCCATGTTCACGAACGTTCAGGCTTTTTATAGACTATGAGGAAAAATAAACATGTTGGGATAATTAATGAATCAAAGCGTTCTTGATTTCTTTCAGTTTATTAGCACGACAATAAAGACATGTTTACACATACTGGATACAATAGAGGTACATAAGGAGGGTGCTAATGATGCCTGCTTAGCAACCACTCGACAACCGACGCATCATGATTTCTTC
Organism: Clarias macrocephalus; assembly: GCA_011419295.1. NCBI lineage: Eukaryota > Metazoa > Chordata > Actinopteri > Siluriformes > Clariidae > Clarias > Clarias macrocephalus. Next base: position 29,718 of record JAAGKR010000490.1, on the reverse strand, counting down.
ATTAATGATGATCAGAAGTTTGCAACAAAATTACGATTGGGTAAAAAAAAATGTACTTACTGATTTTACTTTTTTATTATAATTTTTTTAAAGACCAAACTGAAACATTGAAACTTTGGGAATTGATAAATCTGGGAATCAGGCACATCTGTTAGCGGGGAATTTAGCCTGTGGCTGACATTGCAGGCCTTTCATTTACTCCTGTAATTAACGCATTTCTCAGCTTAACCCTAAAGCCCTGGAGGTCTTTGTGGTGGAAGCCTTAAGTTAAAACACTGGCAGCTGCTGTGCTGCAAAACTTCCCGACATGCATCGTGAGGCATCTTTGCGCATTATGACAACAGTTATAAAAAGATTCTTTAACAAAATCGTATAGATCACACAAAGTGATGGTGACGAGCTGTAGAATAAATAAAGGCATGATGATACCAATATGAATGCATTTGAATAGATGGAGTATACATTCTGATCTATCTACCCTTGTAGACAATTTTATAGAATATATATATAATACATGCATGTAGAAGAAAGACAAAGGCAAAATACATAGATGTTCATAAGGTACCTAGGTATAGATCCTACACATTTGTGGAAAATATTTTACAGTATACTGCAAAAAAAATTAACACTGTACTTCCAAAAGATATTCCGTTATTAGGAATTTTAATTATGTTTTAACACATTGTTCCAAACGCTCCCAAACAGTGTTCAGCTGGGTTGCACTATGCGTTGTCCTCTTTGACCTCATTCAGCTGCGACGTTTACCAAAAGAGACTCACGGTTAACACGTTCATTTCAGGATTGAGGGTCTTGCTCAGTGACCAAAAAGCTCTTATGCCTTGTGGAATGGGCGGAGCCGGCCCGGATGAGACCACCCCTGGAAACGGGATCAAAAAGTTTCTTCGTAGGATTAAGCTAAACAGTTTTGTTTTGGCAGTTAAGTGTTTCTTTAATTCAGGGTTTGTGAACTTGGCAGATTGTAGCTGGAAAAGTATTTCATGTTGTTTTTAACCAAACGCTGGAAAAATACTGAAGCGGCAGTGATTACCGTATGAAGAAAAAAAAAAGGGGGGCTGTAGTTCACAGACTTCTTCTGTAGGAGATTCTGTTTTGTGACCAATAATGTACATTCATTTGACAGCATGATTTGTTTAAAGGTCCCGTATTGGACTAATTTTTACAAGTTAACACGAGTCTCAGAGATCCCCCCCCAAAGTGTGTCTGTTGATGCTGCAGCTGAAATAGCTTTCCCTTTAATTTCCCTCCCTTCACTCCTTTTCAGCATCTATGTTGATGAGCTTCTGACTAGCCCCACCCACTCAAAGATGGGGGGAAGCAACAATCAGGAGCATTCCAAGGAAGAGGATCATCTCATATGAGGTCACATTAGAGGGGGGGAGGGGAATCTAATTGGCTTTCTTAAATACACAAACAGGAAAAGGACAAAAAGCAGGGAATGTGTAGAACACTGGAAAATCATATGATTGTTAAAAATGACTTAAAAGTGCGTTTTGCATAATAGGTGCCCTTTAAAATAAAATAAGTGATAAAAACAGAGCATGTAAAGATAGACAGAGAAGTGTGCATTCATACTCTCACAGTTTTCCTTTAAATTGTCACCCCGAAATAGTAAATCGGGCCGTGACACATTCTTAAAAAAGAAAAAAAAAAAACACACTGTAGGGATGTACTGTAGCGAAGACGCTTGTACAAGTATCTAGTATCTGCATCATATTTTCTTAGCATGAATTAATGCACGAGTCATTGTTATGTCAGGTGTATATCACCCATATGACCGGTGCATAACCAGTTGATGACAGGATAAAAGGTCATCTCATGCATATGTTGTGTTTGTGGGCTTAAACTTTGCCCTGTGTTTTTTTTTTTTTTGCCTGGTTGCCATGACCTCCTTCAGTACCTCACCGGTGTCGTCTAGGATCCTCAGCTTCCCAGGCACAGATTTATAAATAAGCAAGTAACACTGTACTGGTTCTACTGTCGGTTTCACTCCCTTTAGTGTTTACGGTTCAGTTATTAAAGAGTAGGCGTGCCGCGGTACTCTCAGTCTTTGATCCTGCTCTGGCTGCTGGCGCTCTGAGGACGCAGGTGATAGGAGTACTGCTTGGCTTGAGTCAAAGAGTCCAGTAAGTGCACACACTCCACGCCACTCACTGAGGAAACACACATCGTATTTAAATACAAAACATTCATTTCAGCAGTATTTCCGTACTAACATTAAATAGGATGCACTAATAAAATTTTTCAGAACTTTCTCAGGACCTGAATTTTTTGGGTGGATCATTTCAGTCCATCTTTGTATACTAGGATTTCATACTCTTTGTTGTGCGCTTACTTTGTTTGGTGGGCTTAAGCGTGAGGTCATGGAGAAGCTGACTCTGGCTGTGTGCAGCGAGTGCGGAGACGGCTCTCAGAGAGCGCCCCCTTTTGGCTTGGGCTCCTCCTGTACGTACACAAAGTTCATATTTCTGATTCAATTTCAAAAGCATCACCTCACAGAAATGCACTTACACTCACATGTAGGGGATACGGTACGGAGATGAATGGACAAAAGTTCCTATTCGGGCCGCAGCAGGGTTCGAGCGAGTGTGTGTGTGCGCGCGTGTGCGTTCAATTTGACTGAGAGGCTGAGAGTTGCAAAAGGTGGTGTGTGCGTGTGTGCACAAGGAGACAGCTCGACATTCCACCTGACAGCGCTGAACTTTTCAAAGCAGCCCAACTGTCAGGGCGGGGGGGTGTGTGTGTGTGTCTACCTTGCTTAGCCATCATCACCTGTTCATGTCTTTGAAGGTCGGTTGCGTTACACTGGATCGAAACTGCAGCTTATCTCATGATATGAAAGCGTGTGTGAGATTATGAAATGGAGGAATGTCGCATAAAATTATGACACCTGGGCTGCTATTTATGGTGCGTCTAGGAATTAGGCTGCACCTAAACATGTTTATATGAACGTGCTTAGAGCCAGAGAGCAGGACCAACTATTTATCATCACAACTTTCTCTAAATGCTCTTAGAAGCAAAATAAGATCTATAGATATATAGACGTTTATATTTATTTTAAAAAATAATAATCTGCACCTGTTTTTTACTGGCTCATGCCTTAAATGAGATGTACCATAGTACCATACAGTCTTATACAAAAGTTTAGACACCCCTTGAGAAATAAGAGATTTTGGTGATGTTCTAATTGAAAAGGTGTTAACATAATCTCTCTTGGAAATTATTTTCAGCACTCATTGGTGCATAGTTACATTTTATGTCATAAATTCAACAAAGATAAAAAATAAAAACAGTATTGTGCCATTGTGCAAAAGTTTGGGCACCCTACATACAGTAATCAGTACTGAGTGACACCTCCTCTGGCAGATATCAAACGCTTTTTATAGCCAGCTAAAAGTCTTTCAGTTCTTGTACTTGGGATTTTCTCCCATACTTCCTTTCAAAAAGCTTCTAGTTCTGTAATATTCTCTGGTCGTCTTGCATGCACAGCTCTTTTAAGATCTACCCACACATTTTCAATGATGTTTAAATCAGGGGACTGTGATGGCCGTTCCAAAACCTTCAGCTTGCGTCTCTTAAGGTTTTCCATAGTGGATTTCGAGGTATGTTTAGGATCATTGTCCTGTTGTAGAAGCCGTCTTCTTTTCAGCTTCAGCTTTTTTACAGATGATGTGATGTTTGCTTCCAGAATTTGCTGGTATTTAGTGGAATCCATTCTTCCCTCCACCCAAGCAATGTTTCCTGTGCCACTGGCTGCAACTACCCCAAAGCATGATAGAGCCCCTAACCACCATGCTTAATAGTTGGCAAGATGTTCTTTTCATGAAATGTTGCTCCTTTTTTTCCAAACATTCCTTTGCTGATTGTCCCCAAAGAGTTTTATTTTAACTTCATCAGTCCACAGCACTGGTTTCCAAAACGCGTCAGGCTTCTGTAGATGTTCTGTTGCATACTTCTGACGTTGGATTCTGACGTTCTGCTGACTCTTCCATGAAGTTCTTGTGGAACGGTGCACCACCACTCCTGAGTCTGCTAAATCTTCCTCAAGGTTTTTTTTGCAGTCAAATGGGGGTTTTGATTTGTCTTTCTGACCAGCATATGAGCGGTTCTCTCTGAGAGTTTTCTTGGTCTTCCAGATCTCATCTTGACCTCCACAGTTCCCCTGAACTGTCATCTCTTAATTACGTTTCTCACTGTGGAAACTGCAAGCTGACAACACTTTGGTATCTTCTTATAGCCTTCTCCTGCATTGTGGGCATCAATAACTTTCTTATTCAGTCTTACACAGCTGCTTAGAGGAACCCATGGTTGTTGAGTGTCCGCAAGTATGTGCACAAGGTTTGAAGAGTCAAAGTATTTGTAAAGCTTTAAAACTGGTATTTACTAATGACAGCTGTTGCCATGCATCAGATTTAATGAGCTGATTAAGGTCTGAAACCTTGTAAAAAGAATCTGAGACTCTGGAACTCTTAGGGTGCAAAAAAACTTTTGCACAGTGCCATAATAAGGTTTTTATTTTTCATTCTTATTCAATTTATGGCATAAGAAGTAACTATGCATCAATGTTTGCTGAAAATATTGTGCATTTTTTTTTACCAATTCCAAGAGAGACTGTGGTAACATATATAGTACATATTATCATATAGCGTATAATTATAATTATCGTACTATGATAATATCAGATGATATTACGGTCATTTTATAATATGATAATTTCGGAGCCTTGGTCTAGACTTGGAAAGAATTCACACTGAATGTTTATTTATGTTGATGAATATGTAGAAAATGAAACTATGTTAACTTACAATGTCATTCTGTGAGTTAGCTGTTATAGTACAGTTCTCGGAGAGAGTGTAAAATTACGGGCTCTTGCATCCCGCTAGTCTTTAGACATGTGTTTTTTTTTGTTTGTTTGTTTTTTATGAAACCACAACATTCGGAGTTTAACCATTTGAACTTTTTTGAGTTTTATATCAATATTTACTCTCACCATAAATGGTTTGTAGGACCGAGCTTTTCTTCGTCGCAGCTTTAGCAGGAGGCGAGTGTGCTCTAGGGATGGCTTTCTGGCGAGAGTTGTCGGCGTGGAGGGGTCGCTCCCATAAAAACTGAATCAGAAGAGCAGTGACTTCTGCAGGCTCAGGCTTTTTCATGTTTCCACACACCAGTTCTTTCAGGCGTCTCCGAACATGGAACCTGGACAACAGGGTTAAAAAATATATAAAAATCGGGCGTTGCAACCTATTAAAACTTGAATCTGTGATTTTAGGTACTATGTTTTAGATAATATGTGTTGTTGAGTTTGGGATGGGATGGGATGGAGCGTTGCATGTTGCCATGCCAATGCACATGCAGACTCCATGCTTCAACATAATCAACTATTGCTAGAATTGGAATTTTATGTAGCTAGAACGGTAAAGGTAAGCGGAGTGATGCAAACCGTGAAAAGTCCCAGCGCTGTTATAATAAATATCAGCACTCTTTGAACACTGCTTGTCCAATTCAATTAGTGTGAAGTATGGGTGCCATGTAAGACGAAGGACATCCTCCACTGGCTGACCTGTGACTGATGATCCTCAGAACGAATAAGCTCGCTTCAGCTGAGGATGGACAGTTGGACAGATTTTAAAGACTAAACTGAATCTGCTGGAGACGATAAGATAAATAATCTGTGGGAATCAAACCTTCAACCCTTGAGGTGCGAGGCCACAGTGCTATGTAGTCACTATGCCACTGTGCCGCCTGTACTCTATTTCAATGCATTTTTTTTTCCAACACAGGGCTACAGACACTGTTAGTTTTACATTCACATACAGTACATACCAGGTCAAGTACCGGTATATGGGCCTTAACTGGGAAAGAGCACGTTGTTGCCTGCACAATAGGTCACCAAGATAATGCTACTGTCTGCAAAATTATAGCTAATGTGGACGTGTCTGAGCTGATAAAATCAAAAGCAGCTCTCGTAGTCAATTAGGAAACACTGAGTTTACAGCGTTACAAATTCATACATTAACAGTGAAATCATGCAGCGTTCCACATGTATAATGAATACGTACATCATACCCTGAGGTTAGACACCTAATCAATAGCGGATGTCTTATTGGATGCTAAGCTAAGTGACAGACGGGCGGCATTTTTTTTTGGCCAGTGAACAATGGAAACGTCTGAATGAAATTTCAGCTGTTTATGGTGCAATAGTCAAAATGACTTAATAGCATGGTACACAGTTTACCACAACATCCCCAGTGTTCATCAAAGCAACCCAGCTTTTTTTCTTTCTTTCTTTTTTTTTTTTTAAGAGTGCATGTGTGTTTTTGTGTTATTAAGGGAGTCTCTGTAACCCATTATTTTGATAAAGCCATTAGCAAAGTACAGCTTAGCTCAGCAGCATAAACTTTTAGCCACTCTTAACCAAACTATACTCCACACACACACACACACACACACACACACACACACACACACACACGTATCAGGCCGAGCCAAAAACTCCTCCAGTGAAGTGTTAGTGTGCAGGAGGGCAGGGTGCCAGACCACAGTTTGAGCGGCCACATGTGGGCGACATATGGGCACTAACGTTCTCCCCACCAGTCTCCACGCATCCAGTGCTATTTTTCCGCGTTAGATCTTCCAACTGTCGCTGTTTCACTTTCATTAAAGTTTATAGACATAAACAAATATGGAAATGAAGTGTTAGTACCTCCTCCACGCTGTCTGTATCACTCGCGCTGCTTGGTTCCTTCTGTGGAGACTCTTACTTCTGGGCTCCTTCTCTTTTTCCATTCGCTTTCCCTTCTCGAGCTCTTTGCACCGACCTCTCTCTCTTCCTCTTTCTGAAGATCTTTCTGCTTCTCTCTCGGTCCTCGGGCACTTCTCCTCATCTTTCTCAGACCTGCATGGCTTCTCTCGTTTAGGCCTGGATGCCTTGTTCTTTTCTCCTTCGGTCCGTGGCTCCCTCGTTCTACTCTTCTCCTGATGTGCTTGGATTGGACCTGAGACGAAGCTGCTGGATTGACTGACAGTTGCAGGAGGGTGCACCACAGCTGGATGGCTTGTTTTGGACTCTGGTTTCAAGTTGGTTTCTGTATTGGATTCTGGTAGAAGAAAACATAATAAATCAAACAACAAAAACAATCAGAACATATTTTGGAACACTAAACCAGTGATTTAACGTTCTCAATACTGATTGAATTAAGAACCTCAAACACATGTTGTTATGAATGAACCACAAATAATGCATCTGTATGCAATAATCAATTTATCTAATAAATGATGTTGCAATAGCTGAAGCACCCTAACATGAAATCATTAGAATATCATTAAAGATGCTGAACCTGGGGTGCGACCTGAAGTCATGGGTCTCGAATTCGTATTCGGGTGTGTCTGCCTGGCACTGCCCGGCCTGCTGGAACCTGCTGGTGAATGACGCTCTGGCCTGGCTACACACTCCTCAGGTGCACACACACCGCTCACATATAGATCTGTCCTTGTGTCTGATCTATTGGGGCTCTGAGAGGTCATGCGCAACTGAGACGTGTCTACAGTCACACACACACAAAAAAAAAAAAAAAAAAAAAAAAGCAGGTATCGGTATCAAATTTAAATACGGCCTCTTTAAATATAGTAACAAATATTTCGATAATAATCTTTCTCATAATCTCACCTGGCCCTCTTGGCTTTTTCTCAGTCCTGTCATGTGATTGGCTATGATGCGCCTTTGATGATTTTCGATGTTTGTGACCTTTAGGCTTCGCGTCTTTAATCTCGCCGACGGCGGGTTCAGTAGCAGCCGACGGCAGCCTCTCAGTAGCAACTTGGACCAGTGAGATCTGACGATGCTGTGCTCCGGCTGAAAAGAGCTGCTGTTCAGCCTCACGCCTGCGCTCCTCTTCCCTCTTCCTAAAAATATATGTGAACATCATTTCAACATGAACCAATTCGTTCATACTAATATAGAACGTTTAGAAAAAGAAAAAAGGAAAAAAAAAGGTTTTTGGTATTAATAATGAGATCAATACTAAATATATAATAATGAGTATAATGATGCCTCTGTAATGTAAATGAAAAAATAAAAAAATACAAGTTTATTAAATTCTTGATTCTGATTGGTCAAAGGCTGCTCTGATATTACTTTCTACTGAAAATATATACACACACACACACGGGATGTTCGAGTCAAACCGGGACTTGTGGTGAAATTTGATGATGAAATGATTTACAGACTTCCAGAACATGACTCTTAGCTGCATAAAAAAATAGTGCAAATATATATATAAAAAAAAGTCCAGGAGATACAATCACGACTGGTCTGGATCAGAATCCACTGTGAACAACTCCCCTGTCTACATCAACGGGACAATGGTCGAAAGTGTTACAAACTTCAAGTTCCTGGGGATACACATTTCTGAGGATTTACCTTGGTTCACTAATACCTCCAGTCTCCTCAAGAAAGCTTCCCAGCGTCTCTTCTTCCTGAGACTACTGAGGAAGAATCGCTTTTCTAAGGACATAATGAACAATTCCTACCGTAGTGCAGTAGAGAGCATCGTAACCAGCTGTATTACAGTCTGGTACGGTAACTGCTCAGTCTCGGACCGCAAATCTATCCAAAGGGTGGTGAAAACTGTCCAGCGCATCATCGGTACCCCACTTCCTTTCATTGAGGAAGTCTACAAGAGGAAATGTCTGAGTAGAGCTCGAAGCATCGTGAAGGACACCTCTCACCCTGCACATACATTGCTTTCTCTCCTTCCCTCTGGAAAAAGGTTCAGATGCCTAAAAGCCAAGAGCAGCAGGCTGAGGAACAGTTTTTACCCCACAGTGGTTACCTTATTGAACACAACTTCACTGACCCCCTTACATGGACGGTACCACCATCACTGATAACCCAACATGCCTGTATGATACCCCTGTAAATACGTCCTGTTCATTCATTTGTGCAGTCTGCACATAGACTGTATACTAATATATGTATATTCATATATGTAGATATGTGTGTTTAGGTATACTCTGCATTTCCATCCAGTGGCTAAATTACTCATATTTATTCACCTATATATAGTTTCTGTATATCTTTATTCAACATATTTATATTTAGAAATATCTGTAGATTTTCAATTATTCTGTACATTAATTTATCTATCTATGCTCACTTTACACTGTATATTCATGTTCTTTCTGTAATCCAATTCATACATAGACCTTATTTTTATCCTATATATATATATATATTGGTTTTATAGATCTGTATATATGTTTATATTGCACTCCTGGTTAGATGTTAACTGCATTTCGTTGCCTTGTAACTATGTGCAAGGACAAAGTTGAGTCAAAAATCTGATGGCTGAAAATCATTACAGAACTCGTCGCTGCTTGGCAGAAGAAACGCATCTGTCTTTAGAGACTGTACACACAATCATTACTCAGCACCATTCGCGCGTTACAAAAACTCGGCTGAGCATTATTAGCACGTCCCCCGTATGGTCCTGATCTCACTCTGAGTGATTTCAAAATGTCCGTTCCATTTAAGGAGTTCCTGGGAGGCCAGCGTTTCAGCCGAGGAGCAGGGAGTCCGATCATGGCTCTGGTGCACTGAGAAAACTTTCTACCTTGATGGCATCCAAGCGTGAGTGAGATAAGTGCATGAGGGATAATATAGAGAAATAAATCTACACAATCAAAAGTCCCGGTTAGACTCAAGCACCCCTTGTGACACAAGGCAGCGTACTTGTGTGTCTATACATGTGCATGTCCGTGTGTGTTTAGACAGCATATTTGTAAGTGTGTGAATGTGTGTGTTCATTTATCCGGTAGGCTGACATTCTAAATGTCAGGTAAAGCAGCCGAACCCTGGCCCATTAATAGGAAAGCAAATCTTCCTTTCTTTTCTGTCTCTCTCTCTCTGGCTTGATGCCGTTGTCTAATCACACTGTGAATCAGACAGCCAGATAAATGAGCGCTAGCAAATACCCCCACGTTAATCTGCCTGATGCAGCATTCATATACAAATCCATCCATTACGTTAATCAGTCTACAACCCTGTCAGACAGTAATCTGATTATTCCTCGCGCGCCCTCGCAAATTGAAATGTAGCTAAAACAATTGTCACATCCTCTTCATATCTAACCTTTATATTCTATTTGAGTCAAAATGACTAGTTTGAGATTTTGACTCGAGCTCAGTCAGACCAAAATGAATTTCTCAATATTACACACCATGTAATTGGCTTGAACCCTATAATGGACATGAATAACATTTTTTTAAATCGTGTTACACGTAAAATTATGTTCAGATCGTTTTGGCGTAGTACCAAGGTAAATGAAGTTTTAAAAAAAGATTAATCTTTGTAAATGTAAAAGGGAAAAAGAAAAAAAATCAGTTTTGTCATCATCTCTTATGTACATGATTTACAGATACCTTGAGGTGTCAATTCCTAGAAATCCTGTTTACTAGAATAATTACCATTCTAGCACCGTGATAATTGGGTCCATGAGGCCTTCAGCTGGGCTAGATCTGTGTATGAGTGTGTGTGCATGTATCTATATGATGCATGTAGGAATACCAGACAGTTATCACCTTGCTGGGACATTTATCTGGTTCCCACTGCAGCTTTTTATGTACAAATACGTGAGTGTTTGCACTTGCATGAGTGTGTGTCTCTCTCACTTGGCCGCATCTTTACGGAGCTGCTCGTGCCTCATTAACAGGTTCTTGCGCTCTCTGAAGGCTCGCCGCACTTTATATCCTTTGTACAAAGACTGAATGGACGAGGCGGCGATGTCCTGGATGGCCGCGATGGACAAAGCACCGCTCTCCAAAAGGAACTGCGTCACCTCCTGATGCTCTCCCAGTAGGGCGTAGTCCAGAGGAGTGTACCTGTACACACACACACACACACACATATAGACAAAGTTAAACTACACTGAGTTTAATGTGCATCACACTATCCATGTATAGATACTCTATGTGTGTGTGTGTTATCTATGACTATGCAGGTTATGCAAATATGTGCATACATTTCATTTAATAGTTCAATTAAATTTAGAGCACAGTACAGTATTGCTAGATTCAGTGTGGTAGATATCAGTGTGTTCATATACTGTATATGTTTAAATACAAGTCATAATAATAAATAATAAGTCACACACACTAATATTTCATTGGACCGCCTTTGGTTTTTATTACGACCATTTGATCTGACTTTATTTTTTGAGCACATAACAGAAGACTTCGATTTGGAAGAGAAACAGAAGGTTGTACTACAACTACATTTACGACAGTGATTGTAACTTTAAGTATATATCATCACATAATGTCTTATTTAACAGAATGTATCAAGGACGTCAACCTGCACACACCTGTACTCCATTAATGCCGGGGTAAATGTACGCGACCTTTTTCTTGGCTTCAATATTCTCAAAGCTTTTTACAGCTCGTAGTTTAATTTAACTGATCGTGTGAAAAAATGTGTTGGCTTTTAATAGCAAATCTTCTTATTTAATTGGTAAAAATATTGCTTAATTTTATTTGTAAATGATTCAAATAATCTAAATATTTTATTGAAACCAAGAAATTTTAAAGTTGAACAATAATTTATGCCTAGATTAAGTTAAATAATATATAAATAGGTGTTATAAGTGAAAGTTTTTTTTTTAATACTATTAATGTAAATTATTGTTATAATGTCAAAAATATATATCATCTCGGATGGTGAAACTTGCTGTTTATGTTACAGAATTTGTTACACTTAGTAAGTTTTGTTCCCGCAGGAATCTTTAGAATTCCAATTTCATCAGTACCATGAGGGCTGTTTTTTCGTCTTATTAACTTGAAAAGAGAAAGATTAGAGACTTGGAGGTCTTAGAGGAATTAGAGACTGGTAAAGGAATGACTGTTAATAGTAGCTATAACCCAAGTAATGACAGGAACTGACTGGTTGTGATGGTGTGTCACATGATTAAACATAATTACGAACAGGTAATGAAAAGCATGGCGTGTCATTCATTGAAAAACGATAGCTAGAAATGGCAACCTGATTTAATAAAAGAAAAATAATCACTTTGATGCATGCTATAATTGGAACATAATAAATTTCTAGCACTAATTACCCTACACGTCTTGTTTTTTTTGTTGTTTTTTTATCGTCTACCATAAATTATTGGTACTCTTTTAAAGATTCAGCACCATAAAGTACACCATGAGGGTGTGAGTGTCCATGCTGGTGGATGAATGTTATGTTACAGTAATGCAATATGAACAGTATACAGTAGATTATACTGTATACTGCATGTGTGGATTACCTCTCCTCGGTATGCTCCATGTGGTTAGGAAACGCTCCACATCCCAGAAGAAGTTTCACAGCATCCAAATATCCATTATTACATGTCCAGTGGAGCGCCGTCCTTCCCTTAATATACAAAACACACACACTTTATTAAAACAATCTATACGATATTTTGTGTCCAAACTTTTTTGTGTCATTTAAGAAGGTAAAACATCATAGCACAATGTATTAAAAGGTGTCTCTTATTGATTAATTGATTCATTATTATTATTGATTCTTATTGTTTTGATATCCGTATGCAACAATTTTCAATGAGGTTACGGTCAAAACTCATGTGTCCAAGTCAAATGATTCTTCACGCTCCCAGAACCACTCTGGCAATCTGAGTCTTGGAATATACCCACGTGAACCTGGTCATTAAGTACATTCATAATCATCAGCTGACTTCATTTATTGCCACATAACGCTGTGACCTGAGCAACTGAAGCAACCCCAGATCACAGAGACTTGTACATAAATGGTCAATACCCATCAGGCACTATGCATGATGGGTGCATCACTTGATGCAGTTCCCTTATTACCCTGACACGCCTGTCACTTTGGAATAGGGTCAATTTGAACACGTCAGAACACATGACATTTTCCTTTAATTTCCTTTGAAGTCCAATCTTTATGCTCCCTGGCTAAATGAAGCTTTTTTTTGATTAGCCTGACTAACAAGTGGTTTTCTAATAGACACACAGCTGTTTAGTTCCAATACACTGAGTTTTTGTCACACTGTGCATGTGGAAATGCTCTTACTTTGACTACTGTGATTTCTATTGTCAATTTTTTATGCAACTTCACAAAGCGTATAAGTAATCTCAGAGCACAGTCATTATATTTTTCAGATCACGTTTCTTTAACAAAGTTGACAGTTCAGCACTATTAATAATGCATTAAACAGTTCTTAAAGCAATTCCAATAATTTAATCAAACTCACTAGTTATTTTCTTTGCTTGACTGAGGTCAATAATTTGACTTTCTGAAACACAGTACCATGTTTTCCATGAGCATGAGATATGTCTTATGACACGTTATTAAAAAAAATGAGAGGCTACTCCCTGCAAATCCAAATGTGACTTTTTTTTTACCATATATTTTATAATAGTTTCTGCAAGGAGTCTCCAGTGTCAGCACTTTGTAACATTTCCTCCAAGAACATTTCTTCAGAACTTTCTGACTTTCTGTTAGCTTTCTAACATGAGATTAAACCTTTAGTTTTTTGTATTAATGTCAATTGATTGTTAAAACTTCTCTTACTATCTGTTATAGCATAAGTGATAAGAAGAACAAAATTTACTTGTAGACTTGTAACAATAAATCAAAAACGGCAATTATGGACAAAATTAAAGCATCATACCACATGACTTATTGAATATTTTTCTTACATCCGCATGGTTTTATTCCTTGCTTTGTTTCCTACCTCTTTATCCTGGATGTTAGGGTCAGCATCGTGTTGGATCAGCAGGGCCATGCAGTTTATATAACCTGCATACGCAGCGCACTGGAGCGGCGTCCTGCCTGCATGATCCTGCAGGTTCGGCCCGAGCCCGTTCTCCATCAGCACCTCGCACACCTCTGCATTTCCTCCCAGCGCTGCCCAGTGCAACGCAGAATGACCGTCTGTGTCCACCAAATCCACACGTGCCCCACCTCAACACACACACACACACACACACACATCGTTCTTTTTACATTCACAAGAAATAAATTGCTTTCCTCGTTCACCATCCAGTCCATTTTAAACTCCAGTCCTCTAGTCCTTATACAATATGTATGTTAATATAGGAATGTTAATATACCTATACAGTGGAACCTTGGATTACAAGCATAATTCGTTCTGGAAGCGAGCTAATATTCCAAAACACTCGTAAACCAAATTTAATTTTCCCATAAGAAATAATGAAAACTCAAATTATTCGTTCCACAGCCCAAAAAAATAAATACATAAAAATAATTAATACAATATATAAAATAAAAATAAAACAAATTG
>JAAGKR010000490.1:0-15359 GCA_011419295.1 Clarias macrocephalus | reverse complement strand
ATAAGAAGAACAAAATTTACTTGTAGACTTGTAACAATAAATCAAAAACGGCAATTATGGACAAAATTAAAGCATCATACCACATGACTTATTGAATATTTTTCTTACATCCGCATGGTTTTATTCCTTGCTTTGTTTCCTACCTCTTTATCCTGGATGTTAGGGTCAGCATCGTGTTGGATCAGCAGGGCCATGCAGTTTATATAACCTGCATACGCAGCGCACTGGAGCGGCGTCCTGCCTGCATGATCCTGCAGGTTCGGCCCGAGCCCGTTCTCCATCAGCACCTCGCACACCTCTGCATTTCCTCCCAGCGCTGCCCAGTGCAACGCAGAATGACCGTCTGTGTCCACCAAATCCACACGTGCCCCACCTCAACACACACACACACACACACACACATCGTTCTTTTTACATTCACAAGAAATAAATTGCTTTCCTCGTTCACCATCCAGTCCATTTTAAACTCCAGTCCTCTAGTCCTTATACAATATGTATGTTAATATAGGAATGTTAATATACCTATACAGTGGAACCTTGGATTACAAGCATAATTCGTTCTGGAAGCGAGCTAATATTCCAAAACACTCGTAAACCAAATTTAATTTTCCCATAAGAAATTCAATTCAATTCAATTCAATTTTATTTCTATAGCGCTTTTAACAATGGTCATTGTCTCAAAGCAGCTTCACAGAAATTAAAAGAAAATGAAAAGAAGACTTATGGAAATGTATATATGTGTAAGAAAAATGTGTAAGAAAAATGTGTCTAGATAATGAGATTGTCCCTGATGAGCAAGCCAAGGGTGACGGCGACAGTGGCAAGGAAAAACTCCCTGAGATGGCAATAGGAAGAAACCTTGAGAGGAACCAGACTCAACAGGGAACCCATCCTCATCTGGGTGATAACAGAAATAATGAAAACTCAAATTATTCGTTCCACAGCCCAAAAAAATAAATACATAAAAATAATTAATACAATATATAAAATAAAAATAAAACAAATTGACCTGCACTTTATCTTAAAAAAAAGTAAAAATAAATCCCGATAGATAAGTGTTTGTGCGCGCAGGCGCCGTGTACACACACACAACGGAAACACTGTTTTAACTGGAAAAAAAGTAATCTCTCTAATGACACTTGCGTGAGCGCATACTAACGGAATCACTGCTGTAAAAAAATTTTTTTTTTAATTAAAAAAAAAAGAACCAGCACTTTACCTTTGAAAAGAATCGTGACAGAGCAGAATTTTTGTGTAAAGCAGAGAGTGTATGTGTGTGTGAAGCCGGGGAGCGGGGTGTAAGGGCGAGAGAACGTGTCTGTGTGTGTGTGTGTGCCGGTGTCAAATTTCGCGCACGTACATATATAGAAGACGCTGAAACAGAGAGGGAGATGTTGATTATACCAGTAACAGTCGAGCACTAAGACCCAGCAGGGGAGACTATTACCCACAATTCCGCTGCGCAAAAGAGAGAAAAATCATTGGCTTAGTTGTGATCACGTGACGATATTCTGCACTCGTAAACCAAGACTTGCTCGTTTTTGAAGTCAAAATTTATTAAAAATCTTTCCTCGTCTTGCGGAACACTCATAATTCATGTTACTCATAATTCGAGGTTCCACTGTAATAGATAGTTCTGAAGAGCAAAGTACTACTGCGCAAGAGTGACAGGAGAGTAATATTCTGTGACTGTAACTCATTATTAGTATATTTCAGAACATCTTTACACATACTGTATGTGTATACACACAAGCACCTTTGATGAGGGTAAGAATGACATCACGGTGACCCATCTCGCAGGCACGGAACAGAGGAGTGTGTTTCATCACATCCAGAGGGTCCACAATGGCTCCTTTTTCCAGCAACAACCGCACAGTGGATACATGGCCCGAAAGCGCAGCTGCATGCATCGCTGAAATCACACACACACACACACACACACACACACACACACACACACACACACACACATATATATACAGGTAAACTTGAAGCAAAAGCTCTGCCAACGCAGTTCATATGTTATCTTATCTAAACCAACTTTTTCAAATGTTGATCAGATGATTAGCATGTGTGGTGTTTACTCTGGCCATTCAGGAGTTGACTTGTGTAAATCTTAGGTGTATTAATACACAAATACAAAGCTTACACTGACATGATCAGGATAATTAAATAAAATCACAATTAATTTTAATTTAATGTATTTATTTGTATTTTGTTTTCATCACATTGTCCTGGATAGCCTGAAATTAAAATATTTTTTGTAATAATAATAATAATTTATTTTAATGTTTATTTGGCTATTTTTTTAATCGTTGTAAGTATTCCTTTTTTTTACTTTCCTGATTAATTTATTTGTAGATAATTATAGCAGCAAATTATTGTTGTATTTATTTTGCCATTTAATTAGTTTTTGTTATGTGCTAATTAATCATTTTTATCTGTTTTATCAAAAACTACTTCTGTATTGTATGGGGGAAAAAATCTAAAAATAAAAAAAAATTTGTATTGTATCTGGCCAAAATATATATCATATAAGATCATATAATAATAAATATTATATAATATATATATTTTTTATCATTTTATGAAATATTTATACTAATATACTGTTTTTATTCATATAGAATTAAGGATTTCATAGAGTAAGCACTCTATGTACTTTGTATCTGTCTATCTATCTCAATATTAATACAGTTAGTTACTAGGTTAGTTCATTTATTTCTCTGAAGTTTGGCTGGCTCAGACCTGTTCCTCCGTACTTGTCAGCCATGTTGATGTCCAGATCTTGCTTCAGCTCCAGCATGACTTTGATGACATCATCACTGCCCTTCCCAGCGGCCCACATGAAGGCAGTCCTGCCCTCCAGGTCAGGCTCATCACGCACCGAAGGGTGCTTTAGAAACACCGCCACCGTGTCCTGGTACACAGATATAAAGATAAGTCGTACCCAACCTACGAACAAAAATATAAACGCACACGGATAGAGGATGCGTATGAATCTTACAGCATAGTTGCTTTGAGCTCCGTAGTGCAGCGGTGTTGCTCCCTGGCTGTCTGATGGAATCATGCCTGACTTGTTTCTCTCCAGCAGCAGATGAACGATCCTTGCGTGGCCTGAGAACAAATCCGATTCACGAGAGTCAATATTTACAGCCCCATAAAATGGTATTAAAATTTCATCATATGATAACCAAATCACTGGTTAGACACATGGTTAGAGACATTTTTAGATATAGTACTGTATGTAACAGCTGACACGATATGTGCTTACAAAACAGAACATGCATTAAAGTGTCAAATAAAACATGTTTAAACCAAGGATTTTTTAACTATACTGCTATGGCACTGTCCATTTCAAAACAGCTATAATTAGGGAGAGTGTTCAAGTCAAACCAGGATTTTGATTGTGAAGAATAATAGAGTTGAACTTCTTTATATAATCCTCTGCCACACTAATGCACTCATTTATATTGTATTAGTGTTTGAAAAAGTGCATTAGTGTAGCAGGGGATTATATAAAGAAAGCAGAGCCTTGAACAGACTGTCTGCTTCATGTCTGAAACGCTGGCCTCCCAGGAACTCCTTTGAACATTTGGCTTAGAGTGACTGTAGAGGGGTTGTGGGAAAAACTCCCAGCTGAGTTCCTGCAATGTGCAAGTGGTGCGGTGGTTCATTGGTCTGCAAAAACAGAACCGCTCTCTTTTTTTTTTTTTCCTGAGAGCGTTCCACTCGCTGGGAAAGACTGTGGACTCTGAGCCACCTTTTGTAAATGTCAATAAATGTTATACTTTCATTTACAAGAAATTTCAACACAAGTCCCGGTTTTACTCGAACGCCCCACGAATGCACACTGACACGGGTGTATGCAATTATTGTTACTCCTACAAAATATATAAGAAGTTACTAAAATGTCTAAGGGTTGTAGCTGCTTAAAATCTTTCCTTGTCTCTTGTGGTACTCGGCTCAGGCCTCTTAATGCTTCCCCGAAAACACTTTTTCTTTGTTTAGCTTTGTTAGATTCACTCTATTCACTATGTGCACTATTTTTACTATTTTAGTATATAATATTTAGAGGCACTTTTACATACCCAATGCACAGCAATAGTGTAGTGTCTGAATCTGAGTTAAATCAATACTTATAAAGTATGCTTATAAAGAGGAGAAAGGAGGAACAAACAAGCACATTTCAAAAAATAATAAAATAAATAATAATAAAACTAATAATAATAATAATAATAAGTCGTCCAGGCATACAGAACATGGAGCCAGAGCTATATAACTAATAGAAAAATTACTATATAAATAAGAAGTTATTACGATTTGCACATAGCAATCAGGATTTTCTTTGTCTTTTTTTTCCCCCCCACCGGCCCAAATATCCAGAACATACAGCAGGTTTAGTGGCTCACGTCTCTTTCGCATTGCAGTTGAACCACAAAATAGATCACTTGCAAGCAGACAGAGACTGGCTCATTCGGAAGCAGTTCCTTGGGTTCACACGAGTGCTGATGAGCACCAGAGTAAAGACTGCATACTGTATGTGAAAGTGCCTTTAATGATGCCACCTTAAACATGCAGAAACTGCTTGAATCTGGCCACGATGATAAAACATTAGTCTATGCAACACATGAAACAGCGAGTTAGGCATAAAAGTGGACATCGGAATTGAAAATGCAGCGTACCGAGCAGCGCAGCCCAGTGAAGCGGCGTCCGGAACAGATTGTCGTAGGCGGTAACACTGCAGCCTTCGTATGAAGTCAGAACTTCGACCACCGCTTCATTCCCATCAGCCACTGCAAAATGAAGCGGCGTCCGGCCTTCATAATCCTGCCAGTTCAAAAGAGACTCGGTGGGAGCTGCGTCCTACAGCACACACACACACACACACACACACACACACACACACACACACACACACACACACACACACACACACACACACACAGTGAGCTGAGAAGGAGTTGTGAAACAGTTCTGTGCAATTATCCTAAGAAAAAAAGAACAGGCGAACCATCAACGTTAAAGCCTTGGCCTTAAATTCAGGACTAGTTTATAATACAAGTATGTTGAATAAAACATGCATTAAGATTTTTTGTGTGCCCATATGAGTGTGTGAGTGTGTTTGAGTGTGGGTTCTCACCAGAATGCATCGGACAGTGTGTGTGGCGTTGGGGTGCTTGTTGTGAGCTGCCCAGTGCAGGGGAATCTTGCCCTCGCTGTCAGGTATGCCGATGTTTGAGTCATGTTTGATCAGCAACTTCACGTGTTCAGGGTGGTTGTAGAACGCACTCCAGTGCAGCGCTGTCTGCTGTATACACACACACATACACAAATTCAGCTTCAAAGGTTCCCGTCGTTGTGTTGTCTCAGAAAAGTGCTTTAAGCAAACTGTGGTTTCCAGTCATTCAGCACCACAGTAAATTCTTCTCTAATTACCCCAACAAATTTATAGAGCAGCTCTTTCCTATTAGAACTTCTACCACAAGGCTGTAGAATTCCACGTTCCGATTGGCCAGGAGGTGTTGATTACTTTTCTATGACAGCAGCTCAGGCAATAATGAATAATTATAATAAGTGAAATTCAAATCACAGGGTTTTTTTGTTTTACCCAAAAGCTGGATTTTATATGTTTAGGAACAATCTCCACATGATCTAAACCTACTGCTAAGTTGAGTAATGCTGAATTCTTTAAGCTAGTTAGCTAAACTGATTTTATATATATTTTTTTACCTCGAATGAGAAGCAGACGCCATTCAGCACCACCATTTCATAGCAGTGCTCGCAACAGCCGCTAAAATACAGTAGACTTCAGTCTCCAGACATATTAGCGTCTATATTAGAGTCAGATAAAAGTCACTTGTGATTATGAATGTGAACCGTCATGATGGGCAAAACAGAGATGAGATGAATGTAGCTGTAGCTTTCTGTAAAGAAATGTTTATTAACAGTACTAGTGAGAATTCAGCGCTTTGTATCGATCATTAGTTTAATGCATTTAGTATTTAGTTGAAAGTGTGGTGGCTTTGGCGGCTAAGGCTTAAGGTTGTTGATTTGGGGAATCGAGGGTCTGGGTTCAAGCTCCGCTGTCAGTGGGTACTACCCAGGGCCTGCATGCAATAATTATTTTGCATTATGGAAGTAGCTCACATGTGTTATACAAACAATAGACACTGCAGTGCAGATACAATACAATATATTTCAGTATATAAGTGAATGTATATTGTATGCGTGCGCATGTGGGAGTGCAATTCATCCAGTTTTTTTACATTTCATACAAATTTCCATAATTTTCTTTTGATTGTGTAAAACTCCTTTGTGACAATAACAATTCTTCAGCGCTATACAAATAAAAAATTAATTGAATTGAATATTAAAAAAAGTCTTGAGCCACCACTCATTTCTTCATAATTATTATTATTCATTAAATTAAATGATGTAAGGTTTTTACAAAGTGCCTAATGATACAATTTTAAAAATCTTTATGTAACAACCTCAGCAGCAACCTCATTTCCCCTCTCATCTGTTCCAACCACTCAGAATTCAGCTTCACCAGTGTACCGGCCTTATGATCAAAAAACATCTCTGTGAAACTGGTCAAGTACAGGGACTGCATATGATATAAGGAAGTAACGAAATGTCATGGATGCTACACATCATCAGACATAACTGTAAATATTAAAAAGAATCTTCTAAATCCATTTGATCAAATTGGTTTGGGATAAAACAAATAAAACACTTTGGGGATTTGCAGTTATAGGAAAGTAATCAACTATGGGGTTTTCTATAGGATTGTTTTCCTATGATAGCATATGCTGTCATGTTTTATCCCTTACATATTGCATGACTAATAAAAGCTCTAAAAGACTTGTAGTTCACTAATGTTGTAGCAAACTAGTTGGGCAGAATGATTTCATACGTAAAACATCAAACTACAGTATCTTCTGCAGTTGGCTGGGAACGGCAGCTTCATCACCAGAATTGCGCTCATCGGATTATAACAAAACCGACAGATCCAGTCGGGCTAGAGCTGATTAACCAAAAGAAAATGTATCTATGCAGACAAAAAAAGGAGCGTTCACATAACCTCAACACACAAGACACACTCATACTTTGAGTGACTCGTGATTTAAAAGCCTTAATAACAGCCGTTTGTCTCCGGAATGAGATGGTAAATGATGCTGGGTACGAGCGGCCTCTGCGTGTGCGCGTCGGAAAGTAAACTGGGGTGAATGTTTACAGTAATTGGAGCCAAAGTGAATAAAAAAACTGCATGTGGTCTGTTAAACTAGAGAGCTTGATGCCAGCGGTTCTCAGGAAAACGTTCCACAAAGCTACCATTATGTCTGGGAAGGTACAGAGGCGGCTAAAACTGCTTCTATTTTGCTATTATGTACTATTATACTACTACCTACAATATACTATTGTGACCCTGGCCATTTCCGCTGTTTCTTTTGCTGCTGTGTTGGTTTTAGTCGCAATTACTAGTAATCCTACTTCTCATGAATAATCCTACTACTGATAATAATTCTGTAACTGGGGTTATAATTGCATACCTGTATACCAGGTGAGTCACATGTCCTACAGAGTCAGAATTCATTCTTATTTACCTGATTCCTTGACCAAATATGATTCATAGGCTGAATTTGGTATGTTAGAAGCAATAAAACATCTTATAAATCTCTCTTTCTTTTGTAGTCCTCCATACCTCCAGAGTGCTATAGGTGTAGCGGCCCTGAAAAACCCTTCCATACTGTGAAAATTTGACATTTTCTACTAGACACATTTTTATGAAAAATTTACTTCTATATATATATATATATATATATATTCTATAATATGTTTCCTCTCACATGTGTAATTATGTACCATAAAACCACATACCATAATATACCATGATACTTCAGACATTAAAAAGCCATATGGTATCTACCATGGTAGAGTACTGGTGTAGTTCAGTGGGTACCATGGTTTTACCATGGTATGTACCACTGTACTTTGGTGAATATCATGGTAGCTACTGAAGCACACTCCAGTGAGTACCATGGTAGAACAGTGGTGTGTACCCCAATTCTTTGGTGAATACCATGATACTTTACTTATTGGGAACCACTGTGGCTATTAAACTTGGCATGGTACATTTGTAACTCAATGCAAGTATTTATACAATAACGAAAACTTCAAAGCAGTTTTGTAAGTCACTCTAGATAATTGCATCTGCCAAATTCCTTAAATGTAAATGTACTCTAATATATTTATATGTTAGTTCTTGTTGCACAGACAACCCACATTAGACACCTGCTGAATACTCAGTACCAGTGTGTTCAAAAAAGTATTTTGCATTAACCTTTGAAAAAGGTTACTCTATGGTACAATGGCAGTATACTATATAAATATTACCATTATGGTTCCAAAACATGAACAGGTAGTCCCCGACTTACGGACATTCAAGTTATGAATTTCCGCAGATACGAACAGACCGCGGTTCTATGAACATTCGTAGATGCGAACAAATCATGGAAGTAGCTCACATGTATTATACAAACAATAGACACTGCAGTGCAGATACAATACAATATATTTCAGTACACAAGTGAATGTATATTGTGTGTGTGCGCAGGTTGGAGTGCAATACAGTGGAAAACAGCTCTAGACAAAATGTCAATTTAAAGGCGCAGAGACAACACTCTTAAATTTCACATGTGTGAGATTCATTTCCTTAGGTGCGGTTATGGTTTTTGCCCACATAATAGCAGTGTGGGGAAAGGAAACAGTGATTAAGTCAAGTGGATCTGCATGCTTTACTTTGTATATTCGTGTCAAAGGCGTACAAGACTCATTTTGTTGGACTTAAGAACAAATCTGACTTACAAACATGCTCCCAAAACTGAACTTGTTTGTAAGTTGGGGACTATATGTATAAAATATTTTTGACAGTATCCTGATATGGAGTCCATAGTTCCCTAATACTATGATACATGTACCGTTTACCAAAGAATGTACCATGGCAGAAAGATGTACCATAGTGTGGTACATGTACTATAGCAGCATATACTGCCAAAATACCATGGTACTATACACCACGGTACAAGAACCATCACTCTACTGAGGTACCTATACCATGGTACATTTTTTCATGGAACATTAAGCTGCTTACCGCATCTTTTCAAGCTGCTGCTCATGCACTATAAAAGGGGCGGCATAACACACTCGAAGAAAAGTCCTATAGGCTCACAGACACCCATGATATGATTAACGTGGGAGTGTGAGTATGATTGTATGAAGTATAACTTCCTTCCTTGACCACGTACAATCATTTTATAAAAACTATGGGGGCAGTGGTGTCTCAGAATTTGACTAATTGAAAGCTCTGAGTTGCTGATCAGAGGGTGGAGGGTTCAAACAACTGTCAGGTTGCCACTTGGGCAATACCCTTTAAGCCTGTGGCCAATAAAATCTAAAATACCCAGCCACTGGAGATGCAGGGCATCCTCGGTACCAGTCCTGAAGAAATGGGTGGGTTGCAACAATAAGAGCATTTGGAGAGATGGGGAAATATCTCAAAGAAAAAAATTATTGCCCAGATCCCCAGCTACTGGGTGCACTGCCGGCCCCAAGCCTGGATAAAAGGGTAGGATTGCATGAGGAAGGGTGTCTGGCGTAAAACCTGTGACAAGTTATGTGCGGATCGGATGGTCCGATGTGGCAACCCCTCATAATACATCTGTAATTCTGTAAAGCTGATTTATGACAATGTCTATTTTTAAAAGCCCTACACGAACAAACAACATAGGATAAGAACATTTGCACAGTGGATCCTGATAGGCTTTTATATTTTATGATGTAATAACACATTCAGTCTGTCACACTCTCATTTTCAATGACCTTCAAAAATGAACAATTTTAGCCTTTTTTGTACACATTAACATCTCCTTGAATGACTCAAAGAATTCATCACTGGAAACACACATATTACAGCATGACCTCCCACAAGGTTAAGATGGCAACCTTAAGCCTAGCAGGCGCCGGGCAAACTCGCTTTCAAGCAGTGGCTTTGAGAAAATCTATTTTATTAGACTATTTCAATGGGCTTTCATATCCTCCAAAATCAGAGAGTACAGAGAGATCCCGCTGTTTTATAAGCAAACACACCCATTTATACAGACGCACGCACACAAACATAAAGACACATACATATACACATGTATCATTTTCACCAAGTGTAAAAATGCTGGCAGTATTACCTTGTTTCTGTCCTGAGTATCCACCTCCCCAGGTGCCATGTGCTTGAGCAGGAGAGAGAGAGGTTTGTGGCTGGAGTGCCGTGTTGCTAAGTGCAATGGTGTCATTTCTTCTAAATCCTTCAACAGCCAATTAGCATGCCGAGACAGGAGCAACTTCATGAAGCGAACATTGCCCTACAAATAGACACAAAAAACAGCCATATTCGGGCAACACACTTAAAGCAATCGGCATTCTCAAGAGTACTCATTGTGAAATAAAGAACTCTAATGGAAAAATACCATATGAGGTATTCCTCAAGGTTCAGGTATAGGCACTTTTTTCTTTTATGTTTTTTTTTTCATTCTACAGTTTTCCTGTTCTTGGATTATTCTATAAATTCCCCAGATTACTTATTTTAGATTTCTAATAAAATTTGTACTAAAGTACTTGATAATTTTTCTATAACAGCAGATCTGATTGTAGCATCGGCTGCAAAATTTACATTAACGTGCCCGTTCAAATCTGTTTCTGTAAGAACATGAAATTTACAGAGAGTGAATGCTCCACGTAATTGAACACTGTTCTATTTATTTAACACATACTTAAAATGTATTTCACATTAGAATATATTTATGTAAGAAAAGAGTCTCTATTGTCTAAGCTTTATAACAGGCAGAGGTAAAGCTGAGTCTTTAATAATAAAAAAAACAGAGAGAACTGACAGATAAACTGCATTTTTAGTATCGCTTATTGCTAGAGATTGAAGGACAGGGGGAAGAGGGGTTAACTGAAACAATAAATGTAATTATACTGCTGCTGTCATACCCACACTCCCTTTACCCTTCAATACATTCATTTTATACTTCTCAGTTTACAATTACACTTTGCACCTTTTGTAGTCTCGATATTATTTTATATTTCTTTTTTTAATTCTATTTTATTTGTGACCTTTATAAATCTGTAAATTTCTTATTTATTTAATTGGAAGATTCAATCCTTAGTTTAATTGTATTCTACTAGTGCAATTTTCTTTTTATTGTAGTGAAATCTTTCTATTCTATTCTATTCTGTATTTCTTTCCATTTTAGGTGACAGACATAAGGATTTGTATGTTTGTGTATGTGACAAATAAAATTAGAATATTTAATTTTAATTATAAACTGCTAAAAAATATAAAAGAAATTGACCAAAAACCACACCATTACACAGATGTTATGTTTTTTTTTTTAATGCAATTGTGCGATTTTGTGCTATGAACCAAATAAAAACAACTTTGAGTGGCATAGTGACTAAGTGGTTAGCACTGTTGAATTGCACCACCAGGGTTGGAGTTCGATTACTGCCTCAGGTTTGTGTGCATGGAGTTTGCATGTTCTCCTCATGCTTGGTGGTTTTCCTCCAGGTACTCCGGTTTCCTCCCACGGTCCGAAGAGATGCGGGTTAGGCTAATTGGCATTCACAAATTATCCACAGTATGTGAATGACAAGTGGTGGGCATAAAGCTGGCAACCTGTTAAGTAACTGCTACAGTATATGAGAAGATTCATGAGAAGCTCAAAGAGCTTTTTTCTGTTGAACTGTCTAAGTTGTCCGGAGGTGCATGTTCTCCCTGTGCTTGGTGGGGTTCCTCCAGGTACTGCAGTCTTTTCCCATAGACCAAAAACATGTGGTGTAGGCTGACTGATGCTTCCAAATTGCCTGTAGTGTATACCTATAACTGGGTGTGTGAATTTGTGACCGATGGTTGTGCCCGTGGATGGGTTGGAAACCCATTCAGGTTATACCCTGTCTGGTGCTGTAAGTGCCCTGTTATAGATAAACAATGAAGCAATATAGATGCTGGATGGATCTTACTGGTTTCTGTCTAAGTGAAATGCGTTATTCCTTTTATGCCAATTATTACAATAACGCACTGGAGCAGAAGCGGATCAGGTTGAGACTCTGGGTTGCTGATCGGAGGATCGGGGGTTTGAGTCTTGTTGGGTCCTTAGGCAAGGCCCTTAACCCTACACCCCATACAACTCAGCCAGTGCATGCAGTGGTGGTCCCAAGCTCAGTTGGAAAATGGGAGGGTTGCAAAAGGAAAGGCATCCGACATAAAAACCTGTGTCAGATCTTGTGGCGGTGACAACGGCCAAAAAATTTTTTTTAAGTTTTTTAATTGTATATTCTGGATATATACTCAATAAAACCAAGTTCCCATAAAACACACTGGTGTTATAAGCAGTCACTTCCTCACCAGGAGTTCTGTATACTATATGCACACGTGTGTGTGTGTGTGTGTGTGTGTGTGTGTGTGTGTGTGTGTGTGTGTGTGTGTGTGTGTGTGTGTGTGTGTGTGTGTGTTTGTGTTGTCTCTGACATGCTTACCACCATTTAAAAGATTCAGCCATGAAGGTGGTATGCGTGTGCGTTATGTATGTGTGTGTCTGGCTTCGTGGTCTCTATCCTCAGCCCAATTAGTGTGTTAATCCCTAGGCTCCAGCTCTATTGATCGAGGTGTCAGAGTGATCCCCATCAACTAGTCTTCTTCCTCTATCCGTGTCTTCCCTCTCTGCACCGCTCCCATTACTGATGTCATATTGTTACATGTTGTTTCTTTTCACTTACACGCTGTACACATTTATAGGATTTAAAATAAACATATTAGTTGATATATTCTCAGGTGTTTGGAACATTTGGGATGTCAAAACTGGATGTCCAATTCAACAGGCATGAGATCTGAGACAAGTGGGAACACTAGGGGGCAGTAGGGTCCCTATATAGGGCCTCCATAAAGTATTTTAGCATCCCGCTGTGTGAAGATACAGCTAAAGAAAAATCAAAGGTAGCACAGTGAAGAAGTCAGAGAGAGAGAGAGAGAGAGAGAGAGAGAGAGAGAGAGAGTCAGAAAGAAAGTTATTGTGTTAGAGAGAGCATGTGTGTGTAGATACAGAGAGAGGGGGGGGGGGGGTCACCTTCTGTGCAGAGAGATGCAGTGCGGTCCTCTTGCTGCGATCAGCTTTGTTGACGGATGCTCCGGCCTTCAGTAACGTCTCCGCACAATCCAAGCGGTCAGCCAGCACGCAGTACATCAGAGGAGTCCGGCCAAACTGATCCTCACTGTCTCTCAAACATGGTTCTGCTGCACACATACACACACCCACACACACACCCACACACATAATATTTGTCTTACCATCCTTCGACTGACAAAACTATGAATCTCATTAACCAGAAGGAAACATTTTGGTACCTTAATTATATTATTACTATAATACTGCGTTCAGTTACTGCAGTACTAAATAGTGGATAGCTCCTCTTGTTTGAGCTGCCTTAGCTCTGTGTGTGTGTGTGTGTGTGTGTGTGTGTGTGTGTGTTTTGTCTTTTGGTTGCTCAGGCTGTAGAGTGTAATGTGTGGAATTAAACACTTACTCTGTGTGTGTGTGTGTGTACCTGTGATCAGTCTCTGTAAAGAGCTCCTGTCTCCATTCACGGCTGCTGCATGTACCTGTGAGCTTAAGGGGGCGGGGCAAGACGACTTCAGAGGCTGCTCCATAGCCTAGAAGAAACGTGTGCGCACACACACACAGAGTTAGTCTCTGCTTCACACATTACACTCACTATACAGTCTGAGCAACAAAATTACATGCTCACACAAGCATGGACACACACACACACACACACACACACACACACACACACACACACACACACACACACACACACACACACACACACACTCAGCTCGAACAGGATTAGCTTGGTAAACCAGGAAGCAAGAAGCAGGGAATGATCTCATTTGTTATTTATTCTTATCAATATCCATGAGAAATTCATTCATATTTATTAATACTCATAATAAATAAATAATATTACTTTTGCATGTGAATCTATTACACTCGACGAATTACCAATGCTTTGATATTCTTTAATCCCAAATGAATATAAATTACCCCTGTTGCAATGTAATACATTACTGTATGTGTGTAGTCTACAGATGTGCTGATTGATGTGATGTGATTTTTACAAGAATAGTTGGGTTAATGGAATCACATGCAAAGAATCCGGATAGCATTCGTGGCGAGATCTCACAGAGGATTAATTACACATTAAGGTAGACATGCCACTAAAGAGAGTGAAACATGTCAATAGGAATGATGCATCGAAAAGACCATTTTAAGAGTATAGACATATATACAGCATAAGTGTGTGTGTGCTTTGTTCTTATGTAACAAATGTTTTGCGAAGTTAGATACAATTTTAAAAAGTGGTTGTTTATGTAACAACCTCAGCAGCAGATTTATTTCCCCTCTCGTCTCTTCCAACCACTCAGCATTCAGCATCACCAGTATACTAATCATCGTCGGTCATATGTCTCACTGGTTCATGCCTTAAATTAGATGGTTTTATGCTTAAATGATTCATAGGTCACAAAAAACATTCCTCTGACACTGGTCAGGTAGAGGAACTGAACTGAAAATGAGAGGCAAAAACTTGTCAAAATGAGAACCTGAAAAGTCCTTCAGGAAGTCTGGAGAACTATTCCTCAAGGCTACATAAAAATACAAGACTGACTGTCGATTTGGAAACAAAATGTGAAGAAATTAGGGAGAATCAAGACTTTTGCACAGTCCTGTACATGAAAGAAAAGCAGTCAGGTTCACCGGCTCTCATTCAATGGTATTGAGCTGCAAATGTGCGTCAGTTAGTAAATACATAACCAGCCTTCCAGCAATATGTCATAGTTCAAAAAGGAAACAGTAACAAAAAAACAAGAATCATCTTGTCGTCAATGAGGATAAATGGCTTGCACATCATGTATCTACGCTAGGGGCTAATAAATCTGCACACGCAATCATAGATATCAAAGCATATTTCAGGCTAATAAAACACACTGCACATTGTGAAGGAGCTTTGTGTTTCAGCTAGCCAGTGTCAGCTTTGAGCAGACGAGTGAAGTCACAGCAATCAGTGAGTCCTAAAAACCTTCATATGGCGAACTGGTAGGTAAATCTTGGATGGATTGGACACACACACCCCAATCACACACTACGGGCATTTTGAAAGGGCCAGTCTACAATCTATAGCGCATATATTTGAACTGTGGGAGGGAACGGGAATAACATTAGGGAACCCACCATGCACAGGGAGAG
>JAAGKR010000489.1:158095-172312 GCA_011419295.1 Clarias macrocephalus | reverse complement strand
TTTTTTTAATTTAACCCCCCCCCCCCCCCCCCCCATTAAAGCTATTCAGAAATACGTATTTGGAAGTGAGTGATTATGATCGCCCTCAGCTAAAACTGTCTATTTATTCATTTTGGATTAGTTGGATTAGAAATGGAATATACAATAAGAGATTCACTACGTTATGAGATTTTTTTTTTTATTAAACCTACAGTGGATCATCTCTGTTGCTGGTATGTACCTGGCCAATCTGGCATTTCCTATAAATAGAAATGCTTGATAGGTCTTCCTTAATATCATCATATAAAGGTGTGTGTTAAGCAGGAAACAGAAACAGTTGCATGAAACAACTTACTGCTATGAGTAAATTATACTGTACATTTCTGTGGATTAAACTGTGAAAAAAGGGGAATAAGGGTACATTATCTATTAAAACTTCATAATTTCGGAGATTGACGTTGAGAATTATTTTCTTATCCTCTACTATATGAAATGAATGACAAAATGCCATGTAATTTGATATGCAGATTAGATTAATTGGCGTTCCCAAATTGCCTGTAGTGTGTATGTGTATGTGTGTCCAGGGAGTACCCCACCTTGTGTCCAAAGTCTCCCGGGATATTAATTATTATTTAATTATTTATTTAATCCTAAATTAAACTGTTAATTCTGCCCATATCATGCCAAACTCCATCACCTGACTTTAGCCAAATGCCCTGATGTTGGCTTCTGCTATTATACCCCCATTGAGTACAATTCCCACACACTGTGCTCACACACACACACACACACAATGAAGTATCCACTCAGCATAACCCGCATACCAAGTCTTTATTTTAATTTCTGTTCTTTCTTTTTTTTTTTCTGGATTGTGTTCCTTAAAAAAAAATTGTTGTTGTTGCATTTGGATTAAAAACAGACACAATAATATGAGTCCATAAAGTCAGGCATGGTGTCCAAAATTACCAAACAGGTAATCACATTACCCTAATCAAAATGTTTTGCAGTCGGTCCTGACACAAGCGTAAGGCATGCTAAACAATTTTCAGGTGCATGTAGATGTATAATGTAAATCTACATTAGACTTGTACAGGACCTGACAGCTGTCTCAGAAAAAGTTCTGTCTGTCTAGATGTCTGTCCAGTCAGATTTCGTCACAGAATCACACAAAACTGGCTGGATGGAATTTAATGAAACTTTGCCCATCATTAGGTATCTGCCTGGAGTTAAACCTGTGCCATGAATGAAATCAAAATGTTGAGTAGAAGCGATGTTATGAGCAGTTATAATACCGGAATTTAATAATCTAAGCTACTAATAAGCTGCTTGCTCAATATAAGCACACACCTGCACCAATAGATATTAATTAGAAAAACTAAACTGAATATTTTTACTGTGATTAGTTCATATTTTAAATACCAGTGCTAAAGTCGTATAAATGAATTTTAACAAGCTGGAGGCACTCACTCACTCAGTCATCATCTATACCGCTTAATCCTGTATTCAGGGTCACGGGGGGCCTGGAGCCTCTCCCAGGAGACTTCGGGCACGAGGTGGGGACAGAGTGCCAATCTGTCGCAGGGCACACACACATACACACACTCACACACTCATTCACACACTACGGCCAATTTGCGAACGCCAGTTAACCTAATCTGCATGTCTTTCGACTGTAGGAGGAAACCGGAGTACGCGGAGGAAACCCTCCAAGCACGGGGAGAACACGCGTGTTCAAGTGTGTATCTGGATTCTGATAGAACACACAGCTTGTTTGAGCCGTAGCTTTTCAGCAGCACGCTATCGTCTTGGGAACAGCATCCGTGGAAATACAGGTGACCTTGTGCCTGATGCAGCACTCCTCCACTCCTCCTAAACCTGATACATTTCCCACCAGGATGTGAAAGAACATACAAGTCCAGCACCAAAGAAAGTTGCAGGGTGAATATAGGGCATATGAAGAAGTGCGTCTATACTTATGAAACTGTGCATTATCCTCAATTAGTTCTTTGGCTTTTAAAGCTTAAAAAAAAATAAGAAAAGCTATTAGCAGCAAGAGCTATACAGAATATTCCCAGCATGCAGCAAGTCAACATCTTTTGTAAATCCTTCATTCATCACCAAGGTGAATGACTCAGTGTCTTTTATGACCACATTCAACCCGAGCTTCATCTTTGATCAATCTCCTTCTTTCAGGCCTGTAGTAAAAAGAAACCGGGATGGCTTTCGTAATATCTCTAATTTCCTCTTATATGTGAATGATTAATTCATTAAATAAACCGAATCAATTAAATATAAAAGCAAATACAAATGAACTGATCAAATGACAGAATCAAATAACATCATGTCTAAACAAAATGCCTTGGTTTAACCCAGCAATAATCAATAATATTTTTAATCTATTAACTATTAACTATTTATATTTCTCTTTATCTACTTCTATACCGTTACTAAATTGTTATTAAGACAATGGAAAGATATAGATGTGTGTGTGTGTGTGTGTGTGTGTGTGTGTGTGTGTGTGTGTGTGTGTGTGTGTGTGTGTGTGTGTGTGTGTGTGCACATCAAGCAGGCATGTGAGCCGAAGATCAGGTATGCAGTCCTTTCAGAGACCCATTTTTACCATAGCAACTGCACTCTCCATCAAGGGGGAAACGCCATGTCTTCAGTGTTTGCATCAGATATTGCACGAGCCACACTGAAGTACTGTAGAAAGCAATAAACGCAAAACAGCATCACCGTTTGTGGACTCACATAGACTTAGCCGAAGACACTAACGGTGCTACAGGGGACCAAATAAACATAAACATCACCTGACACGTGCCATTAGAGGCATCCACTTAAAATCACACACATACTGTACTGGGATTACTAAATGCGTCACAACATGAACATGTTTGTGCAAAGAGCAACGCGACCGCATGCTATTTCTCACTGCGGATTTTAATTACGCGGAAGAGTTACTACTGTACTGTATATCACCTTCTACTTTCTCACTCCGTGTTGAATATGCTGTGTTTGCTTGCTAGGATTGATCTGTATTGTATTTTTTTTTATCTTTTAGGTACTCTTTAAGTGTCTGTATAAGGACAAACATAAATGAACTATGTACATTAATTTTGTTTCCTTAATGTAGAAAATCACTTTTGTACACACATGGCGTTTTTATCTCTGACAAATACTTACAAAAACCATACAATAAGGATAAAGCGTTATCCACCAGGGACTGAGGTTTTTTATTTATATTTTTTTTGTGCAGTCCTTTCAGAGGCCCATTTTGATCCATAGCAACGACCTTCTAATTCTTTGACAAGTAAGTGTCTATGTGTGCGTCAGATATGTCAAGTGCCATGCTGAGGTAGAACGCAATAATAGAAGGGCTGCATTACTCATGGGGCAGTTCTTGTGTAAATTCTACTAATGGCTAAAAAAATAAGTCACTTATTGTACAATACATAGTGATGAGTGTGCCTATGAAGGAGTGTATACAGTATCTAGACCAGTAAGTGTAAAACATCTCAGTGAAATGTATAATCTTATATTTTTATAGTCTTATAATCACCAAAACTTTTTAAAATAAAGTGTATTATTTGAATGCATTCAATTATTATTTAATCAGACAGAACGACATTAAGAGTCATCCTATCACACAGCGGCAATATTTATATTAATGTTAATATTTTTAAGTATTTAAATTTCCACATAAACGTTTTCACATAATCAGAGGAAGAGGGAGAAGAGAAAGATGAAGTCATCCTCTTGCTTCTCCGTGAATTCATCCTGGGACATTAACATCAGCCATCTCTTTTCCATTACCATGTAGGAATAATTTAAGTGTAATATAACCCAAATCCTAAATCGCTTCCTGCAAAAGGTCTTGCGTACCTTAAATTTTTTTATTTCTCTTAAATGTTTATTGTTTGACTTCTGTATTATTCAGTCTATTTAAAGAATATTAGATTAATTACCTATTATAAACATTACTTTCCAAAGTAAAATAAAAAATCTGACAAAAGTCATGATGAACATAATGAACTCTATCTTGGTCTGACTATGAAACTCCACAAAAAATTCTCCAAAATGCTCAGAAAAACATTTCATTGAATTGTATTGTATTTTTTTGTATTTTTTCTGTACATCCTACCTGAGACCACTGTTTGTTGCATGTAATTGTATACAGCCGTTTAGGTTTATTATTTTTAAAGGAATTGTTTCATGTGCCTAAGCACAGTATGATAGACTACAGGGATAAAATATTTGGCCAAACCTGACATTGTAATGACTTTGTATCAAAATACATACTGTATACTTCAATAAGAAGTTGGTCTCCCTTTGCAGCTATCACTCTTCTTCTAAGGCTGTCCACAAGATTTGCCGTGTTTCTGTTGGAATTCGTGCCCATTCATTCTGTAAAGCATTTATGAGTTTAGGTACTAATGTTGTATGAGGAGGCCTGGCTCACAATCTCTGTTCCAGTTCATCCCAAAGGTACTCGATGGGATTGAGGTCACAGGGCTCTGTGTTAGGGCCAGTTAAGTTTTTCCACAACGAACTCATCAAACCATGTCGTTATGGTCCATACACTGTAAACCCTAATGCTCAAAGTAATTAAACATATTGAGCACTGTTAACTTAAATAATTACAATTAGTTCAAATTAATAGACCTTGATGAGTATTTGGAACTTTTTGGTACTTATGAGTTGGTAGAAATGACACTTTAGCTGAACAAATTTTATATTTTAAGTAACTTACTTAAGTAAAGTACTTAAGTAACAGTAACTGTTACCTTAAAGTTCCACCAACTTAAAATTTTCTAGCCTAGTGATTTTATGTCTGACATCATCAGGGCAATAGGGCACTGGTGGCTCAGTGGGAGGTGTTTCGTCTGCCATGTGAACGGCCCGGGTTCGATTCCTAACAACTGGATGAAGTGCCTGTCTGAAGCCCAGATAAAATGGGAGGGTTGTGTCAGGAAGGGCATCTGGTCTAAAATCTGTGCCGAGCTTGTGTGCGGACCGGATTGTCTGCTGTGGCGACCCATTGCTGGGAGCAGCCGAAAGACCAACAACAATTTATTTGATTTGCAACAACTAAAAAAAATTATAATTGCTATTAAATAGTATGAGTTAGGCTCCTCAATAATGCAAGTAGAGAGCGATTAATATGAATGAATACAACAAACTCAAAAAATGATAGTTCCGTTTACTTCAAATTGGAAACATCATTACTTCAAAATTTTGATGTAACTGATTACTGAGTTTTGCCAACTTATTCGGGTTTACAGTGTACAGTGTATGCAGAAAGGTGAGAAATTAAAGGGAAACATGATAAAACTTATCAATATCCCTCCTTCACTGAACTTTACTCTGCATTTTAGTAGGCAGTGTTCTCCTGGCTTCTGCCAAACCCAGAATTGTCCTTCTGATTAACAAATAGCAAAGCATGTTTCATCATTCCAGTGAACACTTTTCCACTGCTGCAGAGGCCACTTGATACTTGGCATCGCACACCCTGGTTTTAGAATGTCTGCGGCTGCTTGGCCATGGAAACTCATTCCATCAAGGTCACCTACTCATAATTCTTGAGCTGATGTTGCTTCCAGAGATAGTTTGGAAATATTTGATACTCTGTACAAATGTATGGTGAGATAACTTCTCGGTCTGTGCTGTTATTTTGTCTTCCATCAACTCAACTCTGGAGTTTATATTTTGGTTAATTAACCTTGTGCTGAAAGAGAGGCAAAGTCTCACCATGACATAACAACATACTGTAACACAAACCTGGTTAAGTTACTCATAATCCATTCCATGTCACACTGAGCCATGTTTCCAATACGTCTGCAAAATTTTGGGTGAACGCAATAAGATCTTATACGTACAACCAATACGCAGGGGAAACCTTGACACGGCTCAGGAGGTTATGAGCTTGTAGCAAGAACGAGATAAGCACCTGGTAAGAGCATGGTCTGATCCAATTGAAGATAACTCAGTTTGCTCTCATTAGACCTGGTAAGTACATGATCATGTGTGTGATAAGAAATTAGGGACAACATGATAGACGCATTTGAGAACCTGACTAGGAGTACTATTAATTGATCACATTTCCATTTTGACCATGTTCCCAGGAACTTCATGGTCTGGAATGTGATAGGGTCTTAGGCTTGTCAACTGAGCCAATATCACACTGCTCATGGGACACCCTGGGACAATACACACCCAGCAGTTGCTCAAAATAACTGATGTTGTGGTGGCAAGTAAAGAAATAAATTATTTATTTTTTAATGTAATTATAATACACATAATTAAGTTTTTACTTTTACCCTACTATATCCTATGGAAAATAATTGTACTTTCTACTCATAATATCTGCCCAGCCTTGTATTACTGTACCTTTGAACCACATTTCTGTGTTTTTATTTAGACAATGGCAGAGAAATTATGCATTTTTGTGTGTGTGTGTGTGTGTGTGTGTGTGTGTGTGTGTGTGTGTGTGTGTGTGTGTGTGTGTGTGTGTGTGTGTGTGTGTGTGTCATTTATAATTATTCAAAAATAAAGTTTTGAGGTGAAAGGTCTACTTTTGACTTACCAAGGTGAAACTATAAGATTAAAAAGTCTAAATTATCAGATAAAAGGTTTTTATATTATGATATAAGATGAACAATCAAAATTCTGTCTTATGTTCTACTGTACTGTAAGTCAAAATTATAATTATAAAAATATGATGGGATAACGAAGATTTTGAGTTGAAATGAGATTTAAAAAACATAAAAATCTTGAGATAAAAAATCTTTATCAAAGAGAGGAAGAGATTGTTTTTGACTTACTACTCATATGACTCATTAGCCACATGGCTAACGCTATTCAGCTAATTTAAAAAAATGGATTGTGAATACATTGAGGAATACTTCAAACGTGGCTTTACAACAAATTAAATCATTTTATTTACTTGGCGATTCTCATGGGATTGTAGTAAGGACGCACCCTGAGAGGATTTCAAGCAAGAAGCAGCTTCAAATAATGAAGCGAAAAACAGATGTGGCTGAGGTGTCAGCTTTCAGTCAATTGCAACTGGAAACATCTGATCGGTATAATTTTTTACAGATGGATGCACGGAAATTGTTGGTTGCATGGAATTATAATTGACAGAGAAGCTGTTCAAATTCTGCAATGTTGTTTGGATGGTGAAGGTGTTAATTTAAGGACAAGAAACAGATTGCGACGGCATGTTTGCCACAGCTGTCTGTGGTCCAACTGTGGGCCATTTGGGATTGCAATAAGTGGATGCATTGATGGGTTTTCAATAAATGTGATATGTCTTGAAGCTTACAAAACAACCAATGGCTATTTTATGCGTGCTACTGTATGATCAGCCCTTGTTGATGTCCTGCCAGAGTCGGACTTGATTTAGGAACAGAAAATGGAAATGCGCGCAAGATGCAGTGATGTTTTTACATTTTTCCTCAGAATCAAGCTGAAACAGACAATGTAACCATTTCTCCAAGTATTGAATGATAATGTCTGATCTTGCAAAGTGAGTGTGTACAGTATTGGACTAACGTTTGACAAATTGAGACAGGACGCTTACGTCTCAGACAATTTCTTAGACAGATTTTTGGTCCAGTTCTGCTTTTACAATGCAGTTAAGGTAGCCAATAGTATAATAATGTTAAGAGTCAGCAATGGCAGTGGACTGTTCAAACATAAGTTAGACATATACCACAGAGTATTAAAGTATTTGAATGATAAATGCTGTGTACCTGTATATGGGTGAGGTTCTATATCAAATGTGAGGTAAAAAGAGGTTATTTGCAGTGATCCAAAACAACAAAAGTTGCAATGGATGGCGTTGCATTTTGCAGGTATTCGTGTCATTGTACCAACCATAAAGTCAAGAAAACTTGACTGAAGCTCTAGTCGCCAATTTCTGATTTGCCTAAATATGATATACCCCCTAGGAACAACTTAATGAGGTCATATCTAACTTGGAACCACCAGAGTCTATCAAGTCCGCAACTCAGGATCACCTAATAGACATCCATCCATCTTGCGTGCCATCCCTCAGTTGTATGGAGGCAGAGACTGACTGCATCATGTCTGCCCGGAATACTATGCATTCAAAGACTTCCCATGTGATGATGTGTTGGTCACAAGAGCAAAAGACAGCGCATTCAGCATTTAGCTCTTTCATGGGGGTGCGTGCAAAATTGAGGGAGCTACAACTGCCCAGGCCTGAATCGAGCACAGTGGAAAATTTGTGAAAACTGTTGGTCCAATTCCTTAGAAACGTAATAGCACTCCATTCCAGAGGAAGGACAGATTAGGGCATTTTGCTTCACGACCCACATTTTTGTCTAGAGTTTTTGTACAAAAAGGGCATCCCTACTAATACTAATAAAAACATAAATCTCAAGAAATGGAAACAAGAATTAACCATTTTGTGACATGATTTGTTTGAATGGATGATGAAATAAAAAAACTCGTATGTAAGTTGTTTTTTTTTACTTTAAACACCAATGGTTCTTACATTTTCCCTTCATTGCACCCAATTATATTTTTCTTCTTCTTCTTCCCTTTTGGTTAATGCTGGTTGGAATCCTGTAGGTTGCAGTACCGCCAACTGTAGGTCTCATTCTTTCTCATCCTCCCAGCTTATAAAAGACAATTTTCCAGTCCACCCTTCCTTAATTTTTTAAAAATGTTTCCTTCCCTGATCTTGTCTTATCTTGCTCAAACTCTTTGTCTGCTTTATCTGACATTTCCATACACTCTATCGTCTCTACATGTTCCCTCTTAGTACCGGTCTGTGCCTATGGTTGGAATCTGTAAGAAACATTACTGCCACCTATAGATCACACTCTCCCTTAGCTTCCTTGTCTTCCTGGTCTTTCCAGTCCAGTATTCTTTAAAAACACACCCCATTCTAAAAGACTTTAAACATTGCCTTCTACTCTGCCTAGTTCTTGGAGCGCTGACATTATGTCTTGATTCTCCTGCATATATTTCCTGCAGTGCAGTACTGACACCAGTCTCACTTTTAGTTTATACCCCTCAGAATCACTTTCAGGGGATTACCCATTATATTAAGGTTGTTGAGTCCAATTTTTAATCTGCTAATTAATACGTCCTCTTTTTATTTTCCCCTCCTCCTTATCACAACAACTTTGTCCTTGATTAAATGCACATGTCTCTATTTTGGTTCATTATCCGACTTCTTTTGGCATTGTTGTCTTGCCTTTCTCCACACTATTCTCATCTGACTTTTACTTTTTCCATCATTTCCTTTTTAAGTAACTTTTTTTTTGCCAGCTCATCTGCTCTCTTGTTTCCCTGGATACCCGAATAGACTGGGACCCACAGGAAAGGGATTTTTTTTTTTCCTTGTCTGCCTATTCTTAAACTAGCTAACAAGAATTCATGTACCAGGTCCTGGTGGCTTCTGGCTTCACCTGTACTAAGACTGTAATGCTGCTGCTGAGTCACTGCTCAGCCCACTCTAGTGCCATCAGTAATGCATACAGCTCCACAGTACATACACTTAATCAGACGTCCTCTTGATAATTTCCAATTTGTAACTGGGCACAATGTCTGCAGTTCTCTGATTCCTGATCCTTAGACCCATCTGTGAAAAACGGACTACTATCTTCATATCTTTGGTCGACATGTCTATCGTATTCTCTAGCTACTGTAGGTCAGTTGTCGTGTCAAGATATTTGATCTTTAATTATTTAAAATTGATGCTTGGTGTTAGACCCCTCCTTCAGAGGCTACAGCATAGTTTCTCAGTCTTTAACATACACACCCATCTCTATTGCCAACCAAAGTTTCCTTTCTGAGCCCTCTTCTTCTTCAAACACTCCTGCAGAACTCTCTGTTGGGTGGATTTCTCCATGTCCTCTCAAATCGATCCAATAATTAACCAATAACTGTTTTCTGTGTTGCCACAATGGTGGGTTACCTGCTTTAACCTAAAGAGCACACACTGGGGATCCTAGACACACCTTGAGCCTGAGCCTGACTATATCTAGGCCTGACAGCAAGGATTTGGTCCATATACTTTATTGCCATAATCCATCTTTGTTCTAAGGGCTATATATATATAACATTTTGACGTTGTTAGATTATAGAACTTGATTTTCTTTACAATATATGATTTTTGTTTATTATATTGAAAAATCGAAATCCCTGTTTTATTCCCTATTTTTAACTTCATTTATCCCACCTTGCAGTTTCCACGCTGCGTTCGACATTTCCTCCGTTTCCATAAAACTCCCTCGACATTAAAAGCATGTTCCCTATATCCAGTAAAATATTTTCAGAAATATATCATATGGATAATAGTGATCATAGATAACATTGTTGGACTTAACACACATCCCTGTGGACCACCATTTTCTACCTTAAATTGGTTTGATACCTCTGAGTCTATTTTCACCTGAAAAATTCTTCTGTCTAAAAGTCTTTCCCCAATTAAACAGTTTCCCCTCCAATTTCCATCTCCTTGATGTAGTTTATTAATTAATAATCCCTCTTTTTTTACAACAAGTTTTTTCCACACAAAAGAAATACTGCAGCAACTGTCTTGTTATTTGTTTGAGCTGTTCTTACCTCATGCTCTAGGGCTATTACTGGGTCCATGGTGTTCCTCCTTTAATGGTGAGTCCACTTTAATAAGCAGCCTTCAGACCTCTCTTTTCCACTAAGTATACTCGCCTCTCATTTACCATTCTTTCCACCAGTTTACAGCCATGCAATGTCAAAGCGATTGGTCTATAATTCCCTGGTACCCTGCCATCTTTTTCTGGTTTCCTTAATGGTATACTTTTTCCCTCATTTTTTTGTTTTCTGGTAATTTCCCGTTCTCTCGTATCCTTTGTACTCAGATTACCGGAACTATTCACATTAACATAGTTTTTGACCAACATTTCCACCTTTCCCTTGGCTGAGTTCCACTCTCTTCTTATTCTTCCCTGTTGTTTAACAGAGGTTGAAATCCAGTAAGTTGCGTTTTCCTTTTTTTTGGTTACTCCTTTTTTAACCTTTTTGAAATCTTCCAACTATAAACCAAACAAACTACCTCAATCAAAGTATTCACAGTGAAAGTTACACTCATACAAACATACAGTATGTGAAGGAGGTAGCAGACAAATTAAGCACACTGAGAACATGTTGAAACTGTTATGCTCTGTAAGGTTGAAAACCTTGTTGTAATATTTCGGTTATTAGCTTCTGCAGAGTGAATCCGTTAGTGACAGACAGTGTCTGTAGGCTCTTACATCATGTCCATTATCCACATGTTAATTTCTAAGACTTTGTTCGAATCAGGTGTAAAATCTGGTATGACAGGTATGAACAGTGGATCTTCTCTGGAAATCTTTCCATTTGTGTCAGGCTGAGAGTAATGCTGTTTCTTATGAACAAGTCTGATCCGGTGCAAAATGGGACAGGTGTCTGAGTCTCAAATGTATGCACTTACATACTTGACAGTTTGCTTCTCCAGCGTTCAGGATACCAGGCTACATTATTGACTTCATTATCTTTCGTGATGTTGTTTGCAGATCTTCATATAGTCTTGCAGCTCAGATCTCAGAGTTGCAACTGTGTTCAATCATATACTAGGTCAGCTCTTCAATCAGTTTTTGGTAGGCAAGCTCCCTCAAGATTCGCTTGGTGCTATTACTTGTTGGAAGCTGTGAATGTCCAACAATTCTTCCTGGTGATTACTTTCAAAATCTAACCAGCAGGATTTAAAGATCACTCTCTATGACTCTGGCACATACTTGATTAAGTTGTCCACAAGGTCACTCTCCACAAAGCCGAGAACAGCTTGTTCCAGTAGTAAAGATGGAATTTTTAAAGGCAGGTACTCCGCCTTTTTTTTTTTTGAGAGCCAAGTGTAATTTTCTTTTTACCAAAGTCATGGCGGCTGTATGTCATTATGTCTGTATGGCCTTAAAGCCATTTCCCGAAGTGCATTGCTTATAAAAAAATATTCCATAATTCTGACAGCACATCCCTCCATGATCTGCAGCTATTTCATGCCTTCCATTTGAGAGAATGACTTGAAAATAAATGTCACCCACAAATGTGCTTTACTCACTAACAAAAAAAAAAAAAAAAGGTTTTAAAACCTGACCATGATGAAGAACAACAATTTAATTGGCTGGTTCTTTCTGAATGATTGGTTTCTGCAACTAATGCATGGAATGAGGCAACCAAACCACGAATGTATCTACAGTACATTAATGACTGCTATTATGGTAAACTACATGCACCAGTTGAGTTATGGAGTCATTTGCTATAAAACACTCTGACTATTTGCATTTACAAATTCTGTATTGCATCCAACATAAATGATGCTCTCTCAGATACATGTTCATGACCGTGTGCCAGGATCACAGTGGCTTGCACGTTGCACCTCCAGGGTCGAGGGTTCAATTCCTATGTACAGTATACAAGGTAAAGCGACATAGACATTGTGTGAGTGAGTGCCAGGACCTTTTTTTCGTCCATCTTCCACCAGTATGTACGTAGCTAAGCTGGTCACCTGTCGTATAACACTGGTATCAATCTAAAATAAAAAAAAGTTGCTTATATAATCTGTGACAGTTCAATAATAACATAAATTTCTACAAAATAAAAAAATAGAGAAATAAATGAAAGTTTAAATGGTGTCTTAAAGAAACTTTGCATTAAAATTGCCATAATTTGTCTTTTGAGAACTTTATTTCTATAAACAGGCCACACACTCCAATAATTATTATAGAGCATTTATTTGACAATTTAAGTTAAAATGAGCTACCTCACTCCCTAACAATCTGTGCAGTCTCATTTATTTTAGCTTAATCCTCAATCAAAACACTCAAGATCTAGCAATAATTTTACGTAACACATTAATGCCGACCTTTTCATTTCAAATATTTTCACTGTCACTGAAATAGGGACAAACGGACCTACAGTAACACAGATGCCAACGGCTGCGGCTGGTGAGGGACTTGAACACCAAATACAAGGGTGAGACAAAAATTATGGCGATGCACATCCGCCCGCTTCTGTCCACACTGTCAACACTATTGATTTAAGGTGTTAAAGCATCCCCCCCTATAGTCCTGATCTTGCTGCATTGGACTTCACCAGTTGAAAAGCAGCGTTACAAGGATGAAAATACACATCTGCTAAAGAAGCTCTTACTAAAACATTTTTAATGAGGGCCTATGAAAACTTGTTGACAGATGGACAAAGTGTATTAAAAAATTGTCTTTTCCAAAAGTTAATTAAAATAAGTTAATTACAGTCATAGAGCAGACAATTCTTTGGCTCTTTTATCATCACATTTAAGTCATTTGGCAGACACCCTTACCCAGAGCAACTTACATTTTATCTCACTATACATCTAAGCAGTTGAGGGTTAAGGACCTTACTAGAGCCCAACTGTGGCAACTTGGTTATGCTGGGGTTTGAACCTGGGACCCCCCGTGCAGTAGTCCAGGACCTTAACCACTGAGCTACCTCTGCTCCACTGTATTAGTCACCATTAGGCAAAATGCCTAATTAATAATAATAATTAGATCAGCTGTTGTAGCATTATTTATTATGTCCAAGTGGCATGCAAACATACTGTACTTTGAAGAAGCAGCTGAAGACATCAGTGCCAAAAAAATGCACTGGACAAATATTATATCGGCTATAATTTAACTATGGTAAAAGAAAAAAAAAAAGGCCTATACCAATGTGTATAGATTTGCTCGGTTGCAGTTCAACCACGTGAAATAATAAATAACCACATCTGGTTCCTTGCCCTGGTTATTATAAGTTGCGCTTTGAAACACTATATCTATCTATTGTATATTGTCACTTTTGGACACATTTATATGTTAGGTTGATATTTAAAAGGATCACAAATCTTTATTGAAACTTTACACACATATTTTACTGAAAAACGTACTTGCTGTGGCGGCACGACGGTGTAGTGGTTAGCACTGTCGCTTTACCCCTCGGGTCCAGGTTTGATTCTCGTCTCTGTGTGCATGGAGTTCGCATGTTCACTCCATGCTTGGTGGGTTTCCTCTGGGTACTCTGGTTTCCTCCGACAGTCCAAAGACATGTAGGTTAGGTTAACTGGCATTCCCAAATTGGTGTGTGTGCCCTGCGATGGATTGGCACCCTGTCCAGGGTGTACCCTGCCTTGTTCCCTTGTTCCCTAAGTCTCCGTGGATAGGCTTCTGGGGGGGGGGGCGGGCGGGG
>JAAGKR010000489.1:137995-149149 GCA_011419295.1 Clarias macrocephalus | reverse complement strand
TTGCTGTAAGAGAGTTCTAAGAGTAAACGCGTGGTTATCCTGCCTACTCGCGCTGCTTCCGCGTTTGGGTTTACCGTCCACGCAACACGGGCTAACTGCTAAGGCTGCTGTGTTCGTCCCTCGGTTGCTCGTGACAAATTCATTCAAACCAGTACTACTTGTCCTTCACTAAAGCTGCCCATTATCTTTCCTTTTGTGTTTTAAGATTTCTGGCCTTTCTCTGTTGCTGTAGCAACTGCTCAAACTACACGAAAAGACACTCTAAAGCAGATTAGGCTGTTTGTCTGTTTTGAGTGCATTAAAATTGGTGCTAAGGAGGAAACCGGGGACATTCTTAACATTCTTAAATCAGGCAGTGCAAATTTCTATAAACAAGCCCTTTTGTGTAAGATGCCCTGCGATAGACTGGCATGCTATCCAGAGTGCATTTCTGCCACAGACA
Organism: Clarias macrocephalus; assembly: GCA_011419295.1. NCBI lineage: Eukaryota > Metazoa > Chordata > Actinopteri > Siluriformes > Clariidae > Clarias > Clarias macrocephalus. The sequence goes on along the minus strand of JAAGKR010000489.1, from coordinate 148,707 downwards.
GACTCCAGATCCGTCGTGCCCCTGACCGGGGTAAAGCACGTACTGAGAATGAGTGAGTGCATGAATGAATGCGGTGCTGCCACCTGTAAAAAAAAAAAAAAGTACCTGTTTTTTAAAAGTTCCAGAAATTAAACGGGAAGCAGGTTTGCATCTAGAACGTTTTGTCCTAGTACACGTTGTGAATCATATGATGCACACACATACAAAATACTGTACACACACACTTATTCTCTGCTTTGTGAACTGGTACTCTCATCCACAGCTCTTTCTCTTTCTCTCTTTCTTGCTGTGCCAACACAAAGAAACACACATAAGAGTCATTCTATAATTTGAGGTAAATTCCATGTCTTTTGATGATAAGTATAGTTTTATATTTTTGTTGGACTTCCTTTTGCTTTGAGTATAGCACGCTTCCCCTGCAGTGTTGTTTCAATAAGCTTATGCAATGTTGTAACGTTCAGAGCGTCGCATTAATTTCTCTCAAAGATTTTGTATCGATGATGGGAGAGTCGGACCTCTGTGTAAAGTCTTCTGTAGCACATCCCAAGGGTTCTCACTTTGGGATTCACCACTGTCCACCTTCCAGGAGTAAAGAATGCATTGGACAGTTCTTAACCCAAATTGTATTATTCCAGCAATCTCCTTAGTTTTGTTCTTCTCTTGATGTAGGTCAATAATGTGATCCGTCTGAAAAAGTAGAGTAACATCTTTGCCATGACCACAGGACATGTCTTCTGACATGGTCGTTTAAGAACTGAGAAGCTTTTTTGCCAGCAGAAACATACAGTATTAATCACTGCGGTAATTATCCAGTGAAATGCTCCTAACTATTTGCTATATACATATATATATATAATGCTAATATTGTCACTTTTTTAAACTCACTTTGTATGTCAAATCATTTTCCTTTGACCTCACCTATACTGCGCCGGGTAGCCGACATCAAAATCACCTTTAAGTCCTTTCCATATTTAAGCCTTTTCTGTCTCTGTGTATAGAACCAATGTCCTAACTAACTTAATAAAGCAATATTACAGGCTGCATTCTGTTCCACAGTATACTTTAAATGGATTCCCCTCGACACTGCCTATGCAGGGAATGTCCATTAAGGGAACTTCCCTTAACTAATTTCCCCCAGTTGAAACACTCTGCAACATCACTTTCTCCTTGTGTTACCCTGGAAACATAGGCAAAGCAGATATGTGCTGCTGCTACTATGCTATTTATGCTACAAAAAAAAAAATTATATATATATAGCCTATGTACTATTAATGGTTTATTGATTTAATAAATATGTATATTATTATTATTATTATTATTATTATTATTATTATTATTATGCCACCCTTAATAATAAATAGGGCAGGAAATTAATTCCAGGTCTCATGTGAACTCTTTTTGTGCTCCAGCAGGGTGCAGTGACTGATGGGTAATGTTGCTTGTCCTCCATTGTTCACTTGTTCCCTACACTGTTTATATTAACACTCTCTCTGTGTATCTCTCTCTACCACACACACACACACACACACACACACACACACACACACACACACACACACACACACACACACACACACACACACACACACACACGTTAAGCTCAGCCTGTGAACCTGAGCCAAGAAAAACCAAGTGGAATGCAACAGCTACATAATCTTAATAGACCAACGTTTATAACAGGTCATTCTGAAGAACTGAATGGCTTTAAACATGGTAGTGTCATAGGATGCCACCTGTGCCCTAGGTTACTCTAGGTTATGAATCTCCTCCACTGTTAGATCTGCTCCGATCCACTGCAAGTGCTGTTATTGTGAAACGGAAGCATCTGGGAGCAGAAACAGCTCAGCCGTGAAGTCATTGACCACGCAAGCTCACAGAGCAGGGTCACAGAGCACTGGAACATGCAGGGCACAAAACAAGTCTCCTTATCCATTCCAAGCTGCCTCTGGAAACAACAGCAATACCAAAAGTGTGGGTCATGAGGTGACATGAATGAATGAACTTTATTATAATTCAAAAACATACAATGGTATTGCACATTCAGACCGAAATTTCGTTGCTTTCGACTCGCTCTTTTGACTGACAGGGGGGAAAAAAATGCTAATAAAAATGTATTGCACAGTAGTTGCACAGTAAATAAGTTACAAATATATCGCACAGTAAATAAATAAATGACATTGCAGCACATTGCAGTATATAAATTACTTTGAGACTGCATTTAAACCTAAGATCACTTATGCATAATGTCAAAAAATGGAAATTGGCGTTGAATAAAGTATGCTGTTAAAGGACTCTTGATCCTTGAAAGCATGTTCTCTGTTATTATAAATCATGCTGCACGGTCTGTTAAATCCGGATTAGTAAATGCCAGGAGAGCTCTATTTTCCCGGATGCGAAGTGCCAACTACAAAGTTAAAAAAATAATAATTAAAAAGCACCAAAAGCAGGGTCTATTTAGTCATGATGTAGAACCTGGTACCTGTAGAACCTGGACACAGAATGTCCCGTCAGCCTTTGGCGCCAAAACCACAAGGCTAATGACTTTGTAACTGTGGTCTAATGACATTGATTACTCCCTACTCTTCAGTTCCTCCAAAACTACTGTATGCTTTTCCTGTTCTGGAGTAAACAATAAGGCCAGCCACATGCAAGTACAACGATACCTGAAGGAGTCTCAATGTGGTGCTGTATGAGGTCTGTGCAGCTGAGTGGAAACCAAAGCACACTGGAACGTTCCCATTGCAACATGGCAACCTGTGTATGTTTGGAGTCCTCTGGGGACTGGGGTATGTTTGGTCCAGACCTTTTAAAAGTGTCTCCAGTCCCAGTCCCTGCCTCTTAGACCATCACCAGAGCCACCTCTATCAGTGGTTTCAAAAGTCTGACATTGTACGGTATATATGAAAAGCAATGCCTCTATCACAAGTACTTAGAAGATGAGTGAGGCAAAGACTAGCCATAACCTCTAATCTATTTTTTTTTTTACAGTACTTTATTAGTATTTTTGGGTGGGTGGGAGTATTTGTTGCCAAAAGATTAGAAATTTTGAATATGTTTGAAACCCAAAGACTGATGAAAACATTCCAGGAAAGTACATTTACATTACTATAAGGGAGTTTCGCCAGCAAATTGCATTGCAGCTTGTAAGCTGCTAATGTAGCTTGATAGGTTTACACTAGTAACACTACAGCAAAAACCTCTCCTCCTTCCAGCAAACAATCATTCCATCCTTACATTATACTGTATATACTATTTATCATGTTTAGGGCCACTAGGGCCCTGGAGCCTCTCAGGCAATGTAGGGCACAAGGCAGTTTTACTCAGACGCACCTAATCATCACGCTACAGGCAATTTTGGAAACACAAATCAGCCTACACTGAATGTCTTTGGACTGTGAGAGGAAAGTACCCGAAGGAAACCCGCCAAGCCGGGGAGAACAGGAGAACAGGAGAACAGGCAAACTCCCCTCCACTGGAGGTGATATTCAAACGCCCAACCCAGGAGCAGCAAAGGGACTGTGGTAACCACTAAGCAACGGTGCCACCAAAAACCTCTCCAGTTTTTCTCTATACATTATCGAAGCAACAAAGAATGTGAAATCAATTAAATATACAGTTAAACTCAGAGCTAATGTATGATTCTGACCATCAGAGAGTGTTTAATACTGTATAAAGCTATTATGGCATGGTGTCTTCTGCTGAGCTGAAAGTGAATCAGCATGCCCTAACCCTTCCATTTTCTGTTACTTCATTCAGTGATGAAAGGCATATGCTGCTTTTTTATTCGCCCTTCTTTCACCTTTTCATTACTTTTTGACAAAGAAGGACAGCATGCTATGCACGAGAGAATGGAGGCTGGGGTGGACTAAATGGGGGGTGGAGAGTGAGGAAAGAGGGTACAGTAGGTTTCTTTACACAGTGAAAGAATGACATTGTGCTTCTTTCGTCGTCAACCAAATATACTTCACTTCGGTAATCGGTGAGTGAATCACAGATGAGAAATGGGCAAAGTAGATCAGATAAAGAAGTTTTGTCTTAAACGATTCCAGCGCATTCAAATTTACACCACTTACACCACTTCGGCGCTGTTATTTCTGTTGTTAAACTTACATACTGCTCACTTCTACTCAATATTTTGGTTTTAGCACATAACACTGTACTCTCAGGTCGGGTATTTTAAATGTGATATGTTTACTCTAATACTACTGTACACATACCACAGTACTGCTTTTTATTAGCACCACAGTTTCGGAACATACTGTATAAGACCATGTGTGACCAGCAGTGTCGGGTGTAACGCATTATGAAATACTTAGTACTTTGTTTGAGTATAGAGTACTACGTTAGAGTACTGGGATTTAGTTATATTTTCAAAAATGTAATCCGTTATTCAGACAATTTATGTAACCCGTGAGTCAGACAGCAGTCATTCCGTTAGTGTGTGTGTGTGTGTGTGTGTGTGTGTGTGTGTGTGTGTGTGTGTGTGTGTGTGTGTGTGTGTGTGTGAAAGTCGTCCTACAAGCCCCGCCCACCACTGTTATTCCTGCTGTTATACCCCTATCATACCTATGCGGTTGAGAACTTTGCAGTGTTAGGAACCCTGAGCTGCCGCAAGTGACCGCCCGGCGTTCCGCGAAGTTCTGCAAGGTCCACGAGGTTCTGCTAGGACCGACGTGCGGAAAGATGCAAATATAATCACAGTGCCAAACTCGCGGGGAATCATGATGAACCGTACTTACGGCCAGTAGGTGAGATAGGGGTGTTAGTACTTAACAGATTATGGGCCAAACTTCGCTGAGTGATGATGGTAGAATAATTATAAAGGACTTGACTAAAACAAGATGCATGAGGAAGCACAAAGGAGTTTTCATTTTCTGCAATGGAAAAGTACTCGAACTAGTTACTTTTATCAGAAAGTAATGCAGTAATGTAATGGATTACTTTTTAATGACAGTAATTTTGTAATGTAATTAGTTAGTTTAAAAAGTAACATCCCCCAACACTGGTGACCAGTGCACGAAACAAGGTCCATAAAGACATGGATGAATGAGTTTGGTGTTGAAGAACTTGACTGTTTGAGTCCTGACCTCAACCCGATAGGAGTTCATATGCATGTGAAGGCAGGTGAACGAATACTTTTAGAAATATAGTATATATATTATATACTGCTGATGTACTGGGTTTTTCACGCGCAATCTTCTTCAGTGTTTACAGACAAAGGTCTGAAAAAGAGGAAATATCCAGTCAGCATCAGTGGTCTGGGTGAAAATGCCTCGTTGGTGCCAGGGTTCAGAGGAAAACGGCCAGATTGGATCGAGGGATAGAAAGGTAACAGTAACTCCAATATGCTCAAGTATGCTGAAGAGCATCACTGAACACACAACACGTCTAGTCTTGAAGCTACAGAAGAAGAAAACCACACCGGGTGCCACCCCTGTCAGCTAAGAACAGGGGAAAAAAAGTGCTGGCTTTTGATGAGTCTCAAATTCTGCTCATCAATCAATGACATGAAATGACAAATAAGAACAATGTTGAAACTCAATTTTAAATTAGGTTGGAATTTCTATGACTGACATGACTGACATGACAGAATCCTCAGGAAATGGCAGCTCGCAATGGCAGCCTGGTGGAGCCCAGTGCCTTAACCTTCTGCCTTAACCTTATCCGACTTCTGACTTCTTCTTTGTCCTCTTCTCTCACACCAACTAACTTCATGTCCTCTCTCACTGCATCCATAAATCTTCTCTTTGGTCTTCCTCTAGACTTCCTGTCTGGTAGTTCCAACCTCAGCATCCTTCAACCAATATATTAACAATCTCTCTGAACATGTCCAAACCACCTCAATCTGGTCTCGCTGACTTTATCTCCAAATTAATTTGTCTGACTATTTAAAAAAAAAAAAAAAAAAAACTTGGGAAGAACCTTTGTCCAAGGCACAGCTGTGGTTAATTGCGGTGTTACTTGTGTGAGTCTTACTGTATGTGTGCCACTTACCAAGGCTGTTCCCTTCTCGTGATCCATTCATCCACAGCTTAATGTCCGCCTCTGAAATGAGATTAGCGCAGCTGAAAGGTGTGTGTGAGAGCCATGCACATACTCAAGGGTACCCAGGGTAGATTCTCAATCATTTCATCACTGATCTCCCACTTTGAATTTAGCACAAACTGAGAATTTATTGGCAAACCTTCCCACATCTCAGACTAGGTTTACTCTGTCCTTATGGTGCTTTGAATGTTTTGGTGTCCTTTCGATATGGATGAAGTGTCAGGGTAAAGACAAGATTTAAAACAGTGCCTCCACGGGATAAGCTCATCTTATGTCCAGAACATGTATGGATCATGACTAGTCATCCGGGGGGGGGGATTCTAGGGAAGACTATAGGATTAGAATTAGATTTGATAGTCTCGAAGAAGAGATTGGATGTAAATGCACGTGTGTATTTGAATAGAAATGGTCCTCTTGGTCACTTTTTCCCTTTCTCCGCAGGGTGCCGTGCAAGTCTTTTGCTGTAAGTGAGCCTTTGGGAGGGACAAGAGGGGTATTTGATGCTTACGCCATGTATTTAGCTTTGAAATTACCTGGAGCACCAAAATCAACAAGTGCTGGAAAATAGTTCATTTGATTGCACCATGGCAGCTTTACAGACGGAGTTATTCTTTTACATGTGTGTGTGTGTGTGTGTGTGTGTGTGTGTGTGTGTGTGTGTGTGTGTGTGTGTGTGTGTGTGTGTGTGTGTGACTCATATAGCTAGGAGGCTTATTTTCAGGTGTCAGTTTACAACATGTCACTTCTTCTCACAGTATAATTTCAGACCAAAGTGTGTGCAGTTTGCCTTTTCCTCCGAATAAAGGTGCAGTAAAATACAGTGGAAGACTGCCTTGTTCCAACCTCATTCCACATCCTGTTTTGTGATTACAAATGTGAAATGAGAAAGCACTGTGGTGTTAAAGTACTTTTTAATTACATATCGAATTCAATATACCTGTAACTATGATTCAGCATCAGGTTAATGAAAGTTTCGGTAGCCCAGGTGAAGCCAGTTCCAGCTAATAAAGCCAGAACAATTGCCAGGAATACTCATGCAGAAGTAGTGAACTGTCCATGTGTTAAACTTTTAAACCACATTTCAAGGGTACTAATGAAGCACAGAGAACTCATTGTTGTGTTTTTGAGGTCAGTTTGTTCTTTGTGACATTTCACACTATCATGTTGGAAGTAGATAATATAAGATGGAGAACTTGTGGTTTAGGCAATTAAATGGTGTTTTCCCCACATAATTATTATTAAAAGCAAACACTTAATGTAAACACAAGACACGTTTGGTCCGTAGATTGATGTTGTTGACCCAAATGTTGGCACGCCAGGACAAAATTTAAGACTCATTAAACACGGTGGGGCGGCACGTGGTTTAGTGGTTAGTACTGTCGCCTGCATCTCCGGGTTCTGGGTTCAATTCCCACCTGGGGGTCTGTGTGTATGGAGCTTGCATGTTCTTCCCGTGCTTCCACAGTGGAAAAGCATGCAGAATAGGCTAACCATTTCCTATTTCCGAACTGCTACTCAGTTTCTTGTTTTGTCCAAAATCCTGTGTAATTGTTAGGACCTTTTGTGAAATTCCCATCTCAACAGTTGTAACTGAAATAGGTAAAAACCAGTCCGTCTGGCACCAACAATGATGCCATGGTGAAAGTCCCTGAGATGACATTTCTTTCTAAATGCTGATGTTTGAGCTGAGCATTAACTGAAGCTCTTGACCTGTCTCAACATGGTTTTATATATTGCCATGCTGCCAAGCTATTGGCTGATAAGACAGCTAATTGCATGAATGTGCAAATGTGCAAAAAAAAGTGTTCATAATAAACTGAGTGTACTGTATATCCATACCACAGTTCCGGCCTTCAAATATTTTTAATCACATGTACAGCAATGACATCTAAGTAAAGAAATCTCAATGAAGAGTAATTAAATTTAATCACCCTAAGCCAACGTAAAAAAAACACACTGCAGTTCTACCCAAATATAATATAACCAAAACAAGGAAACAGATGCCATTTTATAAGCTGGTTTGTCTGGTAGAACAAGACATGGCAAGACCAGGTTCAGTATTAACCTGATCAAACTGTGAACAGCAAACATTTGTAAAACACTCACAACGTATGATACAAGACTCGAGAATGAATACGATTCCTGACACGTACTGTGGGTGTAGTACAAAAAGAAATCTGGATGACCTAGCTATACAACAATTATGTAAAATACAAGATCATAACAAAAGTATGTCTTATGCTCGTCATGTGATTGATTACCTTTTGGCCTTATTGATGACAAAAACATCCGTAATAACACTTCCATGATATACTTGTGATTACTTCAAACAGCTACAGTAGTTCAATCATTTTACAAAGCATTTTGTCTTCAGTACATCTTTTGTCATTACAGGTGAATGCATAGAACAGAAAGCACTCGGTGGGTGCTTGAGTCGCTGTTTATTTCCCATTAGAGTGTTTGACTGCCCTCTTGCCTGGTATAAATAATGGTAAGAATTGACACAGGCTTTGAGTGACACCAGGAGCAAAGCTCACTCTCACTCTCATGGGAGTCCTGGACCCTATCCCAGGGTGGCTTGGGGCACAAGGCAGGATCCACCCTTGACAGGTGCCAGTCCGGGAAACGGAAGTACATGGCGGAAACCCACCAAGCACAGTAAGAACTTGTGATGGGTCATTCATGAACGATTCATTCTTTTTGCACGAGTCTTTAAAGTGACTCAGAAGAACGAGAGGGAGTGATTCGTTCATTTTCTACTGGACGCGCATGTGCAAAGCATCGCAAAATCTCCCTAGGTTATGTACAGGAAACAGAAATTCAATTTCAATTCAACTCAATTTTATTTGTATAGCGCTTTTAACAATTGACATTGTCGCAAAGCAGCTTTACACTATCAAAAGAATTATTTAAGTTTATATGAGATGTGAACGTGTATGAATCAAAATGATAAGACTGTCCCCGATGAGCAAGCCGAGGACGATGGCGACAGTGGCAAGGAAAAACTCCCTGAGATGGCAATAAGAGGAAACCTTGAGAGGAACCAGACTCAACAGGGAACCCATCCTCATTTGGGTAAAATGGATAGCAGGCATTGATCTGCATCATACTGTGTGGGTTTCGAAGTTCAGTATAACAGGAAACGTGTTTAAGTTAAAATTGAGTCCAGTTCGTTATTAGAGGCTCAGGTAGACTGTAGGAAATTCCAGTCCTGAACTATTGAGCAACTGAAGTCACAAGTCCTCAGAGAACAGCTGTCTGCATCAGCCGAGGACAGGACCGTCTTCGTGGAAAAGTGGAACCGTCCCCAGTCACCACACGCATCCTAGGCAGACCACACAGGGCATCCATGCGATGCGATCTCAACCAGAAGCAGGACACCAGGACAAGTCAGATGAGAGGGAAAGAGAGCGAGAGGAGAAGAGAGAGAAGAGGAGAGCAGAAGAGAAGGAGAGACAGCAGTTAGTTATGGTCACAGTCAAATAATGTATAATGTGAATGTATCTTTAGTGCAGAGTGCAAGCAGGGACTCCGGCAGGACTAACTATGAGAGCATAACTAAAAGGGAGAGCCAGAAGGAAACACAGACATGAGGGCTCCCTGAGATGTAAAGCGACCAATTACTTTACTGTCAACAAACCTGAGTATCAATGAGAGTGGGAAAGACTCTCATTGATTACAGCATCTAAACATACCAGTTCACCATAATACTCTACATCCTTGAGTCCCCCAGATCTGCTCCTTTATTTAAGGCAAATTTATTTACAAAAATTCTTGGCTAAATAAATAGGTTTTTAGCCTAGACTTAAACACTGAGACTGTGTCTGAGTCCCGAACATTAATTGGAAGGCTATAACATAATTTGGGGCTTTGTAAGAAACAGCTCTGCCCTCTGCTGTAATTTTCATAATACGTGGTACTGACAAGCAGCCTGCATCCTTTGATCGAAGTAGGCGTGGCAGATCGCAAGACACTAGCAGTCCACTCAGATACTGCAGCACGAGACCATTTAATGCTTTATATGTCAGTAGTAGTATTTTAAAATCGATGTGAAATTTCACAGGGAGCCAATGCAGTGTAGATAAGATAGGGGTGATGTACTCGTATCTTCTGGTTTTAGTGCATTCTGGACTAACTGAAGCTTGTTTATGCACCTAGTTGAACAACCAGACAGTAAGGCATTACCATAGTCTAACCTAGAGGTGATAAAAGCATGAACTAGTTGTTCTGCATTGTTTAGTGACAGTATATTTCTTTTCTTGCCAATATTTCTGAGGTGAACGAATGTTATCGTAGTAATATTATCTACATGTGCTTCAAATGAAAGGCTGGGATCTATAAATACACAGAGGTCTTTCACTGTTGCACTTGATGGAACAGCAAGGCCATTTAAAGGTACAGTGTGATCAGAAAACTTACTTCTAGCTGCTTGTGGTCCTATGATTAGAACTTCTGTCTTATCAGGATTAAGCAGAAGGAACTTAATTAACATCCAATCTCTTATGTCCTGCACACATTGCTTAACTTTAGGCTGGTTTTTCTCATCAATTTTGCTGAGACATATAACTGTGTGTCATCAGCATAACAATGAAAACTAATACCATGCATACGAATTATGTTGCCCAGAGGAAGCATGTAAAGAGAAAAAAGCAGTGGGCCTAAAACTG
>JAAGKR010000489.1:80572-137975 GCA_011419295.1 Clarias macrocephalus | reverse complement strand
AGAGGGAGTGATTCGTTCATTTTCTACTGGACGCGCATGTGCAAAGCATCGCAAAATCTCCCTAGGTTATGTACAGGAAACAGAAATTCAATTTCAATACAACTCAATTTTATTTGTATAGCGCTTTTAACAATTGACATTGTCGCAAAGCAGCTTTACACTATCAAAAGAATTATTTAAGTTTATATGAGATGTGAACGTGTATGAATCAAAATGATAAAACTGTCCCCGATGAGCAAGCCGAGGACGATGGCGACAGTGGCAAGGAAAAACTCCCTGAGATGGCAATAAGAGGAAACCTTGAGAGGAACCAGACTCAACAGGGAACCCATCCTCATTTGGGTAAAATGGATAGCAGGCATTGATCTGCATCATACTGTGTGGGTTTCGAAGTTCAGTATAACAGGAAACGTGTTTAAGTTAAAATTGAGTCCAGTTCGTTATTAGAGGCTCAGGTAGACTGTAGGAAATTCCAGTCCTGAACTATTGAGCAACTGAAGTCACAAGTCCTCAGAGAACAGCTGTCTGCATCAGCCGAGGACAGGACCGTCTTCGTGGAAAAGTGGAACCGTCCCCAGTCACCACACGCATCCTAGGCAGACCACACAGGGCATCCATGCGATGCGATCTCAACCAGAAGCAGGACACCAGGATAAGTCAGATGAGAGGGAAAGAGAGCGAGAGGAGAAGAGAGAGAAGAGGAGAGCAGAAGAGAAGGAGAGACAGCAGTTAGTTGGTCACAGTCAAATAATGTATAATGTGAATGTATCTTTAGTGCAGAGTGCAAGCAGGGACTCCGGCAGGACTAACTATGAGAGCATAACTAAAAGGGAGAGCCAGAAGGAAACACAGACATGAGGGCTCCCTGAGATGTAAAGCGACCAATTACTTTACTGTCAACAAACCTGAGTATCAATGAGAGTGGGAAAGACTCGCAAGACACTAGCAGTCCACTCAGATACTGCGGCACGAGACCATTTAATGTTTTATATGTCAGTAGTAGTATTTTAAAATCGATGCGAAATTTCACAGGGAGCCAATGCAGTGTAGATAAGATAGGGGTGATGTACTCGTATCTTCTGGTTTTAGTGCATTCTGGACTAACTGAAGCTTGTTTATGCACCTAGTTGAACAACGAGACAGTAAGGCATTACCATAGTCTAACCTAGAGGTGATAAAAGCATGAACTAGTTGTTCTGCATTGTTTAGTGACAGTATATTTCTTTTCTTGCCAATATTTCTGAGGTGAACGAATGTTATCGTAGTAATATTATCTACATGTGCTTCAAATGAAAGGCTGGGATCTATAAATACACAGAGGTCTTTCACTGTTGCACTTGATGGAACAGCAAGGCCATTTAAAGGTACAGTGTGATCAGAAAACTTACTTCTAGCTGCTTGTGGTCCTATGATTAGAACTTCTGTCTTATCAGGATTAAGAAGGAACTTAATTAACATCCAATCTCTTATGTCCTGCACACATTGCTTAACTTTAGGCTGGTTTTTCTCATCAATTTTGCTGAGACATATAACTGTGTGTCATCAGCATAACAATGAAAACTAATACCATGCATACGAATTATGTTGCCCAGAGGAAGCATGTAAAGAGAAAAAAGCAGTGGGCCTAAAACTGAACCCTGTGGAACAACAAACTGCACTTTAGAACATGCAGAATGGTCACCATTTAAATCTACAAACTGATAACAACCAGTCAAATAGGATCTGTTCCATTAATTCCTACTACATTTTCTAATCTATAAAGGAGAATACTATGATCGATAGTGTCAAAAGCTGCACTGAGGTCGAGTAACACAAGTATAGTGACGCAACCCTGATCAGATCAGCCAATAACAGGTCATTTACTACTGTACTCTAACAAGTGCTGTCTCTGTGCTGTGATGAGGCCTAAATACTATAAATAAATATAAAATGGGGACTGATACAATTTATTTATCCCATTCCTATGTAGATATGAACATAGTTGCTGCGCAACTAACTTTTCCAGAATCTTAGAGATGGAGGGGAGGTTTGATATTGGCCTATAATTGGACAGCTGACAAGGGTCTAGGTCAGGCTTTTTAATTAGCGGTTTAATAGCTGTTAATTTAAAGGATTTGGGACCATACCCACTGCTGAGTGAAACGTTACTTATTTTCAACAGGGTTCTGTTATTGCTGGTATCTGCTTGAGAAAATGTGTCCGTATAGCATTTAATACACAGGTTGACGATTTTGAAGAAGAGATGAGTGAAATTAGTTCACTCTCTTCAAGGGGAGTAAAGTATTCTAGGTTCTGATGTGGTGTTGTTAGTTTATCATCTGTATAACTTAGATTATCTGGTTTCAAAGCCTGAATGTTTTGCCAAATACTTATGATTTTGTTATTTAAAAAGTTCATGAAGTCCCCACTACTGAATGTTGTTACTGTGGAGATTTCTGCAGTGGTCTTGTTTCTTGTTAATTTAGCTATGGTGTTAAATAAAAAATTAGGATTATTTTTGTTCTTTTCAATGAGAGTGGAGAGATACAATGATCTAGCGTCACTGAGAGTTTTTTTTATAGTTCAGGATGCTTTCCTTTCATGCTATTTGGAATACTAGCAATTTAGTTTGTCATTTGCGTTCTAATTTCCGAGCGTTTTGCTTTAAAGTGCGTGTGTGGTCATTATACCAGAGAGCGAGTTTCATATCTTTAATCAATTTCCTTTTAGCTGGCGCTACATTATCTAAGTTATAACAAAATGTTGACTCTAAATGTTCAGTTTCCTAATTGAGTTCTGTGGAGTCAGATGGCGATCCAATCAAAGTTTATTACTCTGGGAGATTATTGATAAAGCTCTGTGTGGTATTTGATGTGAATGTACGTTTAATGTGGTAGCGTGGCGCTGTGCGTACATTATTACTATAACACACTTTAATTGAGACAAGACAGTGGTCTGAGATAGCTTCAGACTGTGGAATTGTGGTTATATTTCTTATACTTAATCCGAAAGATAATATTAAATATAGAGTGTGACCTGCTTTATGAGTGGGTCCTACTACACACTGATTTACTCCTACAGAGTCTAGTATGGACATAAATGCTCAGTTCTCAGAGGGTCGTCTGGATTCTCAAAATGAATATTAAAGTCTCCAGCAATTAACGCTTTGTCTACAGAAACGACAAGGTTTGAGAGGAAATCTGCAAATACACAAAGAAATTCAGAGTACGGCCCTGGAGGTCTGTAAATGATAATTAGCGGAATCTACTTCATATTTGTAGCTACATTTTTTAAGTTACTATAGAGAGCTTCAAGTGCATTAAATTTGAGTCCATGTTTTTGTACGATAGACAGATTATCGTTATAAATAACTGCGACGCCTCCTCCTCTACCACTTAGCCGAGGCTGGTGTATGTAGCTGTATCCAGGAGGACTAGCTTCATTTAAAGCTACATACTCGTCCTGTTTAATCCAGGTTTCTGTTAAACATAATATATCAAACTCCTGGTCTGTGATAATTTCATTAACAATAACTTCTTTAGATGTGAAAGAGCTAATATTTCACAGTCCTAGCTTCAGATCAGAGGTGCCGGCTGCGCATTCAGTGTGATCCGAGCTTGTGGTATCTATGTTAATTACTATTACTAATTACTAAATTACTAAAACAAACTTTCTGAGTCTTTCTAAATTTGTGTTTAGCTCGGGGAACAGACAAAGTCTCAATATGATGAACCCTGAGTGACGACTCTATGAGCTAGCAGACGGTTGGTTTAGCATGTTTATCTGCTTCCTGGCCTGGGCTCTGGGTAGTCACTGATTAACTAGCCCTCTTCTGAGACTGTGCACTATACTACAAGAAATGAAAGCAGCACGTTCCTGAGTGGGATGGACACCACCTCGCCCTAACAGGCCAGCTTTGCCCTCAAAGGTCTTCGAGTTATCTATAAAGGCCACGTTATTTTCCGAGCACCACCTGGACATCCAGCGACCATAAGCTGCTGTAAGCTATGTCACCACGTCTCACTGGGATGAGAAATTAATAGTTCCCATAGACACTATGCAGTGCAATAGATTCAAAAGAATGAAAGACTCGGACTAGAAGACTCGTTCAATTCTGTTTCCTATGTAATGCACTGTATAGTGTCTATGAGAGTCATGTGACAAAAGAACAAAAGACTCGGACTAGAAGATATGAGAGGTGAACTGCTCATTCTGTTACGATAATAGGTCTGTAGGGAATATTTAATTTCTAGTGTGTTTCATGATACTCTGTGTGCATGAGAACAGAGTGTTTTCTTTCTTGACCTCGACATGCTGCGCTATCAACAAACCCTTTCCTTAGTATAATCTATATTTAGGGTCACCTCCACGTACTGCGCTATCAACATATACTGTACATCCCTTAGTATAATCTATGTTCAGGGTCGTAAAAAAAAAATCCTGTACTTCTCCACGTTATTTTTTTATAAACATTCCAGACTCGATATAACTGCTCCTGCACCCTCCTTTTGGTGCTTTTGTGTGTGTGTGTGTATGTGTGCATATATATACTTCTGTCTTCCACAATAAATTTTGAACATCTCACTGAGCACTGACTTGTGTGTTTCATTGAGGGGTTCCCTGGATCCAGGCGGGTCAGCAGAGAATACAGGCAGAACACTGAGTAGACCAAAGGGGGTCTACCAAAAACAAGAAATCCTTACAATGTCCTTAGCTGCATTGTAATATTTTCATTACTGGAACTATAGCCAAAATTTGTGTATGTTGACAGGTTGGGGGTCTGTTTATTGAAAATCTAACATTTTATTTTATTTCTAATCAAAAGAACGAATTGAACTAAATGACTAAAAAAAACGATTCTTTCATTTTGATAAGTGAGATTCAAAGAACCTAGTCACAAAACTTCCCACCACTTGTTAGAACATGCAAACTCCACACTCATAGACCCCGATGTGGGAGTCAAATCCTCGATTCTTGAAGTGCGAGGCCACAGTGCAAACCACTATGCCACTGTGCCACCAGGACCAAGGTTCTAGCCACGGTTTCATTTAAAATGGCTATAAAACTATAAAATATATTTATTGTGACAAAGATTCTGTACCTCCAGGGTCTGAGTTCGATTCCCACCTCGTGTCTGTGTGTGTGTGGAGTTCATGTTCATGTAGTGTGTGAGTGTGTGTATGTGTGCCCTGCGATTGAGTGGCACATGGTTTAGCATGTACCCCACTTCATGCCCTTAGTCTCCTAGAATATGCTCCAGCCATTGGGGCTAAAATTAATATTAGTATGATATGCAGTGAAATGCTTACACGACTGTCTGTGACCTAAAATAAAAAGATTTCACTATCATGAAAAAATTTACCTAGAGAACACAATTTAAAAAAAGATAGGATTTGCAATAAAGTAAGAATTTTGGCGGGGAATTTACAAAAATAAAAGTTATAAGATAAAATATATAAATTAAACAGGAAAAAAAAGTACAAAATTGTAAACTGTGAGGTACATATAAACATATTAAAGTATAGAAGAGTAAGAATATGGTGTGTGGGTATGACAGCAGCAGTGTGACTGACTAAAAAATTATATGAGATGTTTGTCAGCAGAACATGTGGTTGTCTATCATTTTATCTGCAAATGAGCAGTGTGCAAACAAGACATGTGCAACGTGCAAGTAATGATCTGCACCGTGACTCTGATGTGTTGGCAGGAATGTAGGGTGTGTGTGCTCTTGGTGGGAAGGAAATAAAAGCAAATCCTATTTATTTAGTTCTGTGTGGTGTTCTGGTTGAGAGTCCGTATAGCCTGCGGGAAGAAGATCCTCCTCAGTCTCGCTGTGTTGACTTTCAGGGAGCAGGAAGCGACAGACTGCAACAGAAAGAACAGTTCATTGTTGGGGTGGCTGAGGATCTTCCTGGCCTTGGTCCAGCACCTCTTGCTGGAGATTTATTGCAGGTCAGGGAGCTTGGTACAGGATGATGTGCTTAGCTGATCACACCACCCTCTGTAGAGTTTGTCTATTCTGCATGGTGCTGTTCCCAAACCAGGTTGTGATATTTTCCATCATGATGCTCTCTGTGCACCTTTGGAAGGCAGTCTAAAGTTTCTCAGGTGTCTAAGGTGGTAGAGACGCTGCTCTGTCTTTTTCACCAAAGTGCTGATGTGACAGGACCATGACAGATCCTGCGTGATATGAACACAGAGTTACCGAAAGCTGTTCTCTGATGATAAAGGGCTGGTAGGTCCTCTGCAGCTTTGTGCTGAAGTCAACTATCAACTCATTTGTCTTGCTGATGTTCAGGAGGAGGTTGAATTGAATAAATTGGTGGGTAATGTGTTGAATCAGGAGGTCCCTGGTTCGAGCTCTAATGTCGCCAGGCTCAGCCACTGTTGGACCTATGAGTAAGGACCTTTTTCTCTAAGTGCAAAGATACGGTACATTTGGGCATTGAACTGGCAATCCAACCACATTAAATAACCACCACAGAAACAACGGATATATCTCAAGGGTAGGAAGTATCTGTTGCCCCATGTGCTGGATGGCACATGGACTGACCCTACCCTACCCTACTCTTGTTCCTCCATGTAGGCCTT
Organism: Clarias macrocephalus; assembly: GCA_011419295.1. NCBI lineage: Eukaryota > Metazoa > Chordata > Actinopteri > Siluriformes > Clariidae > Clarias > Clarias macrocephalus. The sequence goes on along the minus strand of JAAGKR010000489.1, from coordinate 131,405 downwards.
CTCATTGCTGTCAGTGATCAAGCCCACCACAACAGTGTCATCAGCAAACTTGATGATGGTTGTAGAGTTGGTGATGTCCATGCAGTCATACGTTTACTGTAAGTACAGCAGGGGGGCTCCAAATGGTTATTGGTTATGGTTAATGGCCATTGCTGGCTGGTAGTTCCTCTGCTGCTTTGTGTTGAAGTCCACTATCAACTCCTTTGTCTTGCTGATGTTCAGGAGGAGATTGTTCCTCTGGGGGTCAGGGATCACTTGGTGGTTAAGGCATTGGATTAGGAGGTCCCCAGTTCGACCTCTGATGTCGCCAGGCTGCCACATGAGCAAGGTCCTTCTTCTCTCAGATAAGGCATCAAGCTGGCAACCTGACCACATTCAATAACCACCACAGAAATGGCGGATATATCTTCAGGGTGGGAGTATCTGTCGCCCGATGTGCTGGATGACACGTAGACAGACCCTACCCTACCTTGTTCCTCCAGGTAGGCCTTCTCGTTTTTGTTAGTGATCAAGCCCACCACAGCAGTGTCATCAGGAAAACTTGATAATGGTTGTGGAGTTACATACAGTACAGTAAGTACAGCAGGAGGCTCCAAACGGTTATTGGTTGTGGTTAATTGCAGAAGTATTTTTTTCTTGAAATCACTGATCCAATATGACCAGATTAGGCTGGTCTGAACAATGGATCGTCTTCAAATGTTCAAACAGCCTTCTTCAGTAGATTATGCATTCCAGTGAGTTTTGTGTGATGTGTTATTCATGATCATTAGTGATGGTGCGGTTAGGGTTCTGGGTATGAGAGAGGGTTTGGTCAGTCAGAGTTAAGCTCTTGGTTTCATTAGAAGGCTAAAATAAAACATTGCTTTACAAAAAAAAATTCCATTTGCATAAAAAACATAATTTCATCCCAGTGTAATCAGGTAGAAGAAAAAAAATTTCAGGAAAAAATTATCCATCTATTACAGTACCACTCCTTACTTCTTTCGCTCCTTCAGTCTCTATCAAACTGTTCTTAGAGCCAAACATTCCATCCCATGTAGAGTAAGCATAACCACGTTAATGCATCACAGGTACGGCGTCTTCAGACTTGGCAGATTTTCAAATTTTGCAGATACTTGAGGTGTGAACTGTGAAGGCTGGAATTTGAAAATAACTTTCAATCTTACCATGTAGACATAATTAGGCTTGGCATGTACAAACACAGAATGACAAGCTTCTACCTGAAGGGCTTGGTGTTTCTACGTTTTTAGGGAAATATTACTGAAACGTAATTTTTTGTAATTGTAAAAATTTTTATTTTTTCCACACTATGCTTTAAGAACAGTCACTCATCAACCAATCACTAATCATGTAAATTCATATTTTATGGTGATTGCTGCATGGTACGGCATGCAAAGATAATATTAACAGTGTGAGTCTGTGTAATTATGAACATTAAAAAAATTTGAATAGCAAAAACAAATAATGCACAGTATTGTGCAATAGGCACCCTAATTTTTTTTTTTTTTTTAGAATGAAATGTGTTGTAGTTTATCATTATATGACTTGTACCATTTTCATCAGTACAACAACAGGACATATAAAAAAAAAAAAAAAAAGCAAAGTTCATTGCATATGCCAAAGACCTTTGCACAGTACAAATTAATGAGTGTTTATGCAGTATATAGTTTAACAGGACAGTGAAATATAGTGCGTGATGAGAGGTCATGGTTCAAGAAATGCTGTTTAAACATTTATTTATTCCTTCATCTTTGGGAGCTGTTTAATCCTGTTCGGGTATAAGGTGGATCTGGAGCTTATCCTAAGAACACTGGGTATGAGGCAGGATTAACATTTTGGATCGGACGTACACTGTGCACACACACTTTCACACGCTCATTCTATGAACACAGACAGGCAGAGAGCATGCAACAATCCATAAATTTGCATTTTTTGAAATCTGACATCTGACTAAGGGAACTGGCACAGGAAATTAAGTATTAGAGAGAGAGAGAGAGAGAGTCCATAGATGTGATAACCTGGTCATTCAGTACATTCAGGTCATCATCAGCTGACTTCATTTTATTGCCATATAACGTTGCTGAGCCTAGACCTGAGCAACTGAAGCAACCTCCAGAGGCTTGTACAGTGAGCACTATGTATGATGGGTGCATCACTTTATGGGCTTCCTTTCTTACCCTGACCTGCCCCGTCACTGTGGAACAATCTGGACTGTGGATCAGATTACATGACGTTCTTCCATTGTCCATTGTTTCCACAAGTCCAAACTTTATGTTCCCTAGCCAATTAAACTACTTTTCTACTGATTATTTGTTTCCCACTCACTAAGTGTTTTGTTCCGGCCACACAGTTGATTCCTCCCAATACCGCAAGTTCTCCCTGCATTGTGCATAAGGAAATGGTCTTACTTTTACTAGCTGTGATTTCAACTATCACCTTTTTTTCCATGCATCTTTTCTAAGCATTTAACTGGTCTCCATTCATGATTTTTTTTCCTGGCCACATTTCTGCCAAAAAGTTAAAAGGATTAGTAAAGTACATGGGTTGTTCATCTGATGGATTCATTCTTGATCCTATCCATCCTTGTCACTCCCAAAGAGAACCCCAACATCTTCATCTCTGCTACCTCCAATTTACAGTTCAGTCTGCTCAGTGACGCAACCAGTGGTTGTGCTTTAGCTCAGAATATTTAAAATTTAGCACCTAATATTTTCATCTTGATGTAGAGATTACTAAGCGTTCCTGGGAAGGGAGGGGGGGGGGTGCTAGGGGGAACAATTATGTGCCACACGCAAAGCTGGATGACGCACAACGTCAAGAAAAGCTCCGGTTATAAAAACCAATCTAGCCTAGGGGTAATTTAATGTTATGTTACGGGCTAGTCAAGTTAGACTTCTGTCAAAATAGCTCGTTAAAAAAGCATATAATGACAGCTAACTAAATCAGCACAGTTAATGCCGTAACAGTCAGTTGTGAATTTGGGCTATGTGGGCTACAGCAGCTCTATGGACAGTGAATTGAACATTTGGAAGAAATCTCAATCTCATTCAGTCACATCTTTCTTCTGTAGATTGATATATTTATGAGAGAAGACAACCAGGTTAGGTTAAAGAACTATAGTGTATAAGTCAATGTAATACCCCCCCCCCCCCCCAAAAAAAAAAAACAATATCCAGAATAAAAAAATGTTAATTCTAACATAAATTTTAACTGTTAATTTATATATATACAAAGAGTTTTCTTTATTTTTTCTGTATAATACATAAATAAAAAAATTAACAGTTAAAATATATACAGGTATATATATATATATTTTATTATTTTTATTATTATTAACACCAGTGTTTGAATTGCTATTAAGTAACATGATTTTCATGCCATAAAAGTCCCTTTGAGCTCCTTTAAGATCTGCTTGAATCTGGACAGTATTATGAAGACAATCAATTACCTCAGTATTGTTCATCATAACCTTAAATCATCCATATTGGTGTAAAGGGGGCAAAAAGGGAGAGGTTCTCCAGGACAGTGAACCCAAAAACATATTAAATGTGGTTGTGTAATGTATAACACTGGAACGTTAAGCTTCTGGAGTCTCAAAAAGGGGAGAAAATAAACACTAAGAATTCTGCCAAATAAGGTGAATGAATATGCAACAGGAATTCTGACAGGAGCTTGTTGGTGTTTTACCATTTTTATGTCCAATTTTTGGCAGTTATAAAATGAGCAACACATATGATGGACTTTGTATAAAAATCCAAAATACAGTAAATGATGACATTTCTAAACAAATTAAGAGAGACATCTGACATACCTTTTGCATTTGTCCAGTGCTCTTCATCTAGTAAGGAGGGAGAAGTGAGCAAGAATCATTTCAAATTGTCAAATGTATTTTAAAATAAAACTCTATTTGACATAGTTTGTGGTGGTTGATATTTATTTCATATAATTATAGCATTATAATCAATTATTGTTTCATGATTTTAGTGTTTAGCTTCTTTTATTAAGATATTGATATTATTGTGAATCAGATTTATTTCTATCTTTAGATGAAAAGGTTACGGTATGATCATGATGACAAGACATTTCTTTAAACATTTAGACATCAGCAAAAGTAAGTGACAGCACATTTTTGTGTATGAATATTATAACCCATGCATGAATTCTTTTTGCCAGGTGTTGATAGAAACCATGTAGAAAGTGCATTAAAACTTGTATTACAGATGTGCGGTGTAATGTACTATTATATCATGTAAAATCATGATATAACAGTTATTTATTATAGTTTATAAATTGCAGTTTTTCCAGCTAGAAAAAAATATTATGAATTGATATGGATAAGTTGCATGTATAGCTTTTATTAATTATAAATTCTATATTTGGATGTAAACGTTTGGTTGATAGAGAGAACAAGAAATAGAGAGAGAGAGAGAGAGAGAGAGAGAGAGAGAGAGAGAGAGAGAGAGATTTGAACAACACAGCAAAAAAAAAAAAGAGAGAAAGAGAGCAACAAGAATTATATAGTTATAGGCCTATTTCCTGTATTCTATATTTCATTTTCTTGGCATGAAAAAACATGTTACATTACTGTAAAAAAATAAAAATAAAAAAAAAGAAAGAAAGAAAGAAAAAGAAAAAGAAGGGGAAAAAAGCCACCTCACCAAAGGTTTAGTAAGAAGTTGCACAGCTTTTTTAAGTTTACTCAACTTTTAGAGAAATTTGCTGGCCAAACTAAATATTTCACATTGCTGTTTAATTGACACAGAGTAAAATTTAAGTCAGCTCAAAAAGAATTGGTTGTGAGCTCAATTACTTATACTTCTCTAGGGTTGACTTAGCCCAACTTTTCATCCACTCAAAAAAGTAAACTTTCTCCCATTTTTAGCTCGGTGATAGTTTCAAGTGATTGTTTTTCTATAAAAACATATTGGCCTAACAATACCCCAACAATTAAACTACCTGATGCCATTAATGGTTATAATATTATAACCATTTTTAAAACCTAGCAAAGATTTGACTTTTTTTATGAATGTGTCAGAAACGGGGAAAAAAGAGTCTCTATGGGAACAAGAGTTTGTTTCTTAACATGTGATTCTCAAGGGCGCATGTCTCTCCAAGTCCAATAATAATTGTTTGGCTTCATGCAGTCGGTCTACATCCAGTCCTGTTGGAATTCAATGGTCAGAACACAGGCCGGTACAAACATCACTCCTAAAGCTGCTGCCTCATTCAGGCCCTCATTCAACATCTGTCGAGTTGCTAGTAGTTCAAATATTGGTGTTAAAATTGGACTTTGACATTTTGTAAAAAAAAAAAAAAAAAAATTTTTTAAAGAATGAAATATAATATGTATAGTGTCCTGCTATTAAGCATTAATAGTAATTATTATTTTGTTACCTGAAGGATTTTTTATTATTGTTGTTATTCTAAAGATCTGGGGATTCTATGGGTGTTTCCTGTATTACAGATGTGCAATGCAAAATCATAATCTACTTTCTCATCCTTTTCATGATGACTGTATAGTAAACTTCTGATCGCAACTGTAGTGTGTAGCGACCGCTCCGGTTATTGTATGCCTACCAAATGCCTCCCTCTTCCTCTTTAAGTGCCCTCACACAGACTGTAAGGTTTGCACTAGGTAGTGCGCTTTGGGACCAATTAGGGAGCCGTTTGGGATTCGGCTTGAGCGCGCGCTAAACCACACACGGGCGGAATGACGTGAAGCCAGGAGGAGAGACGATCGCGTTCAGACCGTGGAGCGATGTCGCTGGAGCTCGGATCGGCGCCGTGCGGCGATTAAATCATCAGGTATTTCTATTATTGTTGTTGTAAGGAACTAGATCGGGGACAAATGTCGCGGCAGGTACGAGATTAGAGCGCGCACGGCAGTCTGTAGGTCTGTATCCTTAAACCGGGTTTTATTTTTTATTTTATTCTATTTCATTGACTTGCTGTGCTGGACATGACCCAGGAGCGTGTTTTGGATAAATCAAGACGTGGTTTTATGGTTTTCTGATGATGACCATGATGATGATGATGATGATGATGGTGAAGGTTTCTGAAGACTGACATTCTGACAGGTACAGTAAGGGTAAACCTTTCAGCCATTTTCAGCTTCGATTTGTTTTCTCGTGGAATAAGTTATGCATGTTTGTTTCTGCATTTTGTTCCGGGGATAAAAAAAAATAATAATAAAAAGTTTATGTACTATTATTAATTAATCTAATTGCACGTGCTTGTGTATGCTTATGATGCTTGTCTGTAATTTACACTGTGTTTATCTATCAAACCGAGTTGATCAAAAGGGTTAATAATAACAATTTTTTTTTAAACTATATTTTTATTTCTCAGACCCAGTGACTGCGTGCGCACACGTTCGCTTTTTCATTGTATCATTAGGGCGTCTGGATTGTCCCGTGTTTCATTTTCAGAGCATTCGAAAGAAATTCCTGTAAGGTGTTAAGGTGATCCGGCTGATCCCAGGTCAGGGACACCCCGCGTGGATGTCACTGAAGCCCACTGCACAAATCTGTCACGTCAAAGCGACAGCAGGGAAACCTTCTGAAGAACACTGGAGTTACACGGTTTCCTTATCGCTAAGGTGTTGCTCTTAAGCTTAAGCTTTCACCTGTGAGGAAATGACGCGATTTGAATGGACTCACATGACGTTAGAAAAGGTGTAAAGTTGCGTTCAAGACGCGAGAAAGTGCTGCGTCTTTACAGTTCACTACGTGTCCGGGTTTGATTCCTCTGTAGCACTTCGTTATCAGAAGATTCTAGATGGAAAATAATGACGTGAAACCTTGGCGGCTCGGATCGGAAGGTTGGCATGCGTGCGTGCGTGCGGGCGGGCGAGCGTGCGTGCGTGCGGGCGGGCGGGCGCGCGCGCGCGCGTGTTCGTTCGAAAAACCGCAACCGATTGTTTACCCTGAAAGTTCTTATCAGCAACTCAAGGAAATCAGCAACTCAACTGCAGATCCATAATCACGATTGAGTGTGAATTAGCATGCATGTGCACTGCAATCTGCACCATGTAGTCATAAATATTTGGACGGTGAGACATTTTTGTTTGGGTGTTTTTTTGTTTGTTTGTTTGTTTGTTTTTTTGCATCTGTCCGCCCCTGCAGTGTATTAAAAAAAAGGCAATCAAGATGTTATTAAAAGTGTAAACTTTCAGCTTTAATTTAAAGGGTTTAACAAATTTTGCATTTATATTTGTGTTTCCCGATGTCCATTTTTACAGGCTTAAAAAAGATTCTACCAGTGTCGCATCGCACCTCCAGGGTACAGGTTCGAGTCTCACTGCAGGTCTGTGTGCACATGGAACTCCACAGTCCGAAGACATGCACATTAGGTTAATTGGCGTTCCCAAATTGTCCATAGTGTGTGAATGAATGAGTGTGTGTGTGTGTGTGTCCTGTGATGGATTGGCACCCCTTCCAAAGTGTACCCTGCCTCGATCAATAAGTCTCCAGGCCCAGTGCAACCGTGTTTACAAGACAGACGATGAATGAGTGAATGAGGATTTGTGAGTGAGAAGTGTTGACATGGGGCTGTAGTGGTTAGCACTGTGGCTAACTCCAAGGGTCTGTGGGCATGTTTGCATGTTCTCTGCAGCGCTTGGTGGGTTTCCTCCCACAGTCAAAAGACGTGTGTGTGTGTGTGTGTGTGTGTGTTTGTGTGTGTGTGTGTGTGTGTGTGCGCGCACCGTGATGGATTGGCACCCTTTCCAGGTTGTATCCCACCTTATACCCTAACTCTACTGAGATAAGTTTTGCCAAACACCCCCGTGGTATAGAAGATGATTGAAGATGAATGAATGAAACCTGCAAAACATAGTTTCCTCTATTACGATGTTTTGCCAGGACCTTACAGCAGCTGACCTCAGTTGCTGCTTGTTTGTGTCTTTCTACCTTTAGTTTTGACTTCAGTAAGTGAGTAAGTACAGTTTAATTTGGTCAAGGTCAGGCGAGCATACCGTTTCTTCGCCTTGGGATGTTATTGGTTCGTTATCAATCTGTAGTATGAAACGCTGCCTAATCAGCTTTTTAGCATATGAAACAACGTGAATAGAAAGTATAGCTCTATACACGCCGGAATTCATCCTGCTACTTCTATCAGCAGTCAGGCCATCAATACACACCAGTGACCCAGTTCCTCTGGCAGCCATGCAAGAACACTGCCATGTTTGGAACATGAGCCCTCCCATTCCTTCTCCATTATACTGTAAATAATTTTATCTTTTTTTTATCCAATTGTTGTGTTATTGTAGCATAGATGGGCGGGCTTGTTTTTTTGTTTTTTTTTTCCTTTTTCTGATCTGCCCTTTCTGTTTTTAAGTATCCCCAGTGGTTTGCATCTTGTGGTCAATCTCTATTTGCATTCATGAAAGCATGTATTGATTGTAGACCTTGATAATGATACACCTACCTCCTCCAAAGTGTTCCTCTGTTGATTTGTCCATTCCTAAAGGCTCTGCTATTACTCAGATAGTTTTTTTCAACCACTTTAATGATTTACGTGCATTGGCACCTATTTGCACTTCATATTGAGAATTCTCATGAACACCTCCCGAAATTAAATTCAAAACCAGACCTGTTATCTCCTTAATTTGTCATGAAATAACTACGAAACAGGGCACAGCTGGCCATGAAACTGCTTTTCAATCAGTTGTTGAATTACTTTTGTGCCTGTGGAAATAAAGGGACTTTGTAAAAAAAAAAAAAAGCTGTAGTCCCTTAAATTAAAGCTGGAAGTCTACATTAAATAACATCTCATGTGTGATACTTATAGCTAAACCATACTTGCTCAAAAATGTAACAACTTCTGGTACATAGACCAGTATTTTATCATTGGAGTACTGTTTGTGTAGTGTTTTTGTGAAGGCTGGGTTTCCTCTGGGCTGTCTTGCTTTCTCCCAAGTACATTCAGTGGCATAGACTGAATGGCTACTCTAAAAAGGTTTAAATGGAATTCAGTAGTGCTTAGCACTGTGGCCTCCACACCTCACACCTCACACATTTGTTTGCATGTTTTTCCCATGCTTGGTGGGTTTCCTCAACGTACTCGAGTTTCCTCCCACAGTCCGCTTCCAAATTCCCAATAGTGTGTGAGTGTGTGTGCTTTGTGTTACTTTTTGGTTGCCCTGTGTACCCCACCTTGTGCCCTGAATCCCCTGGGATTGGCTCCAGGTTTCTGATTTTGCTGAACCTTTTATCGTAACAAAGGACAAATTCCTTTATACATGTATTTAGATATTTAGTTTTGGTTTAAGATAATGAGAGAAAAAATTTGTTCTTGGGTTTTGGGCTTGTAGTTCCTCAGGGTTGTATCTGGAGCCCATTTCTGATTGCAAACGCTTTTATAGGGACATTATATAAATCCGTTCTAAAACTTTCAAAAAGTGTATGATTATGCATCACAGAAAGATGCATGATAAGTGATAAAACAACATGTTGGATTCCATCAAAATTATACTTAACACATCACAGCAGGCACATGCAAAGACTCCAAGACACATGCAAAGATTCCAAGGGGAGCACAGACGGACTCCGGCCCTTTGACTTTTCCCCTTTGACTTCGTAAGTGCCTCTTTTGCAGGACTGAATTAATGTTTTTTTTATATTTTATTTATTATTTTTTTATATAAAAATTTTAATGAAATTTAAATGGAAATTTGGTTATAATAACGACAACTGTATTTGAGTTCTAATTCGGTGATATCGCATTAGACCCTGCCCTTGCCCCTCCCCTGTTGCTTTGCATGCCACAGCAACCAAATCATGCAGATCAAGCACTACAGAGCGGCAGTCACACACACCACACAGACTGCATAAATTTTCAACAGACAGGTGGCAATACTGTGCCCTAAACCAGTAGCCCAAATCAGTAGACAAAAGTAGACAAAAATTACAAGAACAAGACTCAGTGACAATCTATTCTTGAATGCTCATACTGTGCATCCAGCAGCAGCGACTCTGCGGAGAAGAGGTGATCGGTAAAGCAGGATAGGTGGTACAATATAAGCCGTAATCAGAAGAGGACACGAAATTGGTCTTGGACCACGAAATTGAAATTTATTTAGCGACATAAAGTCGTAGCTCATTTTCTCTGAGACTCTGAGCATGATTACCCTTGACCCCGAAGAGCCATTTTTCTCGGCCACCAATGAATGTGCCATTCTGGTTGACTGGTCATGTATTAAATGGTCAATACTGCAAGACCATTGTCAATGTGTAAAAGATGTGTCCTATTTTCTTTTAGAAATTATGTAACCTCCTTTATGCAGTGAAGCCTTTATAACGGCTCAACTCTTTATTGATTGGTGAGTTCTGAGGCTGATGACTCTAAATGAACGTCATATTCATTCATTCATTCTTTAAGTTCTGGTCTTGCTTTCCTGGGATGGTCTTCATTTGCATCTTACAGCATCTTGGCGGGTGTAGTGGTTAGCACTGTCTCCTTGAACCTCCAGGGTCTGGGTTCGATTCCAGGCCAGACTCGATTCCTATCTCTTTGTGCATGGAGTTTGTATGTTCTCCCCGTGCTTGATGGGTTTCCTCCTGGTACTCTGGTTTCCTCCTACAGTCCAAAGACATGCAGATTAGGCTAATTGGCAGTCCCAAATTGCACGTAATTAGTGTGCGAGTGTGTGTATGTGTGTGTGTGTGCCCTGCGATGAATTGGTACCCTGTCCAGAGAGTAGCTGGGATAGGTTCCAGGCCCCCCTCCTGAATACAGGATAAAGCAGTATAGATGGTGAGTGAGTGAGTGAGTAACCATTTTGGCAGACAATCCTATCCAGAGCGACTTAAATTTGATTTAATTAAAGATATGAGCAGTTGAGGGCTAAGGGCCTTGCTCAAGACCTCAACAGTAGCAGCTTGGTAGTCCTGGGGTTTGAACCTCGGAATCTTCGATAAATAGGCCTCTGAGCAACCCACCAATCTACCTTAATGAGAGCCAGTTGCATCATGGTGCTGGATGGATTTTGCAACTGCGTTCTTACAGTTCTTGCAAGAACTGTTCCAGAACATGACCTTCATGTCTTAAAATATCAACTGACTGTTGTTGATGTTGTTGTTGATACTCAACTACCCGATGCCATATGTGTTATGTCATGGATTGGGAATCTCCAGAAATGTTCCGGAATGTAGAAAAATAAATCCCAAACTTTTGACTTGTACAATCCATACAGTACATAAATAAAAGATGTGCTACTGTAGGTCATTTTATTTATTTTTGTATTATGTAAATAAGTGCTCTTTCTTTGGCTCGAGCACCTCCCCTTCCACACACACACACACACACACACACACACACACACACACACACACACACACACTATGTACGTCTGTGCACGGCTCTGCACCAAAGCATTTGTTGCTCAGTGTTTCTCGGCTTTCTCATGTGCTAAGGATAAGGCCTGAGTTCACTTCCCAGCCACTGGATGCAGGGCAAACTTAGTGCCGGTCCCAAGCCCGTATAAAAATAGGAGGCGTAAAACCTGTGCCAACTTAAATGTCTGGATCGGATGATGTACTGTGGCGACCCCTTAACAGGAACAGCTGAAAGAACAACAACAAGAAACACAGCTTCACCAAGTAAGGCTTTATGCATTAGAAGGATTAGGCGGGATTTAAACTGGCAAGGGGGAACGTGAACTACGAGAGATTTAATAGCGCAATCAAAGGATTCGGCTTTGGGAAAGTTGGTTTAGTTGGGACCAAACGAACAACAACAACAAAAAACTGTGAGCTTCATTGTCATGTGTTTGATTCTGAGCTCAGGTTACTCTGTGTGTATGTGTGTGTGTGTGTGTATGTGTGTGTGTGTGAGAGAGAGAGCGAGAGAGAGAGTGTGTGTATGTGCAGTTTCACTTGTTTTCACCGTGTTTCCTTCACCTGTCCAAAAAAAAAAAAAAAATGCTAGTAAGCCGATTTTCAACACCAAATTGTCACGAAGTGTCAGTGACTTTTTACTATATGTATGATAGTCAAATATTGGTGCTAGGAGATAAAACAATTATCAACAACAAAACACAAACATTCTACTGTATTAAGTGAAACGTTACAGTCCAGCATTTTGAATTAAGGTACTGTAGGGTACTGTAATGAGAGATCATGAGTGTATGATGTAAAACCGGTTAGTACGAACATCACTGACAAGGCAAATATTATATTTTGGGTAAAAATAAAAAAAATAATAAAAAAAGGTTATGCACAGTAAATCACTTCTTATATATTTACTCTGGAGTGACCCAGCGGATTTGGCTGAAAAATGTTCAGTTCGTTTCGGTCACATATGTTTCTGTGAACCTAACAGATTGTATTTGTATCACATTTCTCATACACGTACCTCGCACACATAAGCGAGCTGTCCAGCCAGACGTATGAGGAATCATTCGTTTGTTAGCAAGGCTGAAATCATTACCAGAGAACACTTTGATGCTTTTTTTTTTTGATTGTTCTTTTCAGCATTCTTTTGGTGATGTCTACCAACCATAAAATGAGCCCCAAAGTACAGGACGTGAATTTGGTTAGGGGTTCAATAGAGATGATCGTAGCAACCGATTGAAAACATATTACGAGGCACAAAAACAACTTTTTTTTTTTTTTTTTTTCATTTCAAAGCAGCTGCAGACAAACAGGAATAACAAACTAATGACAGATGTTCACAGAATATGAACCATTACTGCCGGTCTATTCAATTAAACACACACAAAAAAAGAGTGTTCTCACAGACAGTTAATACTGCTGTGAGTCACAATAACACTTCGTCCTCGTGAAGCAATCAGAAAGACCACATGCTGCTAGAATGTGGAACGAGTTGCCACTGAAGTCACAGCTTGTGGGGGTAGTTAAATATTTTTAAAAATCTGTTTTTAATTGAAAAGTTTTTTTTTGTTGTTGTTTTTACTCTGTAAGCGTGAGTGGAGGTGACACGGTTGCCTTGCACCTCCAGGGTCCAGGTTCGATTCCTGCCTTGGGTCTGAGTTCTCCCCGTGCAGATTAGACATTCGTATTGGCGTTTTCAAATTGCCCGTAGTGTATGAATGAGCGTGTGTGTGTGTGTGTGTGTGTGTGTGTGTGTGTGTGTGCCCTGCGATGGATTGGCCCCTCCATCCAGGATGTATCCCCACCCCATGCCCTAAGTCTCCAGGCTCCCACGACCCTGTATACAGGATAAAGCAGTACAGACGGTGAGTGTTGGTTTTATTGTTGAACATAATTTCAGCTCAGTCGGGTGTACCAGTGCATTTACTAATATGTAGGGACAAAACCAGTGCCAGGAAAGACAACGAAATTAGTCCATATGTTCTGTTTGGGTTAAATACTGTATGAGCTTTATGTACAACAAATTTAGGTTTTTCTGATTTTCTATACTTGTCTTAACCTTTTATTATAGGGAAATCTATGAAATTTTTGAAAATTCAAAAACTCCAATGCTTTTTTTTTTTTTACTTTTGTGATGTTTTTTTTTTTTTTCAATGTTGTCATTTTTATGTTGGTCAGATAAGGTATGGATGCTCGACTGTCTAATAATTTTTCCTAAAAAGTATATATACACTATACAAATATATATTTTTTAAATACAAATAAAGTTAAAGGCACATTTATTTAAACAATAAAACCCATTAAAAAACTTATTTTCTACAAATATGTGTTTTCTTTTTTTCTGGATACTAGCACTTGTGAGTTACCAAATGTGTTTAAAATATGTGCATAATATCAGCAGAGCTTCGTTAGGAAAGATTGACATACAGTACAGTATGTTTATGTCACCATGAACGACTTTAAATGTACAGCCGTGGCCAAAGGTTTTGAGAATGATACAAATAATCATTTTCACAAAGTCTGCTGCTTCAATGTTTGTGGATCGTTTAGTCAGACGTTACTATTAGATACTGAAGTATAATTACAAGCACTTTGTGAGTGTCTTTTATTGAGAGTTAAGTTTATGGAGAGAGTCGATATACACTAAGTCGCTCTCGGAGGATGTTTTTGTACCATTATTTCTTCGTGGCTGTGTTCTTAGGCAAAATTGTCAGCCTTGGCTGAGAAGTAATCACACACATGAATGGTCTCAGGATGAATTACTGTTGCCATGACACAGAACTGATGGTGGCGCTCACCTTCATACAGTAACAGATCCAGAAGGGAAGCAAAGAAGCCACTTTTCTCCAGGGAAAAAACATCAGGGATGGACTGATACCCTGAAAAAGGCTGCTGAGGACTTGGGTAAAGACGTTTTCTTCTTTAAGATAAATCTCCTTTCCAGTTGTTTAGAGCACCCGGGAAGAAATGGTGAGCGCCACCATCAGTCCTGTGTCATGCCAACAGTAAAGTATCTTAAGAAAAGAATGTTCCCTTGGCTGAGAAGTAACCCCACACATTGCTTCTCAGCCTCAGTCTCAGGAAGCTTTACAATGAACATATTTTAATAAATCAGAAGCCCATCAGTGGCTGGGAATCCAGTCAGCAAAAAAGGGAAGAGTTTGCCAGTGTATGAGAACTGGCAAGATTAAATTGCATAGAAAATAGAGGAAAATAAATATATCAGTAAATGCAATCATGAAATTTAACCAAGTGCTGCGAACATGGAGTGAGTGCCCCCTTTTTTAAAATTTATTTAAAAAAATTTTTTTTATAAAATCCAGCATTCCAGGTTCATATATCCTAAATCATATTTTCATTTTTTGCCCTGTTCTTTGGTAGTACCTATCGCACAGGGCTTTATCCACTCTGATCAAAAATGTTCCCTGCAGCACAAAATGAAGAGAATTTCGGTTCAGTTGCTGCTGCTGGATCAGTTTAGAGTCTCATTACATTCTCTCTAAAATCCAGTAATATCTTATGTTCTTACCTGCACAAGTGAACCTTACAGAGGAGAAAAATTCACCAGGGTATAGTTCAAACAAAGTTAATGTCGTACATTTGAAATCTCCCTGAGGAATAAATTCAAAAAACAGTCTTGCATTTTTTTAATAGTTCCTGCTTGTCTTTTATTAGTAAGGTGGCCTTCCTAATTTGGCAGCCAATTTGCTCATCTTTGCATTATGTGGTCTTATCTACAATTGGATATTGGGTTTTCTGATAGTCAAACCACAGCTGGTAAAAACAATGTGTGCTCTCTGGTTATCTGTGAAAACAGCTCAAGGCTAACGGCTCAGTTCAAGGCCGTACTGCCGGTTCACACAGAGTTGTACAGCCAGTCATATCAGCAAGCAGATTAACAAATTGGTGCATTCGTTGACAACGAGACAAGAAGCACATTTAGGAGAGAGTTCAAGAATCTGGCGAATTTGGTGCCATGTTTAGTTTCTGAACTTGGGAAAATATTAACAAGAACAATAGGATCTGATCCAGGAGGAGGGTTTATCGAAGCTTAAGAACTCAAGCACAAGAGTTATTGGTTCATGTTTGAAAATTCTTAGGATTACTGTGTCCTGATTTACACTCTATGGACAAAAGTATTTGGCCAAACCTGCAATGACATTGTATCCAAATACATATTCTTCAATATGGAGTTGGTCTCTGTTTTGCAGCAACCTTCTTGGAAGGCTGTTTAAAAGATTTTTGGAGTGTTTCTGTGGGAATTCGTGCCCATTTATTCTGTAGAGCATTTATAAGGTCAGACACTGATGTTAGTCAACAAGGCCTGGCTCACAATCTCAGTTCCAGTTCATCACAAAGGTGCTCGATGGGATTGAGGTCGCAGGGTTCTGTGTTAGGGCCAGTTAAGTTTTTCCACACCGAACTCATCAAACCATGTCTGTGTAGTCCTTGCTTAGTGCACTTGTGCATTTTCTATTTTGAGATAGGAAAGGGCCTTCACCAAACTGTTTCCACAAAGTTGGAAGCATAGCATTGTCCACGATGTCTTGGTATGCTGAAGCATTAAGTTTCACTGGGGATAAGGGGCCTGATTGAAACACCTGAAGTCAATAATTAACATGTTTGGCCAAATACTTTTAACCATCTAGCATTCAACATTCCTTTTCCACAATTTTTAACGGATGTAACCGCAGCTGAGTATAAAACAGCCCGCACTGAACCACACGCCTTCTGCTCCTCTAACTGTTCCCAGTATCTCTCAAGATATAAGGAAGGCATTTATCAAGACTCTTCTCTTTACTGGCATAACTAAAAAATCCAACTCAGTAGATGGTACTTTTAATCAATAACCAGATCAGGTAGAGATCAAAAGCAAGCAAGTCACTTTGGATAAATGAAATTAAATGTAAAAACTTCAACCCCACACAATGGCACCTTCCATTTTCATTCATTTTACAGCCAACAGGAAGCCCAAGACAATCCAGATAATTTGATAGTGCCACACGCATTGACTGATTACATGTTTATGGACCAGCCACAAACTAGATATCTTAGAAAACCTTTTGCACCTGATGTCACAACGCCATGGGCGCGCCCACATCTAGGGAACACAAAGTACATTACCAGTCCTGGACGCTTCTGAGAACGGTATGCCATTTTAAACAACACTTTGTATGTATAGAAATTGCTTCTAAGCCATGCCCAATTGCCTCATAACCGTGTGTGTTGTTTCTCATGGCACACAAGGGCACTACTTGTTTTTTTGGAACAACCGATTCTATATCCTACATAATGCACAAACTTTCTGTTATATGGTATTTGGGATACAGACCCCAGAACAGTTGCTATTACTTGGAAAGCTTGAAATGTCAGTGTCAGTGAATGTTCCCTGCACATCATTTTATGAAGCGGAAAGCACAGCGTGTTCCGTAGCATATTCATCTCTTTTGCAACAGATGCACTGAATGAGCTTGAAAATCACATACTGCATTTGAAAATGATCAAAAGAGCAGAAGCTGTCAATTGCTATGTTACTCTTCTATCTGCGTGACACAGGACTGGGTAATCTGGTAGATACTGTGATCAGGTGGTTACAACAATGGGGTAATTCCCTTGTTTTTTGGCTTTGAAATACGCCTTGAATGTTATTACCACCAAAAAGAAATAGAAGCTTGATGCCAGTTAAAGGTGCTTTTACCATCTGCTGCTGTGATTGACGTCATGGTGGTCACGTGACTGCAAAAAGGTCTGTAGCACCGGCATTAAACTACTGAATAAACACAATAAAAAGCGGTTGAGGTGGCCAGAGACAAACAAACCAGGATTCAAAGGCAGCAGCCGATCTAACCACCACACCATGAGCTGCGTGATACCAAGGTGTCCTTCAAAGACATGTTACAGAAAAAAAATTATAAAAATTCTCTATTTTATACCAGATTTATTAATGAAATTGCAGAAATCTCTCAGATTTATTGCTTTTTCTTTCAAATGGATGGTGCGTAAAGTATCAAACATTTACAAGACAAAAGAAGGCAGCAGGTGTGAATTTGCATACAGTGTCGATATGCGTCTCCGCCTATACTTTGTAAAATGCATTGTATAAGCTGACACATTTCCAACCAAGCCCAGAGCAAGTGCCGGTCACAGGTCAGCCTACGGTAGGTTCTGTCACGCACAGCCGGCAATTTAAGATGGCTGCATCTTTTAAAGTGACCACTAAAGTGCATTGAAGAAATTGTGTTAAATTTACTGCAATCTGAAAAAAAAAAATGTTGAAAAAGGAGAACCATGACTCCTGTCCATTTCATCGAAGTCTAGCAAGGGTCCACTCACTGCGTGCAATTTTCTATTGCTCTGGACGACAAATCATTTCGTCCGCCTTTGTAACGTACATTTGCAGTGTACCATATCAGCAACAGCAAACAAAGGCCGACATGCCATGTACATAATGCAGGTAATCTAGCGCGCTCTGCCAGTGTGCCCAAACTGGCAACAATATTAAAGCATTAAGTAGTAATGCAATACGGGGCACTTTGTGTATTCATCTACGTACAAATAACCCATCAAACGGGTCCATATAAAACCTCCAATAATTTTCCAAATAATTCATTTTCAGCTTCTTAGACCAGGTCATACAGTGCAAAACTCTCCCATACACCAGTTTTTCATGCATGCAAGCGCATAATATCATCAGCAGATTCAGCAGTGTAAACAACGATTAGAGGGCAAATAAAGTTCTATTTACCTTTCATGAGTGTAAACAGCGGGCGTTAACTGCATCCATCCTTTGTTTCGATTCTCCGTGCCAGTTCATGTTTTTTTGGAGATCAGTTCCAGTCCATTAATTCTCACTCGATTAACTGTGCTATGTGGAGGTAGTTTTTAAATGAGTTTCAGCTCTGATAAAGTGTGTGTTCTTGAAGCAATTAAAATGAAGAGGATGAGAAGCACTCGTAATGTTGTAAACACTCATTTTACCGAAAAGCTAATTTCGTCCCATTATCACCGGTTACCTTGAGTTCATCTAGTGATTCAGTTCCAGCTGCGCAAAACAGTCATAATCAACCTTCTTGCCCATTAACATCTCTGAAATTGGTGTGTGTTACAGATTTTTTTTTCTCCCCCCACTAATGTGCATTCTGGGGATCAGGAACCCCCATAGCATTTTCCTCCTTTTCCAAATCGCAATCACCCCATGCTCCCGCAGTTGAGAAAACCACTCTTCCACATTGTTTACAGCGCAATTCAGTCTTCTGTTAAAGTGTGCACTGTCAAAATCCTCTCTCAAGCAAAATGCCTAGACCTCCGGAATGTTTTCGGCCATTTTCCTGGGTCATTCTAAATACCCGCACTAGTCGGGAGTGGTGGCTCAGGTGGCCAAGTCTCTAGGTTGTTGATTTGAGGATCCGGGTTTGAGCCCCGCTGGTGGTGGTCTGCTAGGGTCAGAGGTAGCTCAGTGGTTAAGGCATCGAACTACGGTTCAGAAGATCCCAGGTTCAAATCCTGCAACTACCAAGTTGCCACAGTTGGGCGCTTGAGCAAGGCCCTTAACCCTTATAATTGCTCAGATGTACTGTATAATGAGATAAAAAATGTAAGTCGCTCTGGGTAGGGGCGTCTGCGAAACCTGGAGGAGGGAAACTGGTATGAAGAAGTTATTGATGAATTCATAGGAGAATTAACTTATGCAAAGACATTGCAACATTTTGTATGTTGGTTTTTACGAGGACATGCCAAGGGAAAAGAACAATGTTTTGATGGAGAATATTAACAAGGGCAAATTAAGCAAGTGTTTACTGTATTAGCGCTAGTCTTGTATGTTCTCAGACAGCATTCCCTATGCTAACGCACATTAAAGTGGCATAATCTTCTTTAGTTGAATATAATTTGACTTTGAATTTGAGTCGGGAGGAAAAAAATAGATTTAGTGATGTATCACGATTCCTTTTTCAAATTCTTTTAAAATGACTTTGCATTTGAGGTGGGAAAATGTTGCGAAGTGGTTTCTCTTTGATCCTACACAAACTATTCACACATTGGTAGGCGGTCAGACATCCTTTGATGTAGGATCCAATTATTTCCCAAAAATAAAATCGTGTCATTAACAACATCGCAATATAAATCGAATCAACACCTACTGTAGGTATCAGGATAATATTATATCGGCCAGTCCCTTGTGATTTGTTATATAAAATGACATCATAAATTTATAAACAATTAAATGAAAACAGGGTTTTGACTAAGATAATGAAAGGAGATTTATGAAAGGGAGTCCAAAATAAGTTATGATTATGTGAAATTTAAAATGTATTTATCACAAATAAATAAAGCGAAGTTGGGGGGGGGGGATTTTGACCTCTATGATTATAGATAGATAGATAGATATTCCTTTGAAATGATCATATTTTTTGCTTTGCAGCCTGAAATAAAGACAGACAAAGTTTTTGTTTTATCCAACTGTATTTACTCAGTGAGACTTTTAACATCCAAGTGAATATATAACACACACACACACACACACACACAAAAAACAGAATCACTGATTTGGTAAAGGATCACCCCTTCAAAAAATGACTTAAAAGGGGGTGTTTTAAAGGGGTAATTCTTTATTATACCCACTATACAATAGATAGACAGATAGATTTTAGTTATATAACAATGACACCAACACAGACAATAGCAACGTCCGTTTGATTTCTTCAATGTGAAATATGTGCTTTGAAATTAATATGAAGAGAATTTTAATATTTAAAAAATATATATATATATTTGTATTGAGGAAAGTGGTCATGTTTGCAAAATGTGCCAGGATAAATACACATGACACCCATCCTGTTTTGGGGTTCTGTTGAATTCACCTTTCTGTTTCGATATTCGGCAGCATTATTCACAATATGTTAGAAAGCCATACGTGTGAATGTGAGAGTGAGTCAGACGAAAGTAAGGTGCAAGGTTGCATTCTTCTATTCAGGGAAGCAGCCAGTGCCAGCTGGTTATCTGATTGGAACTGAAAGGAGGGGGGGGGGGGGGCTGGAACATTAGGTTGAAGAGAGAAAACATCTACAAGGTTGAGCAGATGGACAGCCACTGCAAATAGTAATAGAACATATGATGCCCAGGTAGAAATACAGCACTGATGGTCCTAGTGCTAGACACCTCTTCCTTTTTATATCCATCTATCTATTTTTGTATGTCTATATATTTGAGCCATATGTCAGTCCATGTGCTACAAAAGTCTGTATACTGTTCTATTCTGCCCACTTGGCTCTGCTTCTCTTTCCTCATCTGCTGTGTGACTGTACCACCAATTAGCTTTGACCTTTTTTTTTTTTCAGTATGGGTCCAGTATGGCTTTTATTTTGTAACCCATTGAGGAAAAAAATGATCCATAAACATAATGAAACAGTCCGGGTTAATGAGGTCTCCTGTCTTGTTTAAGCAGCAAGTAGCCAAGCTGACCTGCAAGAATGATTAAAACAACATTTTCTTTTTAAATCGTTTTCTGCCAAATTAAAAGGCATTCATTTGTTTCTTTCAGTCATTCATTTTCAATAACTATTTTTTCTCTGGTCAGGTTCGCATGGGATCTGGAGCCTGACCCAGAAATCCCTGAGGCAAGAATAAACCTTAGATGAAAATCTTGTTCATTGCAAGCCAATTCTTTTTTTTTTTTTCTTTTTTTTCTCATCAGCAAATGAAAAGCAAATGAAAATGACCCTATTTTCCTTTATAGGCAGTGCCGGGGAGGGGATTAGGCCTGGTTTACCTAAAGTACCCTAGAATAATTATAGCTCACTTCTAGCACCTCCCATGATATGTCTCTGGTTTATTGATTGGTTGGTTGATTAATTGATTCATTCATTCATAAAATATGCACAAACCTGTGTGTGTGTGTGTGTGTGTGTGTGTGTGTGTGTGTGTGTGTGTGTGTGTGTGTGTGTGACTTTCTGTATGTGAGCAAAGGTTATGTATTTAGACTGGCTTATGAAACTTGCTTCTATAATCATGTATTAAAGTTAATGCCCCATCTTTTAATTCTGTTGTTGTTGTTGTTGTTGTTGTTGTTGTTGTTGTTGTTGTTTTTGAAAAACATGATAAAAATCATGCATTCATAGCAGGTCTTACTGTAGGTATTAGGCAAATACAGCCTCAGATGAACAACAGTAACATTGTTTCTTCATACCATTATTATTATTATTATTATTATTATTATTATTAAGCCAAAAAGCACTAAGACCTAAGTACCTTCATGATTCAAGAGTTTGTACGTCGATGCACCATTGGCAGCTATAACTTAGAGTAAACATTTCCTGTATACCAGTATATATCAGTCTTTTTGGTCCATTCTTTTTACAAGATTGCTCCAGTTCATTGAGGTTTTTGAGCATCCGCTTATGCACAGCTCTCTTAAGGTCTCATTTCCGTTAGGTTTGAGGTCTGGACTTTGACAAAACCTTAATTTGTTTATTTTTCAGCCATTCTGATGTAGATTTACTGATGTACTTCGGATCATTGTCCTGTTGCATAACGTCATTTTGACTGAGCTTTAGCTGTCAGACAGATTGCCTGACATCTGGGAAATTCATCTATTTATTTATTTATTTGATAATTTATGGTGTAAATATGGTTTGTCTTATATGGATAGTCAGCTAATTAGGTGTCCTAGTTAGCTAGTTAGTTTCTGGTAAATTATGCTGCATGTTGGTCCTGGAGAAACGCTGTTTCGCTTCACTGTGTACTGAACTGTATATGATTGAAACGACAAAAAGAAAAGCCTACATGACTTGACTTGACTTGACATTTCCTCTGGTATACAAAGGATTTTATGGTCGACTTAATGACTGCAAGGTGCCCAGGTCCTGTACCTGCACAAACAAGCCTAAATCATCCCCCCCCCTCCCCCCCCCTGCCGTTATAAAGTGTTTCTAAAATGCTGTTTGTTTTTTACCAATCTGGCTCTGGGCATTAACGTCAAACAACTACACTTTGGTTTCATTTGTCCATATGACATTGTTCCAGTAGTCTTGTGCTTTATTGTTCAGATGCAGTTTTATGAACCTCAGTCATTTTTTTTTTTTAGACAGTATATGTTTCTCCTGCCAACCCTTTCAAACAAACTGTACTTGTTCAGTCTTCTTCTAATTGTGCTGTCATGGACTTTAACATTTAACATGCCTATAGAGGCTTGCAAGGTCTTTTTTGTTTGTTTTGTATTTCTCCGAGCATTGCATTGTCTGACCTTAGGGTTAATGCGCTGTGATGTGCACATCTGGGAAAACTGGTCACCTGTCCTGAATAATCCTTCTCACTGTAGAACCCTAATTTAGAGATTATTTTCCAACAACAGTCGCTTCTTTAGAACAATTGCTTATATCTTACCCTCTTGACACGTCTTTATGCTCGAGACGAGAAAGCTGCCTCGCTTTTGCCAAACCTTTTGATGATCAGTTAATAAAGGCTGATGATTAGCAGCCCCTGATTCATGGGTTTTGCAAAACTGAACACTGGGGAACACAAAATCTCAGAGCACCCTCGCTGAAAAGTCCACCTCGTTTGCTTATGATGGCACATGGTGCATCAACAAAAATGAATAAATAAATAAATAAATAAATAAATAAATAAATAGAAATGCATGCTATCCTAGAAACAATATTTCTGTCTTCCTTTTTTTTTTTGACATTACACAAGTGTGCTGATGTCTAGAGTCAAGTTGAGTCTCTGGTGCTTCGAAGAGAAAGGGCAAAGATTAGGGGAAATTTAACAAGCAGAGTGTTGTGGAACAGCACATAAGTGTGTGGGTAGCCATGACCTCTTTGTCCTTATGTACTTATTTCCACTGTACGCCACAGCCTTGTCATTAATGAGGACAGAACTTCAGCAGAAACAAAGAGTTTATACTGTTTCTTTGATCTAGCTTGAGTCAATAGGAGAAGTGTTTGTCTTTTCTTGAATATACTGTACTGTACAGTTTGCTCTTGAATCTGAGACCACGTTTAACAATAAACATTTCTTGGTCCATATGTAAATGAGAGCAAATGTTTGGTACTAATCATTGCTTTGTACAAAAGGTCAGAATGCCCTAATGCTCCTAAAACTCCTAAAGCAAAAAAGGGGACATGCGAAATACTAAGAAACGTCGACATTTAAAGATTTCGCTTAAGATTTCATTCAAATCGTTGTCGGGAATATAATTTGTAATGAAAATTGTTGCAGTACAATCAAAAAAATTATGCAAATTGGAGCATTTTAGAAAACCTCCGCTGATGTCTCTGACATTAAAACATCAGTCCTTAGCACTACCTAACAATTCAGGAAGGTTTAAACTCTAACCCTGCGTTCACACCGAGAGCGTCAAAGACGCCGGAAGTCATTCATTTTCAATGGGAGCCGGCGGCGAGGGGCGGCGAGAGCGGCGAAGAGAGTTGAAATCAGCTCAACTTTAGGGTAATGAGCTATGACGCGGTTGAGCGGCAACCAATTAAAATGGAGGTCCTCCGCTTGAGAGGATTCCGCGGGATGCAGTCCGGTAATTTTTGTTCCGGCGACATTAGTTCCCAAGCAAAATGGAGGAGAGGTTGATTATTGCGATAGCGGGTGTTTATTAATTATTAATCTTATTTTAATTAAAGACAAAGTCTAGTAAGTTATTCTAATGTTATAATAATAAGAAAAATAATATAATAAAAAATATATGTATTAAATTAGACTAGCAATTCACAATGAACAGAAGCCACACCATACGAATGGCTTATAATTTGTTTATTTCTACAATACAGTTCTTTCTATGAATCAATTTCTTGTTATCTTCCACATTTTGGTCAGTCTCCATAAGATCAACAAGCTTGATTGCTTTGCGGCCCCTTTAAATACAAGAAAGGCATTCGGTCTACGTCAGAGCGGCCAACAGCGGCGAGGAGCGGCGACAGGCGTCGGCGGCAGGGCGGCGAGAGCGAACTGTGACGCTCTCGCCGCGTTCGGTGTGAACGCAGGGTAATACATATTCAACTTTTATGAAGGGTGTTCAAGTCAAACCGGGACTTTGAAATGATGAAATGTAAAAAAAATTATGCAACTGTGTTAACGAAGGCCCTGCATCCATGAATGACGATCCCTCTGAGACCACCGCAATTGTTCCAGTGTCTGTTCAACGAGTGGAAATTGGTCTTTGAAAATTGACGGATTTGGAACTTGTCGCGGATACGACGTGTGTCTGTGGGAACGGTACACACAATCATTCACCAACACCATTTGCACATAATAGGAACAATACAGTCCTGACCTTACTTACCCCAAGTCATTTCTAAATGTCTGGCCCATTAAAGGAGTTCCTGGGAGGCCGGCGTAAGTCCTGGTTTGACTTGAACGCCCAAAGTCCTGGTTTTGACTTATTTGTTTGTTTGTTTGTCTGTTTGTTTATTTGTTTTTAAGTTTAGTTTACAGTTTAGTAGCTTTTCCATTCATTTTCTCTTCCTCCCCTAGATTATCAAATATGCTTGTTAGCTACAGGATATTTGCATGAGTTTCTTTTTGAGATTTATGTAATACTTGAAGGAATTTATCATGCATTTTTCAACAACATAAGTTTTGGTTGATAATAGGAATGAAATAAAGAAATAATGTGTATATTATATACAATCTCACTTACATCCATGCTAACGTGATCATTTTTTCCCATATCAGGTGTTTCACTTCCACAGATTAAATAGCGGTTCTGATTTTTCAATGGCTTCATGGACCTTTTGTGTGACTGTCGAATTTATAAAATTAGGAACAGCTTCAACAGCTTCTCTTCTAAGAGCTATTTGACATGCTGATTGTATATGTATATAACTGGAAAAAAAAAATACAATAAAGCTACACACACCTCTAAAGAAAAAAAAAAAACACACATACTCTGCTGTAGCACATAAGCATGCTGCTTTTCCCATTAGGCAGAATTTCCGAGTCTGATGTCATTTTTTATCTGGTACACATAAACAAGAAGAAGGAGCCAGAGAAGCGGGGAATGTTAACAAGGAGCAACCAGGATGTTGTTTGCATTGTTGTAATTTCATTAGAGAGCGTCTCGAGCCAAAAGTCTGCCTTGAATCACCTCCTAAATAGCAGTGGGAATAAGCACTGCAAGGGATTTGCCAGACTGCACCCTGTTTAGTGCAGCTCATGAACCACTGCTGAATCTTTATGTGTATGGAGGAGTCTTTTGTAAGACTTGTTGAGGATGGTTAGTTAGACGTTTGGACGGTGGCTTAGTGGTTAGAAATGTCGCCTTGGACCTCTAGATCCTGGGTTCGATTCCCATTCCGGGTCTGTGTGCATGGAGTTTGCATGTTCTCCCCGTGCTTGCTGCGTTTCATCCAGGTTCACTGGTTTCCTCCCATAGTCCAAAGATATGCAGATAGGCTCATGATGTGTGAATGTAGACTGGAGGTCCTACAACGGTCTAACAAATGGGAATAAATACAATAGTCACCATTGGCCTTCACAGTCCCTGCTTGGACTACCAAGGTCCCGAGATGAATCGGTGGAACTAGACATTGATCAAGGAGTCACACCATCACAATGCACAGATTAAAGAAACCCTTTTACTGAGTGTTTAAAAAGTGGTGGTCCAAACAGAAAAGGTAATTCAGTGGTTACCCAAAGTGTACAATGGTTTCCTGTTAGTACTGAGCGTAAACAACAGCTGAGACTAAATCAGTGGTTACGACCACACAGAGCAGATTCATGTGTTCTGTGACCAGATTGTATGCTAGCCCAAGTGGAATTCGCTTATTCTCTATATAATTTATCTCGGGACACTGTTCCGGGTAAACCCGGGATGGGGTACCAATAAACTGCCGGGCACATGCAACCTTCATGCACATTTACTGTACCCGAAGCCGGGACTCGAACCCTTGACCCTGGAGGTGCACCGTTACTGTGCTAACCACTTTGCCACTGTCCCTCCCATGACAAAACTGCATGTATTTTTTCTTTGTTATTACCTACAAAAGCAGAAAGCAATAGAGAGACACGACATTAAATGTAACTACAAATCTGCTTGTTGTTTTTAAGTACAACATCTTTTGTTAATTAAACCAATTAACCATGAGTCATGAAATAAAACACTTTAGACACCACTCGACTGCTTTTTCTCTAACAGCACACTCAGCTGTGTTATATTCGTTCCCTATTTCAAGCTCTTTAGTTCTAGCTGCACTTCTGAAAGCTTGGATACAATACGTCACCTTTATGCATACTGTAGCATTCACCTATGAAAGATGATTGAAAGATGAAAGATTTTTTTTTTTTTTGCCAAGAATGGGTTAAATTATGATGTCAGATTATACTGTACCATTATTAATACTCAGATATAATCTTGAGCATAAAAACGAGTAAGTGTCATCACTAGGTGCATTAACATGGATACTAATATTCTTTTAATGATTAACACATCATGCAAACACTTGCGTCGGAACAGCTTGACCCGTCATGGGGCACTTTTGATAATCTGTTGAGTAGGTAAATATACGGTATATTTTCATGTAAATGTTGTTTATTTAAACTTGGAGCTGATCATTTCTCTCGTCAGAGATAATATATTCTTTCTATGCATGTTTATCCACATGGGTAATAATAATAATAATAATAATAATAATAATAATAATCGATTATGTTGATTAGAGGTTCTGAATTTGATTTAGATTAAGTATCAATTAATGGCACAGCTGGTATAAAATATTTTCAAGCATTTTCATTTAATTTTGAGGTTTATGTCTTAAAATCAAAAATCATAAAATATTCCCTACATTCATTTATGCTCGCTATACTTGATGGCATGGAATGGAGGTGATTAGCCAATGGCACTGCTGAAGTCATTATTGAAGAGCAAGTTGCTTTTCTAGTGGGGCAGAAGCAGCTCAACTGGTTAAGGATGCTAGGAATCCAACGGTTGTCATCCATTTCCTGAAGATATCTGTGTGTCAACTTACCAGGAATATGTTTTGTCTACAAACAGCCAGTCCATCCATCAATGACCTCCCGCGGCTCACCCTCCTTGCGGGGGTGTCGATATGATCAGTCGTCCTAATGATTGTGGTTGCGTGTACTGAACTAAACAGTGAGCTAGACTGTATTTATATTGTATGAAGAGTAATTCTGAATGAAATATTCATATATTTTAAGATGTTGGATTTTTGTTTTTCACAAGCTGTAATCAATTAAACCCAAAAATAAAAAGGCTCGACATATTTCGCGACATCATCATCTCATCGTCTATACCGCTTTGTCCCGTATATACTGTAGGGTCGTGGTGG
This sequence comes from Clarias macrocephalus, assembly GCA_011419295.1. Lineage (NCBI taxonomy): Eukaryota > Metazoa > Chordata > Actinopteri > Siluriformes > Clariidae > Clarias > Clarias macrocephalus. Next base: position 103,777 of record JAAGKR010000489.1, on the reverse strand, counting down.
GTCTGGAGCCTGTTCCAGGAGACCGTGGTACACCCTGGAGGAGGTGCCAATCCATCCAGGGTAATTTGGGAATGACAGTTAGCCTAATCTGCATGTCTTTGGACTGTGGGAGGAAGCCCACCACGCACACACAGACCCGAGGCAGGAATCGAACACTTGACGGTCGTGTTGCAAGGCGACCTCGCTAACCACTAAGACGCCATGCCGCCCCAAATTTTTAATGATGCTCGGTATCTTTTGAAAGCAACCCAGGACTGTTTTTGTGGCAAGAAAGTGGAATGTTCTGCGGGTCAGTCCCCTGACCTGACTACAACTGTGCGCGCATTTTGTATCATAACAAAACTAAGCTGTATTTATTTTATTCCCAGGACTTACTGGTGTCTGTGGAGCGATGCTGTCGCTCATGCTCCTCTTACTGTACTGGTGGAGCTACAGTGAAGCTTCCCCAGAGTTCTCGCACTCTGCAGCCCATGACGGAGGTGAGTCAAGCCAAGATCAGAGCACAGCATTTACAGCTCAATTTAAACAACGAGACACATCATGGGGCTGCGGTATACTTATAGGATGATAGGATTTGCAGATCAGCGAGAGTAGATACAAGCATTTGCCATGGAGTATTAATGGTATTGACATTATATTTACTACATCAATATCACTAATTACTGTAGCACGTGCTATGGCTATGGCCAGTCAAAACACTAAATACCAGCCGTTATTTACTTACGTATGAAGTCTTAACAAAACATGGGTTCTATTTCACCTTGACATTCCTTGATTCATGTGTACACACATTTCACAGTCTATCACCAAATAAGGACGTATGATCCAGTATTTTTAATAATAATAATAATAATAATAATAATAATAACAACAATCAGAATCCATCCTGATTTTTATCATTGATGCACTCTTGACAAAGTTTTAGCAGTTCTTACACATCAGAACTGATTCATCAATGTTCAAAGTTTTGTCCATTAAGAGACAATAGCTCTCACTGTGGTCCATTGGTGGCCCAGGCCCTTTCTTTGAAATTTCTTTGCTTTAACACTTTACTTTCTTTTATTATTATTATGCCCCAGTGTGCTGATTCAGGCATTTTAACTTCTTTGAATTGTTGAAAGTTTCTATTTATGCAGTTTCAACAGGGTTGACAGGAATCACGCCTGGGTGTACTCAGTCTAAGTAAACACATTTATTAACTTAATTTGTTTATTTGGTTGATTTATTAACTAAGGGGCACTTATTCGTTCAAAGAGGCCAGTTGGTCCTGGGTAACCTTTTCTCCCCTTTAATAAATGAAACAATCAATTGAAAACTGCATTTTGTACAAACAGAAGAAATAAGGGTATTCACAGAAATTCTTTTTAACTATTTGTTTCCATGAACCTTTTTCAATTGACAATATACCAGTATACCATATATTAAAGAAGACAACAAAAAAATTAACAAAATTTTTATAGTAGAATTATCACAAATATAACCTTCAAGCTAAACAGTCCGCAGTTCATATTATTCTCTCTATATATTCTTTATATTTCTACGTTTTACATTCTTACCGTTACCAGTAACTAAAAGGTAAAAGGAGAATAAACCATGAAGGTGGTGGATAGTCCTGTAAATCTTTCACTTTATATTTCCACTTTAGAACTACGGTGGCTGAGAAGTGCAAAATAAAATAACAAAAATGAAAACAAAATAACAAATTTGAAAACATAATATCAAAACCAAACACAAAATAACAAAACCAAAAAAATAATAATAACATATAAAAAATAAAGAAATTAGCAAAATTCAAAAAAAAAAATTACAAAGTCGAAAACAAATTAACAAGTTTAAAAACATAATAACAAAGCCGAAAACAAAATAACAAAACCGAAAACAAACAACATATCTAGAAAAAAATGTTTCGCTATTTTGTTTTTTAATTTGTTATTTTTGTTTTTGTTTTTGTTTGTTTTTTTTTCACTTTGTTTTTGAATTTGTTATTTTGTTATTGGCTTTGTTGTTTTGTTTTTGAATTCGTTATTATGCTTTTGGTTTTGTTATTTTGTGTTTAGTTTTGTTAGTTTGTTTTTGAATTTGTTATTTGGCAGACAGCTGCTCTCTTCCTAGTACTGCAGAGTTTACCAACCTGCCTTCACTGATGCTTCAACCGACCATGATACATGTAGTTAAATGTTCCAGTGCCATTACTGTCTATTATCATCATTCATGGAAGCTCATCCAATTAGACTACTTGAAGTAATTGTTGTACTATAATATAGTATTCAGCCTTGGGTTAGAAGCTAGTTAGCTTTGTAGCCGTTAATAAAAACCAATGGTTCAGAGGCTATTTGGAATGTCCCAGTGCGATTACCATCTATTATCATCACTCCTGGAATGATTTTTGTCCAATCTGATTACTCGGTCGGAACTACAGTAACTGTGGGATAATTTCGACTAGATCATTTTAGACTAGTCCTAAATTTGTTTCATGTTGTTTTATTACTACTGTAATATTTTAGACAATATGGTAAAACATTGTAACAATATTTCAGTAATAGACTCGATCCATTTTTATTTAATCTTCTTACTGCCAGGCCAAAATCACCTAAGCCGAAATCTGTTTGACAGACATGTCAAATATGCAAACCCAACGAATAGTTCTCATAATTTCTTTTTAAACTGCTTGATATTTATGTGTCATTTTGACCTGAACTGAACACAAAGCATAACTGCTTAGTTATGACTCACATCATCATACTTACAAGGTTGGTCTAATTCATTTTCCTGTGGCTGCCATTAGTCTTAGTCATAAGCTTGAAGGGTTTTTGTGTGTGTGTGTGTGTGTGTGTGTGTGTGTGTGTGTGTGTGTGTGTGTGTGTGTGTGTGTCTGCAGTCGCTCAGCCCAGGCAGGTTTCCGCTCTTATTTGTGTACATCTGTGTATATGTAGGCATTTTCTCTTGAACCAAATGGAGCGACTCAGTGATGTGCTGAGCCGTGGCGGAGACAGCAGATAAGGGAACACAGTGATTTTAATTAATAGCTGTAGGAAAAGAGGAAAATTCTACCAGTGAGTGAGGTGATAATTAACTAAGAGGTGGGTTAAACCAGGTTTGGTACAGAACAGGTACATAAACAAGTTCACAATTTCACCCAACTGTTGTAATTTTAATCATGTTTAACTTTTTGGACCATTATGTTCTCTAATGGACATGTAGTTGAGACAGCAGGCATTGGAAACAATTTTTCAATTCGAGTGAAGTACAGTAGGTGGAGGCTCTCAGATCACGAATAACAGGAGCAGGTGCCAATTCTGTCAGTTTCCTAAAGATGGCTTTAAGGGTTTGGTCAGAACGTCCCACTAGCCCAGATTTACTTTGTCTACCACATCCAGCACAGGGCCTCCATTTTTTGTGGAAGTGAAACTGGTGCCATAATCTGTCAGGATGTCCTTTACTAGGCTGACAAGACCACAGCAGAGGACCAGCTGCCAGCCAAGGTTTTTCAGGGTTCCTTTTCTAAGGCGGACCCCATTCAGGGTATCTATTGTTGTAGTCTACTACAGTATGACCAAGAGGTACTTCCAAGAGGTACCCCACTCTGACTACAGAAGGGGCATATCAGTTCATGTCTATCCAGTTAAAACAGACACCAGTGATTGATGAGCTGGGAAGGAGTGGGCTTATGGGACAAGACAAGTTTTTATTCATATTCACATATTTGGTGTCCCCCTTTGTGTCAGTCTTTAATTGGCTAAAACTATGAGATCGCATTTGGCCCTGTCATTGACTCCGGTAGTAGAGAAGGCTATTCTGGATGAGGAAGAACGCAGCTGTTAGAGGATGGTCTGCTGTCTAGTCTTTGCTCTTGAAAATTTGATCTAAGCAGTGCTTGAGGGATTCAACCTTTAATTTTATTTATTTTTTTAATTCATGGCTTAAATTCCCCTTCTGGACAGCCTGATAAGATGACGAGACGAGAGAAGGTTAAAGCGCTCCTCCATCAATGCTGTCTTCCTCCTCAGTCCTGCATAAGCACAGGCGACCAAGACACTCCCACCCACTCTGACTTGAATCTGGTTGGCCTCTCCACCTGGCTCCCTGGCCGCAAACGTGCCACTCTGAGGGTTAATAGAAGGACCTTTTGCATGATGGGTTTCATCCTTCCCATTCTCAGATTTTCAGGGTCTCCATTATACTACTAGAGGGCTTCCAAAATTGCCTAATGGAGATCAGGACCCCTCATCCTTACCTTTTAGGAAGCTGTCCAAGGCAAGACACATTTCAGATACCCCAGTAGAGAGTTGTGCACCAAGAAAGAAGCGAGTTGTAATTTGTGCGAATGTGCCATCCGACGTAATAGTTTCGTATTCTCCATACCATTTTTTTTCCCCTTAAGGTAGATCTTTAACTCTAAACTTTACAATTTAGTCTTTATCATTGTTAAACTTAGTTTCGAGTTAACCTGCATTGCATTGTCAATATACCTGTACATGGACTTTTCCTTTATCTATTTATCTTATTTATCTTTATATATGACACAATCAGAAATCTTGCATCAATTGATTAAAATGTTGCAAGTCTCATGACTTTCCCATCATTTAAGGGTAACTAAGAGCTTTAGACTGATTTTGAATTTAGCTATCCTAAATTACTCAAGAGTCTCCATACAGACATGCCAAAGCCCTTCCACAAAGATATCAATTTATGAGATCTACCACACTTTAGATCACTGCTTGCAACTGACAATTTCAGCTATTTCTCTGTCTGCCGGCTCATTTGACTCATTATTTCTGCAGATGGCCCAAGGCCATACATATATTACTGCCGCTCTCCGAACATGGAAACTTTTACTTGCTGGTGGCATCCCCTTGACAACAGTCTCCAGGGAGATGACAACATCACCTACAGGCTCATCTACACCCTTGGGTAAGGCTGGGTAGAGTGTTTGAACTGGTCATGGCAGCTGCTCTTTAATCTTGCAGCTGAGAGTAAATCTGAGAAACAGTTTACAGCAACAGGTGTTAAGTATTGTAAGGATAATATGAAAATGACCACATATACTGTACAGTACAGACAAGTCAAAATATATTTGCATATTGTTGAAGTGATTTTTATTTCAACCGTCTAGCACAATATAAATTGTATGTGAGTTCAAAGAGTACAGTGTACAGTATATTCACATCAGGTGAATTGTGAATTGTGAAATCCCTTCTTCATTCACTCAGTATACTGCTTATCCTGTACAGGTTATTGGGCTGCCTAGAGCCTATGTGGAACAGACATTGGAAATGGTTTGCCTGTTCATGGCAGCACACACATCCATACACACTACATGCAATTTGAAACATCAATTAGCCTATTATGAACGGAGAGTGGGAGGAAACCGTGATACCCAAAGGAAACCCACCAGGCGGGACCCGAACCCTCCACCCTGACCACAGCGCTAAACATTATAAGCAGATAAAGGGTTGAGTTTATTTCAAGTGTGGTATTTGCATCTGTTATAGTTAGCTCGTAATATGAAGTCCATTAAACCGTTGAAGAAATCTTTAATAAATCATTAGGCTGGGGGCCTCCGAGTGGCGCAGTGGTAAAGCGCTCGGATCCGGAGTTCGATTCCCGGGTGATGCTGTGACCTCTCGCAGCCGGAGGTCTAGAGAGAGCCGATTGGCCGAGCTCTCTCAGAAGGGCTCCCACATTAATCACGGCTTTACAGCCAATCACGGGCGTCTGTGAGTTTGTGGAAGGAGTGAGTGTGTTACTCCACCCCCCAACGCTGCACGAGTGAGCAGTTCGAAAAAAGATGCGGTCGGCTGGCGTCACGTGATTCGGAGGAAACGTGTGATAGTCTTGGGCCCTCCCGGCTGAGTGGTCGTAGTAGTAGCCTTAATGTGGGCGCCCCCTAGTGATGCGGAGGAATTGGACACGAATAAATTAGGGAGAAAATCGGAGAAAATAAATAAATAAATCATTAGGCTGGAAAAAAAAAACAATCAATAAATAAACAGTGTAAAAAATTTTAATTGAAAACTGGCCTCATATTCAAAGCTACCCGCACCAGTGCTATTGTATGTCTTGACTTCATCAGCTATGTATTTGTATTTAATCAGTAATAATATAAATGAAAACACAGCAAGATTAATTAAATAGGCTTTATAGAATGAGAAAGAGATAGCTGGGTAATTAGACCTGCCCAAAGAATGTAAATGAAGTCTTGGAAACAAGCGTATTTTGAGTCTTATAATAGTAAGGTATAATAGTGGTAAGATAATACCTTACTATTATTATTATTTATATATATAATTATATATATTTACGTTGTTATATCTTACATACCTGAAAAGATTTAGATCAAGACACAAATCACCAAAAAGGTCAATTATGTGAAGTTTAAAGAAAAAGGTCTGTCATGAAAACAGAAGGAGAAAGATCTAAACACCTCGAGCACACCACACAAGGAGATTTCCTCTTTTAAATAGTTTGAAGCGTCTCAGCTGTTGCACAGCGGTTTAAAAATATGCCGTGAGAAACAGTGAACCAATTTATAAGACAGCGGCGAAAAACATTTATACCAGCTTTTAAACATTCCATCAGTCATAAACACGACTAGCACCAGAACTAGTGTCCAAATGCCTCTAAGCGTCCCTCCGGATAAGAGGGTCTGCTGTAAGATAAACATTAAAAATGAAACTTTCCGTTCGACAAGAGGAATGCTGAAATTCTCCACAACCACAGCAAGGAAGTTTTGGTTGTCAAAACATTGTGGCGATGTTAACTCGGCAGCGTCGGGACAACGTTGGTATTAGGTTGTTGAAAGCTTGAAAGTTAGAATGACTTTGATGAGACGATGTTGGAACGGCGTGGAACAAATGCCCCTGACATACTGTGATGTTGCACAAATGCTTTCAAAACATTATTTATAGCCTAATATTTGGTTACGGGACTGCAGCAATACGAATATATTATATCTCCCCCCCCCCCACCCCCACCCCTCGATGATTATATCAGTAATAATGGGATTAAATAACTAAATATCACTGTAGTGAGGCAACGCTGGACAAGAAGATGGTCAAAATTTATTCCCTCGCTCGTTTTTCTGTTTTCCTGCTTGACCACGGCGACGTCACCACCGTATCACTCTCTGTATTACATCTTTATTGATCTTAAAGTTTTACTATAAGGTATTAAACACATTCTCCGATGGTGTAAGCTAATGCAAAATGAAGATTTTAACCAAGAGACCCTTTAATATCTTCCCTGCTATACTGTATGTCACAGTAGTGAAAAAAAAATGATGAAATGAAAATTCATATTGCCAACTTTTTTCAGCCAGGAAGGGCTGAAGACTGGGCAGGAGGATAATATGAAGAGAAATACAGACGGAGAAGTGATTAGGCAAGAGAGAGGGGGGGGTGGAGGGGGAGAAGTGACTAGATGAGAGAAGAGAAAGAAGTAGAAATTAATGTGCGAGATGAAGATGAGGCTGGAACGAGTGAGAAGACAGAAGCAGGGGGGTGATGGTGAGACAGATGGAGACGGGGAGACAGATCATCCTGCTGTAGTTCTCTGTTCACAGTTCACTCTGTTCATATTCCAGGGCAGTAACACACCATCTCCTTTAGATTTAATGATAGATGTGAAAAAGTTACATTATTAAACATGAATCAATGCAAGAGGGGGGGGGGGGGAGATTATTTATTTATTTATTTATTCGTGCCTCCTAAGCCACCCCGGCAAAATATTTTCCCACCCCATATAAAATGTTCTAGTTCCTCCAGTGATGGATGTAAACAGCATACTGTAGATGATCCAAATACAGTTCAGTGGCTTTGAGGTTGTATTTGCAACGTTGTGTTCATTCAACATCGGTTCAATTATATTACGACACTCATCCAACCTTAGTGTTCCTGCTGGCACAGTTTTTTGCTGCCATACACTACCTGAAAGCATGACTGCTCTGGATATTCAGACCAACCGTCCATCCATCTAGGAACCTCTGTAGTCCAACAGTGACCAGTTCTTATAACCGTGGTAGCACCTCTGCATTTATTCACACACTACGGGCAATTTGAGAATGGACCTCCTAATCTGCACGTCTTCGGACTGTGGGAGGAAACCGCAGTACCCCGAGGAAACCCACCAAGCACAGGGTGGAGCACACTGGGAGACCCGGGAAGCGGGAAGCGAACCTGGACACTGGAGGTGCGAGGCGACAGTATTAACCACTAACCCACCGCGCCACCTATGTTTGGATCACTCACTCACTCATCGTCTATACCGCTTTATCCTGTATTCAGGGTCGCGGGGGGACTGGAGCCTATCCCAGGAGACTTAGCGCACGAGGCGGGGTACCATGAGGACAGGGTGCCAATCCATCGCAAGGCACACACACACACATACCCACACTCACACACTATTGGCAATCTGGGAACGCCAGTTAGTGGAATCTGCAGGTCTTTAGACTGTGGGAGGAAACCGGAGTACCCGGAGGAAACCCATGTTTTTTTTTTTGTGAGAATTTTTCAATCCTCTAACTAAACCAACAGGAAAAAAAAAAGGTATAGTGCAGAAAGAATCAGTTATTATAATTATCATTGATCTATTTTGTATTGCTTTTCAGTAATGGGCCTCCAACAGAGTGTCCGGACTATGTGAGCGGCGGACCAAACAGCTGTTACTTTGACACGGCGCACACAGTGGTTTGGGAGGTGTACTGCTTGAACGTAACAGCATACGGCAGGAGCGGTTCCTTCACCTCTAACGAGCACTGCTTGGACGTGGCCGATATCGGTAAGCATTCCAAATACGGTGATTTTAATGACCCAATTTCTGACAGTACACGTACGCCTAACGCTTCCTTCGCCTCTGTCGACAGTCGAGATCGATCCGCCTTTTAACCTCACGTACACTTCGATGAACATGACCAAGGATGAGGCAGGTTGCACCGTTCTTGTGTCCTGGCAGTACCCCATCGCCCAACATGTCCAAATTGGGTGGATTACACTCGTCTATGAGCTCCGCTACAGAGCTGTCTCTGAGCCCAACAACTGGAAGGTAATGAGATAAATGTGGAAAAGGTGGCAGCTTCAAAGAAAACCAGAGGGGGTTGGGGGGGGGGGGGGTTCGTACTTGAGAAGCACTGTGATTTATCATTATGTAATAGAATGACTGATGAAAATGTCATGAAACGCTTTGATTTACAAAGCGTGACGTACGTGCTACGTGTCTGTGTGGTGTCTGTCTCCCCCTGCAGGTTAAGGAGCGGCTGCGCGAACCTCATCTGGAGCTTCTAGGCTTGTCAGTGGGGAGTTATGAGGTCCAAGTGCGCTGCCGCTCGAAAAACAACAATCTGTGGAGCAAGTGGAGCGCCCCAATTACCGTTGCCATTCCTTCCAGACACATGCCTGGTACACACACACACACACACACACACACATTCAAAGACACACACACACACATAGAGAGCTTGAGACATGCTTTTGTAGCTATGAAATCGCATCACGAATGTCATGTACTGTTCCATTTAAGCAGTACAGATCATTAAACTTCTGGCACTGAATAAGTGACAGCATGGATTATGACTTGCTTTCTGACACTTTTTTTTTTTTTTTTTTGAGAGCTTGTTATTATGAAGCGCTCCTGAATTCTTAGGATTCTCCCACTCATCATCTGTGTCTTGTCATGATGTCACTCCTGCTTGCGCATGGACATGTGATTTGGCTGCTGTGAAGGCTTGTGTGTTGCCATGGCGACGCTTGGCCATGCCAGTACACACTGGTTCTTTTTCCTTCAACATCAGGATTGTGACCTCTCGTCAGAAATGCATTATTAGCAATTATAGCACGGGTGTATAAATATGAAATAAAGCACTTACATCTTTACACACTTATACAATAACCAGGTTGCAGAATTTCACCTAACACCTAATACTTTGTTAAAGCACTTTTTTTGCAGCACTCCATTCTATTTTTATTTATTTATTTATTTATTTATTTATTTATTTATTCCATTCTTCTTGGCAATAAATGATACAGATCTATCAAATCTTTTAGAATCAAGCAGCTTGGTACTGTGTAAGGAGACCTGGACAAGACCTCTGTGACATCACCCATAGTTTTGAAGCTCAAATGTGGGAGCTCTGCTCAATCGCCATCTTGGCAGGAGCTGAATGCATGAAATCAGACGCCTTGGATTGATGCACGAATAAAGCTGCACAATGTCGATTTCCGTCCAAAGCACTAGTAATATAATTAGTCCCGACCATAGCAGCAGTAATAGTAAAACATCCATCCATCCATCCATCCATTTTTTATTTATTTTTTTTTTTTTGCTTATTTGGGTCTGGGTTGCCGGTGGAGCAGCCCGAGCAGAGATTCTCAGAGCTTACCACCTCTTCCTCCACAAGGAGATAACCAGGCCGGACAATAGATACGTATAATGTCTCCATCCTGGTCTAGCCTGGGGCCTTCTCAACATCAGACACGCCTGAAACCCCCTCCCTAGGTAGGTCCAGGAGGAATCCTTACCAGAAGCCCGAACCACCTCCGCTAGATATTTCCAATGTAAAAACAGAAACAGCTGATTTTTATTGGCGGGAAAAAGCTGATCTTTTTTTTTGTTTGTTTGTTTTTTTATTTGGTTGTCAATCAAGAATCCATTTCTTAAGTGATAGGTCTATGATGGCCATCATTCCATTCCAAAGTGTACTTAAACTGTAGTCCCAACTCCCAGTAGAGGGAAAGTCTCTTAAGGGAACCTCACATGGCAAAATTGCTTCATTCTAAGATGCAGATAGATGAAAACTTTTCTGTACAATTTCTGGCCATTAAAGGAGTTCCTGAGAGGCCAGTGTTTCAGACATGAAGCGGACAGTCCGATCAAACCGCCGTCGTACTGAAAAAACGTTGGTATCCACGCAGTAGTGAAACGCTGGGATAAGTGCATTAGTGTAGCTGGGGATTACATACAGAAATTTATACTTAAAGCCTCCGAGTGGCGCAGTGGTAAAAGCGCTCGCCCTATCATCCGGAGATCGCTAGTTCGAATCCCGGGTGATGCTGTAACCTCTCGCTGCCGGAGGTCTAGAGAGAGCTGATTGGCCGAGGGATGAGAGGTACTTAGTGCTCCCACATTAATCACAGCTCTACAGCCAGTCAGGAGCGTCTGTGAGCTCGTAGGAGCGGATAGCGCTGTCCTCTGAGTGTGTTACGCCGCCCCCAACGGTGCGCGAGCGAGCAGTTCGAAACGATGCGGTCGGCTGGCGTCACGTGAGGAAACACGTGATAGTCTTCGGCCCTCCCGGCTGAATGGTAGTAGCCTTAATGTGATAGCGCCCCTAGTGACGGGGAGGAATTGGACACGACTAAATTAGGGGGAAAAATCCCCCCCCCCCCCCCCAAAAAAAAGAAATATATACTTAATACACTCTCCATGCTTCAGCTCCGTGTACCTGTATGTCGCACTTCATCAAAGAGCAATGTAAGAATTATTATGTGGAAACGTTTCCGCTTGCACGCAAACATTTTGTTAAATGTAAGGTTTGCTCAGGAACCGGTCATACCCAGACTGAACAATAGAAGAACATTTGCAATTCAATTCAATTCAATTCAAATGTGTTAGAGTAATCATGCTGCATGGTAACCCCTCTCTCTCTCTCTCTCTTTGTGTCTCTCTCTGCCGCTTTCAGGTCACATGTTGTACACTTTTGTACTCCTGGCTACCATTGTAGTCATAATTGTGCTCATCACTGGGCTTTGGGTCATTCCACAAGGCAAGAGGTGAGGAACACACGTCTTTCTCTCAGCACTTAGATTAAAGCAGAGAAGAGAACTGAAATCCGGAACTGTAGTGTGACGCTGTATTCAAGGGTTAAAGGTCGCCCTTTATTATAACACTAGAAAGGAATGAATGCCGTCATTGAAAGTGAGTGGTGCGTGTGTGCGCACGCCTGTGTGTGTGTTTGTGTGTTTGAATATTTCTACACTAATCCAGTAATCCCACTTGAACCTCAGACAGATGCAGATAGTCGAACACCATTAATGGCGATATACAGTAGCAACGTTCATGCACTCACACTTGTTCATTTGGCGTGTTTATACTGACGTTAGGAACACAGCCGGTCTATACATAGGTCTGACATTTGCTTGATTATGCAGCAAGCGAATAACAAATCTCTCTGTAAGAAAAACAGCAATCCATTCCAAAAGATTTAAAATGCCAAACGAGTGTGAGTTCTTCTCATCTGAAGGTAAGGCTGCTCTTTGATTTTGTCCTTCCTGTCTGCAGGATAAAAGCTTTCCTTCTGCCACCCATCCCCAAGCCCTGCATCAGAGGAATCGATCCCATGCATCTGAAGGTATTTGGCGCCAGCATGCTTACACAACCCTTTCCATGATCACTTATAAGGAAGTGTTGGAATGTTCTTAGAGTTACCGTACACATGCATATATACTTATTAGAATGAAGGACAGCTATTGTATGTCGATCTCAGACATCAGTTATGAGTTTAATCTCAGAATTCAGAATGTTGAATGGGAAAATAGTCACAACTCAAATACATTTTTATGGTGGCCCTACCACCAAAAAACACACCTTCTCAATCCATGGTCTTTCCCTTATTTTTTGTTGCTTTTCCTTGCTCTAAAGTTATTCAAAATATACAATAAACTCATTTGAACGGTTGACATTGAGATATGTCTGATACTTGGGCTTCATAACGGTTCTTATCTGAGGTGCTGTTTGTTAATTGGTGATTTCTGAGGCTGGTAACTCTAAATGAAGGTAGGTTTTGGTTCCTGGGAATGATGAATTTGGCCCTCATGAAGACCATGCCAGGGTCGTGGGTTCAATTCCCAGGTTGGTTTGCTTGGTGGGTTTCCTCCGGGTTCTCCGGTTTCCTGCAACATTTGAAAGACATGCAGATTAGGCTAATTGGCGTTCCCATATTGCCCGTAGTGTGTGAATGGATGTGTGAGTGCTGACTGAAGGTCCTACCATGGGGTACAAAATGGAAATAAATACCTTGGCCTCCAGAGGATATATATATATATATATATATGTTTTTGTCCCCTTACTGTATTTCTCTCTCTACCTCTCTTTTCCTTCAGAAAGGCAAGATGGATGAAATTAATCAACACTTTTCCTCCCTGCAAGGCTACAAAGTACCACACTACTTTGGGGAGTCTGTGTACGAGGTCAGCATGGATGAAGGTATCTCTTTATCCCAAAGGAGCTCCATGTCTAGCATCCAAGAAGTTAGCGAGATACAAGGCATCCAAAGCCCTGCCTGCACTGAAGAACTCCTCCAAACCCCTGACAGCCCCAATCCATACTGCCAAGACCCCTCCTACTCTACGAAAGAGTCCTCGGAGGTGACCATGAGCCCCGAAACCCTTTTGTGGGCTTGGCCGGTGAAAACCAACACGCAGCCCAAGTTGCTCTCATTCCCAGGCATGGATTACAGCCTGATCATAGGCCCCGGCCCTAAAAGTACCAAAGCTCCCACTGCTCAGGAATTCTACACCTGCGTGCATGGAGTAACCGATGACGAGATGGTACAGCTGGTGCCCTGCATGTCCGATTTACTCGAAGGCTCTCCGTACCTTGGCCTAAAGGATAAGCCAGAGGAGGACGCGGAGAAGCTCAGCCAGTTAGCAGCATACTTTGAGAAGCGGGCAGAGATTCAAACCAGTGAAATAAGGTTTTGCGCGGGAGCGGAGAAGCAGAACGAGTATGTTGTGCCTTTATTACCCCAAGCAACAGACAGGAGCTAAATGATGTGTTAAAGAAATCAGGTTTAGACCGAAATTGGGTTGTATTGCCGCTAATAGCCTCATAGCTGAAGTTTAGGAAAACCATGACCTAGTGTATGCTTTCAGATTGTTCGTTCTTACCTCTTTTTGCAAAACTCGTTAGAGCGATATCTCAGAAACGAATGGCTGAAAGTTTCTAGAATTCATATAGAGCTATCACTCATTAGATTTTGGAATTGATCCAAACAGGCTCACGATCACAGCTTTTCAGGCAAGCAATTTAGTACCTTATTACCAAGATAAATTAGAATTGTTGGCAGCACAGCGAACAACCCAGTCAACACCACTGATCCTGAGTCCTACCTGTTTGGACCTCAGTATCTACTTAGAAATCATAATTATCCATGTCATTTTTAATGGGAACTAACTATCCACATCATGATCAAAGGAGAGAAAAATCACACATCTTTAGGCAGACTGGCTGACTTTAACGGGGGATTGTTAAACCCGCTGTTTGCTCATAGTGGTCTATGTCCATGGTTTGCAACCTGTGGGGTCCACGCCCCCCTCAGGGGGGTGCAAATATTGCAGGGTTTGCTATAAGCCTTTGTCGCTCTAAAGCTATGAGTTTGTTGGAATGTTGAACAAGATCGTAGTTACACAATTACAGTATAGTAAAAAAAAAACTTTATTTAAAAAGATCAATTTATTATTTTTATATATAAATATATGTTTTGTGTATATGAGCTGGGCTGAGCTGGCATGGGTCGTAGCAAGGGGGGCTCGGCTCTTCTTAAATCCAAGCAGGGGACCTCCAAGGAAAAATGCAGCATTGGAAAATGACTTAAATAATCATTTAGACTTTGGTTTTGGTATATCATGTTTAGGTCACATTTCTTACGTTCAGCTGAATTTTAGTCCAAACCCATTTTTTCACTCTTTCTCCAGAGTTGAGCAATTTTCACTGCCTTCTTTTCATCCTCCTTGAGGCACAGCTCATTTTCATTCATATTATTCATATATAATTTTTTTTTTTTTTTACTTTCTTTCGGGTTGCTCTCCCCGAGCAGCCGGTCCGATCCTCACGCAACTTGGCACAGGTTCTACGCCGGGTGCCATTCCTGATGCAACCCACCCATTTTTCTCCAGGCTTGAGACTGGCATTGCATCCAGTGGCTGGGTAGTATGGGGTATGGCAACACACCGGCGACAAGGTTCGAACCCTGAGCCTCAGATCCCCGAATCCCCGAACAACCTAGAGCCTTAGCCGCCTGAGAACAAATGTTTTATTGCGACGGGCTGCAAAGTGCCTAAAGATACATTTCTAAAAATTGTAACAAACGCAGCAGCAACCTCATTTCCCCTCTCGTCTGTTCCAACCAATGAGCATTCAGCAGCGCCAGTATACTAATCACCAGCCTGGTCATCTGTCGTCATCATCATCATCATCATCTGCACCTGTATCTCGCTGGTCCATGCCTTAAGTTGGATCGTTTTACTGTTTGAATGATTCGTACAGTAGGTCACTGTGACAAAAGCGTTCTCTGAACACAGACTTGACTGAAAACGAGAGGCAAAGAGAGCTTCGTGAAGCGTGGAGAACTGTTCCTTAAGACTGCATTGATAAATACAAAAAAAAGTCTTTATCTTAGTCTTTATTCCAAAGGCTCTTTGGAAGCAAACTATGAAGAAATGTGGGTTGGCTCAGGACTTTTGGAGATATCAAGGACATAAGCACAACATGAAAAGTGCAAATGGATGTAAACACTTTTTTTGTAATGTGTCTGAACAGTAAAGTTCAAAGGCTTACAGTATGTACCCTCATCAAACACCAAATGGTTTAACGAGTAACTCAAGGACTATCAGTGGGTGGCTTTCGTCGAGTCTGCTTGTCACAGTCTAGTGCAAAGCATCTACGAGGACAGTTCATCTTCAACCGCTTGGCACTGGCCTGCCAGTTATTGGATTGTTCCTGTCAGTTGTACTGAAACCAAAAAATCATGTGTATGTGGCTTATGAAAATGGATCCGTGTAGATTTATACTGAAACACTACTGAGAAGGCATTCGCAGGCAGAGGCAGCAACTTTGCTTGTGGGTTGTTGTTTTTTTTTGTATGTTTGTGGATTTATTTTTTTTTTTTTGCACCACATTGTTAATGGACTGTTCAAAGTCGGTGCAGTTATTACATTATAAATATAAAGAACTAAAGATTGTTTAATGAGACTGGTTGGACGCGTGCGCCATTTGCTCAGGTTCTAACTTGCCGATAAAGTTCTAAGATAGATGTAGGATATAGACTGTAGAGGATTGGATTGGAAATTGGATATTGGGTCATTCAATACAACGTGTGAGTGCACGCATGAGACAATCCAAGAGAGTAACAGAATATTTACATAATACGTCCTACTGTCATGTTAGCGTCTTAACCTGGAATCTCCTGCACAAGTTTCTACCAGATCGGCAATGGTTTCAAACAGTCAGGGAATCGGCTTTTATACGGTACATTGCGTGTTCAAGTCAAACCGGGACTTTTGATTGTACAGAATGACAAAATGTTCCCTTTCTACACTAATGCACTTTGCACTTATTCCACATTTCGGCCAGTGCTCGGATGTCATCAAGGTAGAAAGTCTCTCAGTACAGCAGAGCCATGATCTGAAGACTGACTGCCTGCTTCATGTCTGAGCTCCTTTAATGGCCCAAACAAGTGGAAAAATCTTGGAGCAAGGTTAGAAGTGTACAGGTGAGATGGATGTGGCAATAACTTCCAGCCAAATTCCTGTAATGTGCAAGTGGTCATTTTTTCCATCAAAGAAAAGGAGCATTGGAGTTCCTGGGAGGCCAGTGTATCAGACATGACGGTGACGTTTAAGAGTTTGATGGTATCCAAGTGCTAGTGAAACATTGTGATTAGTGTAGCAGAGGATTATATAGTCGTTAATAAACGTGTTCTGTTATTCTGCACAATCACAAGTTCGACTTGCCTCACTCACTTGCCTCGAACAGGTCGATCTTAATCTGAACTGGATCAAACCAGAACACCGTACAGAACTCATTCATGAGCTCAGGATTAAATCCAGAACCCTGGTCCTGAGAGGCAACAATGCTGTTCTCTACCGTGATGACAATCATAAGAGATTATTTCAAAATTTGATGTTCTTACTGTATGCTTAAGTGAAAGTCTTTGAAATATTTCAGGCCAAACACTCAACAAGTCCAATTTTCACCACAACAACCACGTCATATAAATATAAATATAAATATAATTTTTAATTATGTAATTCAGATTATTGTTGTTAATGTTGTTTTTTTGTTATATGAAGCATCATTTGAAGTTTTCAAAAAAAACAAAAAAAAACAGATTTTGTGTTAATGGACCATGTGCTGTGTGATGGGATCTTGATTTTCTTTGGCTTGGAAAAGAGCACAGTTTTATCTCAGGGTGCCAAAAGACAATAAAAAAAAAAAAAAAAGAGACACACCAAAGAGGCTAGGAGCATACTGAGACTGGGGGGGAGAGACACGATAATTAGAGTGATAATTAGATTTATAATGGTGTTGTTGGTTTAGTAAAATATCACATGTACGATACCTAGGGTGCAACTTTGAGTATTGATATATATATCAATATACATATAAAGTATATATAGTATTAACTGATACCCATAGCCATCTGATATCTGATATTGTTTGTTTTATAAATGACTACTGTTTACTATCTACAAGAGGCGTTCAAGTCAAACCGGGAATGTTTTGGTGAATGAAGGTGTAACACCGCTTAACATTTTCAGAATGTTCCCTGGCTTTGTTTAATGTAGAAACAGAAACAACCGATTTTTATCTGGTGGTAAAAAATAAAAATAAAAATCCGATTTTTATTTTTGGTGGAACAGCTGCTTTTCTCTAGGCTTAATCAGAATCCCTTCCTTGGAAAGTGAAAGGTGTGTGAGATGGGCTGCATTCCATCCCGAAGTGTACTTAAACTGTACTCCCTGCTCCCTGTTGAGGGAATGTCTGTTAACCGAACCACCCATGGCAACATTGCTCCATTCGAAAAAACACCCCGCATGCTCGCCTAAACAAACATCGCCTTCCCTGTACAATTTCCACTTTTGGCCATCAAAGGAGTTCCTGGGAGGCCAGCGTTTCAGACATGAAGCAGGCAGTCCGATCGTGTTTCCGGCATACTGAGAAAACTTTCTATCTTGGTGGTATCCAAGCACTAGTGAAACGCTGGGATAAGTGCATTCGTGTAGCAGGGGATTATATAGAGAAATAAAAAAAAGATTGTTTTTACTCTCATACCAGTGTTCTGTTATTCTACACAATCAAAAGTCACGGTTTAACTTTAACGAATTTTTTTTTTTTTGTATTTCTTAGCCAATAAAATCATATATACAGTAATAAAGTAGAAAGCATAACTACTGTACAATAGACTTAATCCTAACAACTGCAGTCTTTTCTACAACTGCAGTCTTTTCTGTTTTTTATAACAGCATATTTCATCTCGTACAGTAACTTAACAACATCCGATATGTTTCTCCAATATCCAATCCACCACGTTATGCAGGTATGGTATTCGGCAGACTGTCCGCGCTGGCCCATCTGTAGTGGGAGATAAAAGCTGTGGTACAGTAATATGTATACAGTATGTGTCCGACCTCAACCAAGCATAAGCGTAAACATTCTAACATGGAAGTCCTGACATGCACCCATTATATTTTTCGAATAAAGTCCTGACAGAGAAGAACACTTAGTGAAAAGATTTGTACCATATAATCAATCATAGTACACCGTGTGTTATATACAAATAATATATATATATTACTACAGTACGTATTACTACATAATATTATCTGCGATTTCTATACGAGATCCGAACTATGCAGGAAATCCTCTAAACCAGCTTGACAGATGTCCTCAGACACCTACTAATGATTGTTGTTTAGAAATAGAGAAAATCAGTAGGCTTGTTTTTTTTTGTTTGTTTTTTTGCCATGCACTTACTGTATATGTCATGTGGGTCTTTAGGCTAAACGAAGCACTGTGTTATCAATGCAAGCAATCTTTGCTGTTTTAAATGTTGAATTTTTTTTATTTATGCTCTTATATGATAATGTACGATGTTCATTTCGCCTTTCCTACGAGTCGCTCGTTTCTCGCTCTTTTATCTTTTTGCGTGCCACGCTGTGATGTCATGTGACTCGTGGCGTGTTGTGCTGCTTAGACATGTTCGTGCCTTTCTTGTGACTGAGAAAATACCTAAGGGGACATGGACACAAATCTTTATGTATATATTGTGCATTTACTGTACATTAGATGGATGTATAAAGATATATGTATTTTTGGAATGTCTTTTAAGAGAAGATTAGTCCTATTTTTGTTTCCAAAGCACTCGCCCAGGATTGAAATAAAGACAACACATGGCCTTCGGATGCAGGGGACACAGTGTGGTGTGGATACTCATAATACATAAATACACACACCTCTCTCACACACACACACACACACACACACACGCACACACATCATAAGCTGTGCCTTCATGCTAAGGTTTTTCACCAGCAGATGGAACCACTTGTAACATAATGACTTGGACTATACACACACTACCAAAGTCCAAAGGATCAAAGCAAGCAAGTATTTTTGTTGTTGTTGTTGTTGTTGGTTTTGTTGTTATTTTTATTATAATTGCACTGTACAAATAAGATAATTAGAGAAAAATTGTTTAATTTAATATTAGAAAATAATCGTAACCTAATTTTTTTTTTTAAGCAATCAGTGTCCAGCGTCATTACCCATAACACCACTTAACGTCAACCAAGGGCCCAAGGACCCATGATACATGTTTAAACTCACCACGTTACTGATGACGCCCACCCGGACTCACCTGAATTTCACCCACTGTACATCAGGACACACGGTCATCCGAGCCATTGTGAAGTCTACAGCCATCAGCCATAACATTAAAACCACCTAGTATTTGGGTTTCCGTTTGTCCCTGAGGCAGTTCTGACCCCTTAGAGCATGGTACCGCAGGACCTCTGGGGGTGTGCTATGGTGTCATGGACAGGGACTTTGGCAGTAGATCCTTTGGGTGCCGATCACATCAGCTGTGCGCTCGATCAGACTGGGATCTCTCTGGTTCACTGGGTGTTCTGGTGACTTCCTTTTGTCGCCAGCATTGACTTTTTCAGTTATTTGTGCTGCGGTAGCTTTTCTGGAGATGGGCTGGACCTTTGGTCCACACGGGCATGGATGAGTCTTGGGTCCGTATGATGCCGTCAACAAAATAGTTGGTGATCAACGTTGTTTAGTTCACCTGCAGTGGTGTTGATGTTATGGCTGATCGGTGTACACTGTGTATTTTCGTCCCGATCATTATCACACCGAGTCATATTCCTCTCTCATTTCGAGTCTGTTTCTGGTTTCCTTGGCTTTGCTCTTGGCCTAGTGCAGTTAATGTTACATAGCATAACCTTCACCTGTTCACTTTTGTTGACTTTGTTTTTTGTTTTTGGTTCACGTTGCGGACTTGCTGCAAGCTTGCTTAATAAAAAGTTTGTTCACCAGCACCTTCGTCCATGTCTGCCATCTGATCGTACTGTGAAAATCTTGATGTTCATTAGTAACTTCTAATATAAGATGAAGCATGACAAGCCTATATGATTAGATATTAACCTATGACTGCAGATTTCTTATTTCATCTTCGCATACATTTATCATAAAACGAATGTATTCCTCAGTAGTATCCTTCCGAATGGAAATATATATATATATATATATATATATATATATATATATATATATATATATATATAACATGACACTGTAAGCAACATGTACTTGCCTCAAGCAGTGTTTCTCAATCTGTCAGACTGTTCTGGGGTCTCACAGGGATTTGTAAAGCATGACCTGTCATTTTCTTTAGCTGTATAATTACTATACAGAACACGATTACTACACTGATTATTGTGTCCTTATAGTTATCATATTAATATACAGTACTAAACCACACGTTTAAAGAAGGGGAAACCGGCAATGAAGACGAACTACGCAGGAGACGTTTATCAAACAGGATTTTGAGAGTCGGGTTCAAAGATGGCGCCAACGCATCGCTTGTGATTGAGGACAACTTTTGTTAATTAATAAAAAATTATTATTTTTTATTTTTTAAAGTTCCTTCCACTTTCAGTACAGCCCTTGTATATATATATATATATATATATATATATATATATATATATATATATATATGTGTGTGTGTGTGTGTGTGTGTGGCTAGCATTGTCCTGTCACCTTGCACCTAAATGGTCCGGATTCACTTCCCACATCAGGTCTATTTACATGGAGTTTGCATGTTCTCCTCGTGCTTAGTGGGTTTCCTCTGGGTACTCTGGTTTTCTCCCACAATTCAGAGACAAGCAGATTGAGCTAACTGGTAGCCCCAGATTGCCTGTAGTGTGTGAATATTGCTTGGAGGTTCTACCACGGTTGTACAAATGGGAAAAAAATATAATGTGGCCTCCACGGTCCCTAGCTGGACTACAGAGGTTCCTAGATGGATGGATGGATACAGTACAGACCAAAAGTTTGGACACACCTTCTCATTCAAAGAGGTTGAATTTGTATTATGGCAAGAAAAAAGCAGCTAAATGAAGAAAAAAACGAGTGGCCATCATTACTTTAAGAAATGAAGGTCAGTCAGTATATATATATATATATATATATATATATATATATATATATATATATATAAAAGATGTGAAGGTAACTGGTGAGTTCTGTGAGATTAGGTTTACTGGCTGGCATTTTTTCTTCCTGCATTCCCCGGTATAAATAGCACAACAACACCACCGTCATCTGCTGATAACATTCATGACCTACTGACCTCTCTGACCTCGCTCATAAGCACAGACACACATTATATCACTGACCTTATATTTCTACAGTACCTCTAAATGTACAGAACAAACCACTAACCATAACCACATGGTCACAAGTTAAGTCGTAGCACAACAAAGCAATAGAATTTAAATAAGATATAAGATACCAAGGTTGACGTTATGGTTTCAGTTCTCGGTGTGAAAGGTATCTTTTAGTAATTCTGCGATGCATTGGATAATTTCTGTTTATTTTCACTTAGGCTGTGATCAGGATTTACGAGAAAAAAAAAGGGTATATATTGTAAAATATAATGCAGTATAGTAAATAATACATTTCCATATATAGGAAACCAGTGCTTATATTTATTAATATATTGCAATATATGAATGGATCACGTATGGATATTTATATTACAATGATGACAAAAAACATTATAATTATACATTTTAAAACATTATTGAAACTTTATGGATTATTTGTGTATTTGTCAGTGTGCTCCAATTCATTTGAAAAAAAAAAGGACTTTAAAATGATCTATAAAGTCCATTTTATTCAAACTACATTAACATATATATATACATATATTTATATAACATAAAATATATAAATATATATATGGTCAATCAAATTCAATATATTATAAAGTATATTGTTAAATTTTAAATTACATACGTTAAGATATACATTTGAAAAGCAGCAATTCCTCATTTATTTTAAATATATTGTAATATATTAATACAATATATTATTCTGTATATTGTGAGAATATTTTTGTACATGAATCTGTTTTTATTCTGTTAATTATTAGTTAGTATCAGTTTGTGTAGCAACGCGGAATATTAACATAATAAAATCTTCTAAATTTACCAATAGATCAGAAAACTAAATCATTTAATATATTGACAGTTACTATATAGAGAAATATATTTTTCTTTGCGTAAGGGTGGACAAGGCCATTAAATAAACATCTGGGTCTGATTCGATTCTTTTATTGAACTCACTTTGAAGTATATCAGAACTCCCTGTGTGTGTGTGTGTGTGTGTGTGTGTGTGTGTGTGTGTGTGTGTGTGTGTGTGTGTGTGTGTGTGTGTGTGTGTCACCATCTACATTACGCTCTACCCCCGTCACGCCAAGTCTGAAGCAAGCAGTGAGTGTGTGTCAGTCTTTACGGTGACAGGATCTCTAAATTTAGCCGTCCACTAGCCGCCTGGCTCACACTCTCCCAGTCCAGCAGCACCGCGGCCTCACAACTTTAACCCTCTACTCGGGTAAGAGATTTGATCTTTTATTCCCTTTTTTTCATTCAATGGTTGAATTTCTGTACATGTCAGGGATGGTAAAGATAACACTGAATACATTTCTGTTTATTTGATATTTGTTTCTCTTTCTGCCATGGACTCCCCTACTGTTCTAGAATGTTCTAGAATCAGCTGTCCTTGTGCTACATATAGCCGCTGAGACTCATGCACTCTGACGAACTCACAAACACGACCCGAGGAGACTAAAGTTTAAACCGCATTCGATTTGGTTTATAAAATTTTTAAAAAGTCACTATGGGGGGGGGGGGGGGGGGGGGGGGG
>JAAGKR010000489.1:59900-80552 GCA_011419295.1 Clarias macrocephalus | reverse complement strand
GGGGGAGGTGTTGGTGGTCAGTTAATATTAAATTGTGTTATTAATTCTAGAAATGCTTTCTCGACGAAAATCAGTTTCTTTCCTAACAAGCAACAATAATTATATACCTAATGAGAATTTTTTTTGCAATAAAGCGGAAATTTGCCTTTAACATGATTTTTTAATAGGTTAGAAGAGGCAGACGTCAGTAACTTGTTTACTACTAAGTTAAGTAGACTGTATTGCACTACATTGACCAACACATTGTTAGTGACTCAATCACTGGGTTTTATATCATTTACTCTAAAAATAACTTTTTCTTTTCTATTTGTGTTGTAAAGTAATATATTTCTGGCCAGGGGTTTATAACACACTTTTTTTTTCTTTTCTTTACCAAAAAATTCTGAAAATAAATATATATATTTTTACATTCCTGCTCCAGTTTTCAGAAACACAATTCTAAATTTGGAAACCAGATAGAAATAAATTACAAGAAAAATTTGTAACATTAGTCAGAAGGCAATATATATGATATATATGACAAAAAAAAATAGTTTATTGATGGTATCGTTTATTTATTTTAATACTAATGTGTTAGTGCTGTACCTGTCGTTTGGCAGGAAATAATAACAAGAGTTTGTAGAAATACACATCTGCCTGTCTTTCTGTGTTTTATTATATTCTGTAACTTATTACTACACAGATGTAAGGTTGAGTACCTTAAACCTTGTTTTACACAAAGATGTCCCCAGATTCAAACCCCAGAACCACGAATTTCCCAATTCCTGGGCCCTTGAGCAAGGCCCTTAATCCTGAACTATTGAGTAGTTCATAGTCTGTGCATTTATAATTACTGAACTAATAAATCAGCAGTGACTGAAGGAAACGTATGGGAGATTGGATTTTTGATGGTGTGCAAGCCCAAGGGACATAAAAGGAGAAATCTCACAATATACAATCCATTAGAGCTTTAATATTATAGAAAATGTTGCATACAGTAAGTGCCTCTTTTGTTCCCATCTATCTTGCATAGGAGGACGGTATCATTATGGCCTCAGCTAATGACAACACCACAGATGGAGACCAAAAGGTCCCGGATGAGGATGAAGCTCCTAAAGTCAAAGATATTCAGTCGCACTACCTTCGCACTCCTTCTCCAAGGTCATTTATCTTTCTAGACTCTAGAAAAATACTGAGAGATGATTAAGTGAGTTGTAGGTCCATGTTTTTTTTTTTTTTTATTATTGCCTTCCAGCTTTTCGATGATGTCGGACAGGTTTTCGACCATGTCTGACCGCTTCTCCAGGTTCTCGGGCTCAGATTCGGAGAGCTTCTTTATGGATCCCATTCACCTTTCCTCGGCTGTCGCTGCAAAACAGATCATCAATGAGGGTTGGTCCATTTTGCATCAGATAGCACTAGTCCTGAAATGACCTGGAACAGGTTTCTTCACTTCCTTCAAAACGTTTGATCTCATTTTTACTTCACAGAACTGAAACCCAAAGAGCTACGGTTGCCTTCGACCCCAGAGAGCATGAAGGAGAGAGCAGAGCAGCTAATGGTGGAGGACCTTTATAACCGGGTTAAGGACATGGTCGATGACCGCAGCCCCTATAACACGCCCTGTGTTTTGGACATCCAAAGGGCTTTAATTCAGGATCGCGTGGAGGCGCCTGCAAACCCTGTGGATGAAGTCTGGCCGAATATCTTCATCGGGGAAAAGTGAGAAACTTGTCTTTGCATCAGATCTAGAAACGTAGAGGAATACGCAGATTAGATACAGCATTTGCACACCTGTTTAGTAATTAAGTACCTGATACCCCAGGCTCATCCCAAAGTGTTTTATTCCTCTTATAACCAACTAACTTGCTAATGTTGACCATTTTATTAACCAGGAAACGGAACATCACAGATTTTATTCATTTAATCATGTGGAACAACAGGTTGGTTCTTCTCATCCCCTGACCAGAAATGTACAATATCATCAATCCTTCATCTAAAACCTAAAGTTAAAGCTTTACTTCTGAAAGTTGCTTTGCCCTGATGCTACTGAACACTTAGGAAAAGAAATTTACTTTGTGGTGCATAGCATGTTTTCTCCTGCGTCCTAACCCGGTTCATTAAATTACAAATGAATTACTAAATTCTACACTTCCTGATTACCAACTTTTATGTTAGCACCCTTTATTTGCTTAGCACATGTTTGAAATATAATATGCAGCTCACAAAAAAATGGGATATCACACAGTCATCTTCTATACCACTTTATCTTGTATTCAGGGTCGCGTAGGGCCTGGAGCCTATCCTAGGAGACTTAGGGCACATGGCAGAGTACACCCTGGACAGGGTGCCATACACTCACTACAACAAGCAATTTGGGAGCCAAATCTGCATGTCTTCGGGAGAAAACCGGAGTACCCCGAGGGAACCCACCAAGCATGGGGTGAACATGCAAACTCCATGCACACAGAGATGTTAATCAAGCCTGGCCAGGGATCGAACCCAGACCTTGGTGGTGCAAGGCAACCGTGCTAACCACTACACCACCGTGCCACCGAAATGGTTTCTAAAAGTGAAACTCTCGGCAGCACTGTGGTTTAGCGGTTAGCACTGTCGCCTTGCACCTAAAGGGTCTGGGTTCGATTTCCACCTCAGGTCTTGCATGTTGTTTGGTGGGTTTCCTCCAGGTACTCTGGTTTCCTCCCACAGTCCAAAGTCCATATAGCAGATTAGGCTGATTGGTGTTCCCAAATGGCCCGTAGTGTGTGTGTGTGTGTGTGTGTGTGTGGTGTGTGTGTGTGTGTGTGTGTGTGTGTGGTGTGTGTGTGGTGTGTGTCTGTGCCTTTAGTCCCCTGGGATAGGGACCAGCCCCCCTGCCAACGGATAAAGCGTTATAGATAATGAGAGTTTCATTACATTTAAAGTAAAATATTTTAAGCCGTTTTAAGTTTCTAGTTTAATTTTCGATAAAAAATTAAAAATCAAGTATTCCAAAAATTTTAAAGACTTCATTTTGAGTCAATTTCTATTCATACAATATAAATACTGTGTGTCTCTCACATGTCTAATACATGCATGTGGAAGACTACTGACTTGTCAGTTCTGCCTTTCCACAAGGGTATTGCACAGAAGGTGCTACATCTAAGCATATCCATGGAAAGTTTACTGGAAGGAAAAGCGGGGTAGAGGAAAAGGCCGTGGGAGAGCTTCACATGTAGTGGAATAAGTCTGTAGTCAGTGCATCAAGATCAGACGTCCTCAGGAAATGGGCTAAAGAGGTTGCAGTCCTAGTATCAAACCACTCTTGAACCAGAGACAATATCAGAAGCGTCTTACCTGGGGTTAGGAGAAAAAAGCACTGGAGCACTGAACTGCTTAGTCATCCAAAGTCCTTTTTTCAGATGAAAGTAAATTTCATTAGTAAATCAATGAGTCTGGAGGTCCTTGATACAGTAATTTGTGCTATGAGACCCGACCAAGCATTGAATTCATACAGTAAATTCATACACTTGGATTTTTAGAATTTTCAAAAAAGATATTTTTTAAATACTGGATTTTTTTTTTTTTTTTTTTTTTTGCATGAGCAGTAAAGCTGTAATCATCACAATAATATATAAATATTTCACTTTCCTTGTAATGAATCTAGTATGCATGAGAGTTTCACTTTTAAATTATATTACAAAAGGAAATACAGCACTGTGCAAAAGCCATATTATCTGTAGTACAAATTTAGATATACGTATTATATACGTACAGTATATTACATAATATATGCAGACATAAGTTTATGTCTTGTAATTCAGTATGTCTAGTATTCTTCTGTAATGTTATTTATTAATTCATTTTAGTGTATCTTTGTAGGGAATAGTCTTGTACATAATAATGCAGACATAATAAACTTATATAGCAAAATTTGTACTACAGATAATATGGCGCCTAAGACTTTTGCACAGTATTGTACATTTTTTAAAGATATTCTTGTTTTTTTAGATTCAATTTTTCTAAATTTTCCAAGCTGCCTAATACAAGGGGTTTGATTAACTAACATTTTTTAAATAACCTGGTCACTGTAAGACAGCTGATCTCACCATCATTTCATTAAAATATTCTTATAAATTCAAAGTTTGGCAGAATAACATTTATTGGTGAACAACCTGTGGTTTTGGGGGGGAAAACACACCACCCGTCAATTACTGATGTAATTCCCTCTTACTGAATAGAACCTTAGGGAGATATAAGTTGCTGTTTCTATATAATTTCTATATAGTGTTTATATATATATATAGTTATATTATATGTTGCAAAGAATCAGTTTCAAATTTGCTTGTACTGTATCATCCTCATAGGCTGCACCAACATCTTATTCACCTGCACTATCTGCCTCAGAGGCAAGCTGAGACAGGTCGTCTGTGGTCTGATGGATCTTCTATAGTGCCATTGACGCCTTTATAGTTTCCTAGCCAATATGCATAAAGCATAATCAAGTTGTCTCCTTTCACCCAGTTCTGGTCTGCTACCAAGCGAACTGTTTTCATCCTTTTATTTATGTAAAATGAATACAAAAATCCTGTAGTTGTTCGTTCTTTATGGTTATAACAATAGTTAAATCATTTTTTTTCAAATGCTAAAACCTAGTGCTAACAAATAGCATTATTTACAGGCCTTTCCCAACCACGGAACCAAACATTAATGATTCTCATGGCATTGCATGTATTCGACCCTGCCTTTAGTCCTTAGAAAGTAAAGTAAAGAAAGTAAAATAATCAAGTGATGGGCGGCAAAGTGTCGTATTAGTTAGCACTGACTCCTTTCCCCTCTAGGTTCTCCTCTCCTAAGTTCTCACATGTTCTCCCTGTGCTCGGTGCGTTCCCTCCGAGTACTCTGGTTTCTTCTAACAGTCCAAAAACATGCAGATCAGGCTAATTGGCATTTCAAAACTCATCCATAGTGTATGAGTTTTTGTTGGTGTTGGTTTATCCATAGTGTATGAGTGTGTGTGCTTGTGTGTTCTGTGATGGACTGGGACGTGTCCCTTGGGATAGGCTCCAGACCTCCCATGCGCCTGTACAGGATCAGTGGTATAGAGAATGAGTGAGTAAATCAGTGAGAGTTTTAGGTGACATGGCGGCTTACTGGTTTCATCCCACAGTCCAATGTAGACTCATTGGTGTTCAAAATTACCACTGTGTGTGTTTGTGTGTGCTTGTGCCTTGCAAAGAGTTGGCACCCCGTCCAGGTTTTACCCAGCCATCACAATTTGAACATTGTTTTACAACACGCTTTTTTTCTGTCTAATGAGTCCAGTTTCATTCGACAGATCAGTTGCAGTCAACATAGCCCGTCTGAAGCGTCTGGGCATCACTCACATCTTGAATGCAGGCCATGGTACTGGTGTCTACACTGGAGAAAGCTTCTACCAGGGAATGAACATCACCTACATGGGACTTGAAGTTGATGACTTCCCCGACGCAGACATCGCGACACACTTCAGAACGTGTGCCGAGTTCCTGGATGAGGCTTTGCTGACACATAGAGGTATGGGAGTAAAAGTCACACATTAGGATGTGGAATTCAGTAGTACAAAAAAAATAAACAAAAATAAAAATACAGTATCTTACAATTTAATGCAGATTTCTGAAACCATTTAATCTATATGTCGTATCACTCCAAATTAAATTAAGGAGACCAGACAGCGACAAAGAGACAAAGACAGGCATGGAATTTATATGCAGAATTGACTGAAAAGATTAGAGAACCCACTTTTCAAGAAGGAAAGCTTATTAGTGTAAAAGAAAAGCTTTGATTGTAATGAGAATGGTCAACACTAGTATAGTATGTTTCAGCTTAACTTGGTTATTTTGTGAAAATTTAAACAAATCTATAAAGAGAGTTTGATAAGGACAAGCTCACGGTCAAGCAATTCTTCATTTTCTTATTGCTAGCCATTCACAATATTTCTGTAATTGTTTTTCCTTGTACACAGGAAAGGTTCTGGTGGATTCTATGATGGGAACAAGCCGCTCAGCAGTTTTAGTTGCCGCTTACCTAATGATCTTTCATAACATGACAATCATGGAGGCGTTGATGGAAATCAGAAAGAAGCGTGCAATAAGCCCCAATGAGGGCTTCATTAAGCAGCTCCGTGATCTTAACGAGACTTTAATGGAGGAACAAGATGATGATGATGATGATGATCAAAGCCAGTCCTCTGTAATTGATGCTATGGCTCGTCTCCATGAGAAGGAAAGCATGTGTAGTGTCAAGGCCAACTCCATCATGGTGGAAGAGGAGGAGGACAACGTGAGTGTGATGAGTAGTGTTGCTTCCTCTGCTGCTGCTGAAGCCCTGAAAGCAGGCATTCTTGGAGGTACCGTTGACAAAGAGATGAGGGCAAAGGATCCTTGTCTGCCGGGCAAAGAAAAAGAAGATGATGATGAGGATGTGGACAAAATGGTTCAGGAGTGGCAGAAACGAAATGAGAAGTATCAGAGTGATGAGTGGTGGGAGGCCCAGCTAATGTTTGATGAGGATGAACGTGGGTCTCTTGCAGGGGAGTGTAATAGGACGGTTCCCCGGCCAGAAGATCTAGAAAGTGTAACCAGTGAGGAATTGCAGATGGTGAAGGAGCAGATCAAGCGCCGATCTCGCCGGCCCGCCTCAGACTCAAAGTCTACTGCTAGTTGCAGCAGCTATGCAGACCTATGGAAAGAACGTCTGAGAGAGATTGAAGAGCAGGCAGCTGCAAGATACCGTTCCAAGGAAAAAGATGAGGACGCAACTAGCGAAGCAAGCCAAAAGAAGATAGATGATGATTTAGAGAGTATAATGTCTGACTCAAGTTCTATGTACAACTTCTGCAAGAAGAATAAAGAGAAACTGACTGCTCTTGAACGGTGGAAGATTAAGAGAATACAGTTTGGTTGGAACAAGAAAGACAAAAACACAGAGGAAAACGGTGGTGAAGAAAAGGAAGGTGAAGTAGAAACCCCTGCTCCTTCTTTGGAAGATGTCAATTTAACAGCCTATCAGACTTGGAAGCTAAAGCAGCAGAAGAAGTTTGGTGGTGATGAAAAGAAGGATGAGATTCTAGAGATGAGCCGTGGAGAAGATTCAGCTACAGTGAGGAGAAGACAGCGGAGGGAAGAATTGCTTGAGCGCTCCAGAAAAACACTAGAGGAAAGCCAGTCAGTGTGTGGCTGGGAAACTGAAAGCAGCACTGGTACCATCCCACTCTCTGCCTTCTGTGCTGGTGCTTTTCCTTCTGCAAGTGTTGTTGGAGATGATAACATGTCCACATTCAGTGGAAGATCATCGGTTCGCTCTGGCCGAAGCACCCATTCCCAACCTGCAGCCCCACTAGTGCCACCTGAGCCACCAGCTCCTGTTCTGGGACCCAATGGGGAACAAATGGTTAACATAGCAAACATCCAAAACTGGATTGCAAATGTAGTCAATGAAACACTTTTGCAAAAGCAAGCAGAAATGATGATGTCAGGAAGCCTCCCTCCATCAGTTGCAGGGTCAGTTTTCGGTCTGGGGACAGGCTCAGCTGCTGGACCCAGCCGTAGAGTGGACGATGACAAGTCCTCTGTGTTAAGTGGATCAACATATTCTGGTTTGTCACGCGTCAAACCAGAATCTGTGCTTTCAGGTGGAGGTAGAGCTGCATCTGTACTCTCTGCAGGTGGAAGGGCTGAATCTGTACTATCTGCTGGAGGGACATCCAGATTATCCTCGGTTTCTGGAGTAGGCTCTCGC
Organism: Clarias macrocephalus; assembly: GCA_011419295.1. NCBI lineage: Eukaryota > Metazoa > Chordata > Actinopteri > Siluriformes > Clariidae > Clarias > Clarias macrocephalus. The sequence continues at coordinate 72,815 of JAAGKR010000489.1, read as the reverse complement.
AAGAGCAAGATCACCACCACTAGTGTACCTCTTTATAGCTTATTCGAAGATCAAGTTAATCTGAACAAGCTTGACACAATGGAAAAAGAAATTCAATCAGATATGAGAGATAAGATCGCTTCCTATGAAATAAAGAAGATTAGGGAAGACAATAAACGTAGTACATTGTACAAGAAGAAAAAGCCCAAGGATGAAGATGAAGACGAAGAAGAAACGAGTGGTTTTGGAAAGACCGCTTGTAATTCATCAGCCGCCGGTGAAAAAACAACCCCTAAAAGAGATTATGGCCGTTCAGGAATTCTCAACCTTCCGACCTCTGCAGACACCAACTCTACTATTGATGACTGGCTCAAAAATGTAAGACCACCCTCCAGCCAACCAAGAAGTGAAGATACAGCAGTTCCTCGCATGTCCAGGCCAGTATATGAAGAACCACCCGATATATCCGAATTAGATTTTTCAAGCCGAAGAAGTTCAGTCGTGGCACTTGCCGGGGACGAGGAGGAGAATTACGACTTTACGTCAAGATTTTTTTCACGAGATGCGGCTGACAGTGAGTCTGATTCAACCAGGGGTCCCAGTCCAGAATTCAGCTATCAGTCTCGGAGGCGGCCCTTTGGGGATGAGGACTCTTTCGAAGAAACGTCAGACACTAGTCGTTACAGAACTGGAGGACTCTACGCTAGACGTGAAACAGAAGATAATAACAGTTTCCAGGAGTCCTCAGCAAAGAGAAAATTTACTCATTCTTCACGATTTAATGAAAATGCAACAACTACGGGGAGCCGAAGTCGAGCACGACAAGAAGATGAAGATGATGAGGTGTCTGCTTTTCTCAATCAGATCAGACAGAGGGCGAAAGCCCGTGTGGCAGAGGAGTTCGAAGATGGCGATGAGGTTCTTGCCACATGGAGGAAAAAAGAGGAGTCATAGGCTAATAAAAAAAGACTCCTAACCACATATTTTGTTCCTTTGCAAAAGGATTTATTGGGTATTTTTCATAGAACTGGCCTCGAATTTAACCTCGACAATGGCCTGGATTTAAAATTCTACTTGAAAAAAGAATGTCTTCAGTGTACTTGAAAACCAAGGAACATTCATAAGTGGTTCTTTAAAATAACACTGAATCTCCATTAATCATTTGTACACTTTAACTTACACTTACCGGGCACTTTAATCGTCACACCTGTACCCATGCTCATTTGTGCAGCTATCAAATGAGCCAATCAAGTTGTAACAGCACAGTGCATGTAATCATGCAGATACAGGTGACGACCTTGAGTTAATATTCACATAAAAAAAATAATAAAATAAAAAAAAAAGGAAAATGTTTTGTTCTTAGTGACTTTGACAATGGCATCTGTTGTTTGGAGCTTTATAGGAAGTGCTTATCTCCTGGGACTTTTACACAAAAACAAATGTTAAAAAGAGTTACCACAGCCCTTCAGCTGGTACTGTCAGCTTGAACCTGTCTGGTCTGGACCCTCTGTCATCAACAAGATGTTTCCACCCACAGAACTAGTAGTAAACATTCTGTCAATTTTAGCAATTATTGTGATAAACAGGTGTTTACAGGTGTTTCAAACGTTCACTTTTGAATACAATGTACATTCACGCTTAAGAACGATTCAATTAAAATGCTTAAAGAGTCTACCGTGGTGTCTACTTTGCTTTTGACTCCATTTGAAACCACTCTTCTACTTCTTAGAAAACATTAACACTGATAAACAGGGATTCTAAATGGCCACCTACAAACCTGGATAGAATGCCAATCCATAGTATGGCACAAACATACATTTGGGTCAGCCTAGTCTGCATGTCTTTGGAAACCCACCAAGCACGGGGAGAACATGCAAACTCCACACACACAGACCTAAGGATGGATTCAAACCCGGCCCCGGAGATGCAAGATGACAGTGCCACTGTGTCGCCAGGTTACCTACAGTAGATAGATAGAAACTTTAATTAACCAATGTATCAAGGATAGTAACACAATAGGCATGTAGTTACAATTGCACAATTGTTTAGCACAAATAGTCCAAAAGAAAAAGAAATAAATGTAATGAATAAAAAATATTGACCTTCTACAGAGGACACCCAGTCACCATGTACCGTGTACAGATAGGACTTTACATGTTCTGTTAAGGTACAGACATTAACTGTGACTTTATGAGTCATACATCATTGTAAAAGTAATATCAGTGGCAAAACAGATCGAGGAATCTTCCTCTGTGTGATTGTGGTTTTGATTAAAATGGTCATTCCAGGAACCTCTGTAGTCCAACTACGCCAATGGTGATTAGCATTGTTCTCATTCCCAATTAACGACTGTGGTGGAATCTTTGGTCAACATTTACATGTGCATTTACACACAACAGGCAATTGGGGAACCTAAGTTACCCTAATCTGCATGTCTTTGGACTGTGGGAGGAAACCAGAGTACCAGGAGGAAACCCCCCAAGCATGGGGAGAACATGCAAGCTCCAAAAAGAGCCACTGAGTATCAGCTATTATAAAATATATGTTTTAACACTAATATTCCTGTTATTATTATAATTTAAATACTTGACGTTAATCACTGGTTAGTGAAGAGGAACTTTCCCTGACTGGGGGTTTGGTTTATGCATTTGTCTCTCTCTCTCTCTCTCTCTCTCTCTCTCTCTGTTTATTAGGGATGAGTTTTGACTTGTACTAAATATTCAAAAAGATAGATTGAAACTTTAAGATAGATAAGACAGACAGATAGATAGATAGATTTATTGATCCCAAAGGAAATTTCAAACATCCAGTAACAAGGATAGTAACAAAATAGGCATGTGGTTGTGAGCATACAGTGAAAGAAATAAAAAAAATAAAAACATAGTACACAAATGGGAGATGACCTTCTACAGAAGTGACCTAGACTATTTTTTTTATTAAGAGAATGCTTATGTGTTTGTATGTACAGCATAGTTCAAGTCAAACTGCGACCAAGAGTGCCTTTAATTTTTTGAGCAGTATATGTCATGGAGTGAATGTGTTCGTGATGGGACACAACTAAAATGGAAAATATGAGATGTTTGAAATGTCGACAGAAATATATATATATACAAACTTTTAATGTCATTGATTAAGGTAGGCTGTTTTCTGGATGCTGTAGCTATATGATATATTAGTATATTGATTATACATAAATCCATTGATATTTTATGTTATTTACGGTATCTAAAATATGTTGTGATAGAGACTTCTCTTTTTCCTAAAATGGATTTCACTTTCACTTTATGAGTGACTATATGTGATAATATAATAAAATACATATAATGTGAGCGGCAAAACAAATCAAGGAACGATCCTCTATGTGATCAGCTATTATAAAATACAGCAGAACCTTGGCATACGAACACTCTACCGTAAGGATTTAGAATTGAGAAGTACAATTTTGCAAGATATTTGCATCTGCGTATGAAGTATTTTTGGCATACGAACAAACAAACCCGTGAGTTATAGTAGCTCATTAGCTTCTTAGCTAACTAAGAAATAAAATGCTGGGAGCAAAAAACAAACAAACAAACAAACAAACCAAAAAAAGTTACACAAGCACTACAACGCCTTACCACTCACAGCAAGATCACTAAAATATTTGTAATAAGTTCTTAGTTGATATGAAATTATTAAATGTTTGGACCTATGCCCTGGGATCGGGGTAGGAGGGAGGCATTATTAACATTAGCATGTTACCAAATACAAGAGTGGTATTAACTTACTGTCTTAATGAAAAACATTGGCTTAAGACATCACAAAAAAGCCGCCAGTGCCAAGAGGTATCATATATTAAAGTTAAGTAAAGTTTAATGTCTATTTATTTAATATTTAGCTTCATTTACATGTCTTTTCTAAATGTTTCGACTGTTTATATATACAAAAACATGATTATAGTGATTGAAATTGGTAATATTTTTAGGGAGCTCTAACTGCATTTACAATCAATTATTAATTTAATTACATTACATGTTTTTATTTCACAAAATGAATTTTCATCTTAAGAACTCGCCTACAGAACGAATTAAATGTGTATGCTGTATAAGTTTAAATACTCTAATCCTCTATGTGATGGGAGCTAATTAGCATGGCCAGCTCTTATAAAATACAGTGGAAACTCGGCATAGGCATTCCCTCCCTTACGAATTCTGCAAGAAATTAGCATTGGCGTTTGAAGTATTTTCGGCATAAGAATGAACAATTTTTTGGCATTCATTTTGTGCAAGATTTAGCACCATGAGCCATAAGAAAGTTAGCAAGAACTGTAGCAAGAAAACACTGAGTGTAAATTAAGAAAGAAATCATGGCAAAAAAAACAAAAAAAAATACACAGATGAATCATCAGTTAAGAGGAAATAAGTTTTTTTTTAACTTAATTTACATGTCTTTTCAGATTTTAAATTTTTTTTTAATATGCAAAATGTGATTATGGTGTTGGAAATATGCATGTATATATATATTTTTGTTATATCTGAAAATTCATATCACATTACAAATTTTTACATTTTGGGATTTTGTGCAAGATTTAGTAAAAATTTGCATCATGGTTCCCAAGACAGTTAGCAAGGACGTAGCAAGGAATAAGGGAGCCACGTTGAGTGGAAATTAAGAAAGAGAGCATGGCTAAAAAAACATTTTTTTTAATAGGGAGCAGGTGTTAAGATGAATCATAAATTCAGGTAAAGTGAGGTTTAATGTATATTTATTTCATATTTTACTTTAGTTTTTACATGCCTTTTTAAAAAAAAAACATTTGTTGGAAATTAGTAACATTGGTAGCATTTTTGGGGTGGCCACTGTATTTACACTGTATTTACATTGTATTTACATTGTATTTACCAATTGAGCCACTGTATTTACATTGACTTTTTAATGGGAAAATTAGCATCATAAAACGAACTTTCGCCTTAGGAACGAAGTTTTTAATACATATAATTGTGTTGTCCTCGTCGTGTGAACGCTTTAAGTGAGTGGCTGGTGAGTGAGGAGGAACTTTCTCTGGCTGGGGGTTTGGCCTATGCCTCTCTCTCAGTGTTTATCAGGGATGGGTTGTGACTTGTACTAAATATTCAAAATGGCGGACAGAGGCTCAGCGAGTCAAGATGAGCGCTTGAGATCAGGTAATCATTACATTTTACATATTCATAATCATTTTCCCTTTCCTAGCATCTACTTCTACGAGCACCGAGTGCTACATGTGCTCTTTTAAAAACACCATTGCTCGTCGTTAAGGCTGTTTTTAAGCTCTCGTGGCGATATCGTTGCTTAGCTACTTTAGCTAGCAAGTTAGATTAGCATAGTTAGCTACAAACAACGAAAACAACTGTTATTGATGTAACGTCTCACGCGGATTAACGTGCATGTGTACACAAGTGCGTCGGTGTGTGTGTGTGTGTGTGTGTGTGTGTTGGTGAGTGAGTGTGTGTGTGTGTGTCTGGGGTGCGGGGTGTTTGTAATAAACGTCGAGGATTTGGAAGTGTAATTAAGTAATGGCACGGTTTTACAGTTTGAGTGTAAGTAAAGTGGGTTTTATGAAGCTGCGGAGATGCTAACCAGCTAATGTTAGTAATGCCTCCCTCCTGCCCCGACACGAGTTACCCCCGGGCACAGGGCCAAACAAAACGAGTTATTCAACAGGCTTTGCATATTCATATCTAGTAGCATACAATTCATCACTTCTTATCAACTAATAAGTTAAAACTTTAGTTTTAACTTACTAAACTAGTTTGTGTTGCTGAGAGCGCTACAGCATCGTAGTACTTGTGTAACTTTTTTATTTTTGTTTAGTTTAGTTTTTTGCTCCCAGTGTTAGCCAAGTAGCTAATGAGTTACTGTAACCTGTCTAACAATAACCTTTTGCATTAAACTATTTACAAAATGGATATTTGATCAAACATATTGACTAGGTAACGGGTTGAAAGTTGTCTGGTCGTCTCACTGTTCCCCACTTTTTTCCCCCCATTTTTTTTAATGCAAGTAAAATAAATGCTAAATAATTGTTTGATGGTATCTAATCCCAGAAATGTTTTCCGTGCATTTTTCTTTGTGTGTGTCAATACTGATCAACTGGAGCCTGGCTCATCAGTGAATATTCATGACTATAAGTGCCATGTTCATGAATGATTAATCTTCCTGAAAGAGAAAGAGAGTTTTTTTGTTGTTGTTGTTGTTGTTTTTGCATATTAGTAGGGACAAAAGGTCCTCACAGCTGTAGGATTTAATTTAATAAATAATAATAATTATTATTTTGCTAACTGAAGAGAGGATTAGGGATCACCAGTCACCTCCTGATACCATATTACAATAGCTCGGTGCCGAGTCGATTAAAATTGCGATTCTATAAGTATCACGGTTTTATTATAAATATAGATATTGCATTTACCCCCGATTTTATTACAATTTTAAACCTTAAAAAAAAAAGTTGAACAGCTATTTATTTAAATGTAACACGCTCCTTATTAAAACATTTTTTTCACTTTCCGCATTTAAACAATATTAACTTCACATACAAAAGTTTAACATTTAACTTGGTTTAACATTTAACACGGTGGTGTAGTGGTTAGCACTGTCGCCTTGCACCGCCAGGGTCCGGGTTCGATCCCCGGCCAGGCTCGATTTCCGTCTGTGTGTGCATCTCCCGTGCTTGGTGGGTTTCCTCCGGGTTTCCTCCCACAGTCCAAAGACATGTAGGTTAGGCTAATTGGCGTTCCCAAATTGCCCATAGTGTGTGAATGAGTGAGTGAGTGTATGTGTGTGTGTCTGTGTCCTGCGAGGGATTGGCACCCTGTCCAGGGTGTACCCTGCCATGTGCCCTAAGTCTCCTGGGATAGGCTCCTGAATACAGAATTAAGCGGTATAGATGTTGAGTGAGAGAGTGAGTTCACAATGGACCATCTGTACGACTGTAAAGCAACTTGACACTTTACCACCTAAAAACAACTCCAAAGTCTCAAAAGTCAACTTTACAGTAAGTGCGCGGTCATGCAGAGCTTCTGCACGCATAAATTTATATGTTAAACAAAGTGTGTTGAGACTAATAAGATTAATTTGCTCAGAGTTTGGAGAAAATCCTAGTCGGAGTCTTTTAAACGTGCACAACATTTGATAATGTAACGCCATAAAAATGCGTTTCTGTTGCGCCGCTCAGAAGCTTCAAATAGTTTATATCTGAGGCCGATCACCATTCACAGCCAATCAAGCTGGTCACTGGCCAATCGACCTGTTCATCTCTATTACCAATGTAAAAATAGTTTTTATTTTTTCTTAAAAAAAAGGTCAGTGTGGCAATACGTGGATCGCCACACAAAAGAATCGCAATTCATAGCTGAATGGATTTCTTTCCCCGTCTCTTGTAGGTGTAACATTAACTGGCTCCATTAATAATTAGGTCCATGGAAGGTCCTGTACTGTGTGTGTGTGTGTGTGTGTGTGTGTGTGTGTGTGTGCGCGCGCATTGTGTCAAAATAATAGATGTGTTTTGACAAGTTTTGATTCACTCTGGTCTCGGATATCAAATTCAAGTTTCTACTTGAAAAGTTATAATAGTGTCTTTTGAAGAAAGTTGTAATATTTAGTTAAACAGGTTATGTTGGATAGGTGGAGTGGGGTGGCTTAGAAATTATGCAAATTAACATCAGCTCATGCAAATGAGTCTCTGTGTTGTGAAGTGGAAAATATCAAAACACGTACTGCATTTGGGGTTTAATATCAATAGTAGCTTATGAATAGTTCCCTGTTTTTTGAACACAGCTCTTCACTTTGGTGAAAGGAATGATTCATTAGGTATGAGGTCAGTTTGTGGATTTGTGTTTAAAAAAAAAAAGTCCAATCATGCTTTCTCTCCATGTGTACAGTGTTAAAGGATGGTTTAATCCGAACCCTGGCTTGCATGCTATACAAGGAATAATGTAGCTAATGTTTGAGAGGAAGGCATCATGATCGCTTTGTGAGAATGTTAGTGTTAATTAGGGCATATTCTCATTAGCGTCTTTTCCAGCAAAAAACATTCTAGCGGCAATCACAACCACAATGGCGAACTGCAAACTAGGCTTTGCGTACCTTTATTTTTATTAGAACGCGTTTGAGCTTCCCATTGCATATTAAGGCCATTTTTTTTCTTCTTTTTATTTTTCAAAGATGGCAGTCACAAACTTTCAGTTGGTTGTTATAATCTCACCCCCTGCCTCCTGACGTAAGCGTTCTTTGTTCTAGCCCAGCAAAGTGTTGGTGCTTTCCATGGAATTGAATTTTTTTCGTTCGAAGGCCGGTGCTTTGACTTGTTTGAAAACAAATAACTGTTTGGAAAATACACACTTGCTTTACTAATCTAGCTCCACGACCGCCTTGGTGAAAAAGTGAGAACACAATCATTCCATGCTCGGTAACCATGTTGGAGCCCTCTGGAAATGTGGTATAGAGAACAAGACACTACCGACACTTGGGCCTGAATCGAATATGAAATCCAAACATATCTGAGAATGCTTTTAGAGATTTTAGAGATCCAATCCCTTTTAACACACCAAAAAGAAAAGTCACAGGAGTAGGCTTTTTCTACTTTTGAGGTAAAAAAAAAATAGGATAGAGAGAAGCCTTGTGTGCTTACGTGAGCGCATAGATGGTGCTCATTTGTCACTGTGAAACAGTTGCTGCTGTTCATTGATATTCAGTTTCGGTTTCATCCTGGTGATTAATATGTATTTGTTTTTGGCTAGGAACATTCGTTAGAAAATATTGCAGATTGTTCATGAGTGTCAATAAGACGCGACTGGATTCGTCTCACTGTGGTCTCCTGATCCCCAAGGGGATTTTTCAAAAGTTGTTGACGTGACTGTTTGTTTGCGTCGTGTTTTGAAGGTGGGTCTCTCAAGTATTTAATATGCACCGCTGATCTTCAAGCTGCTCCATTTTGCTTTTGTGTTAGAGCTGATTTTGAGTTGAGGATTGTTTTGGGTTTATATATAAACTCCTCCCTAGCATCTTGACACCCGTACCTTTTCATACATCTTCTCAGAATTATAAATAAGCCCTAGGTATCTGTTCTAGTGAAAATGCATTCAGAGCGACACGCATGCCAGGAAGACACGTCTGATTTTGCATATCATGCATATTCATGGAGATTAACTGGAGTGTAAATGTGTATAGACGTTCCTGGGCCATTTTTAGTAGTTTTTATTCAATTGCAATTTATTATTCAACATTTATTATTATTATTTTTTGAATGTAGCAGCTTTTAGCAGTTTGAATGTAGCTAGAAAAACAATGGTTACGCAGGTTTGTAATGCTCTGTGTGGAAGAGGAGTCTGGTTAAAGTGTTCGCTTTGTCTTTACACTCTACAGGATTAAGAGGATCTGTTAATGTTTATACTTCTTGCTGCTTTGCATTATTTTTGAATATATGGAAGTGGTTTTTGTTCTGAAAGACATGTCTTCGCATTACTAATAAGCTGTTAGAGTATTTTCTTCCTCTCCAGCTCTGTTTTCATAGAGACCACCCACTGGTCATGAATATTCATAAGCAAACCCATAATAGTTTATTCGTATTTATTATCTGACTGACACAAGTTCTGTTCGCTGAAAATCCTTAATAAAAAAAATAAAAACACAGAACATTCATGTATCAGCACACTGACTCCAAACTCAGTTGTTGTTTTTTTTTTAATTAAAAAAATCTTTTTTTACTTTTATAACGAAAATGAACCGGTTGATCTTCCAGTGATCAGATTTGTCTGGTTTTCAGTTTGATCGGCCGTGACCGGTGATCGGCTTCCGATATAAATGATTCTGTACCGAGCTCAGAAACTTCCGAGTGACACAACAGAAAAGATTTTTGTGACATTATATTAACATTTTAATTACATTTAATAGGATTACATTACATTAAAAGTTCTTCAATCTCAGTGAGCAAATTAGTCTCAGACCTACTCATTACACACACTCGTTCAAGTCTCCAAACGCTAATTAATCAGAAATCACATGCATTAGAAGCCTCAAGTTTTGAGATTTTGGAGGCATTTACTCATTTTCATCACGTGTGGTAGTGAATTATTTGCCGAGTTTGTTTAGAAATAATAATTATTGCGGACGACAGGGAAACCCGCTGCTCAGTTAAACTTTTTGTATTTAAAGTCAGTTTATATTGTATAAATGCTGCGCTTGGTGAGAAATCTAATGTTGTAAGAAACAGGATACAGGACTTTTTTTTATAAGGTATAAAATTGTAACAAAATCGAGGGGAAATGTATGAAATGAATATTTAATCAAGATATTTATAAAACCATGATACTTATTATGATACCATTGTGCCGATTTGATTAAAATTATGATTCTATATCATATCGGGAGGTGACTGGTGATTCCTATCTCTATTACCTATGCACACATATATTTAATGCAGTTATAAAAATGAGAGAGCGTTTTTTATTTTATTTATTTTTTATTTTAACCTGTAAAATGTGTGTACTGTGTTGAATAATACCGTTTGTGTTAACACCCTGTGAACTACTTTAAAGTAGTATAGGAAAGAATGTTAATTTGGTGCCAACATCTGGATAAAATAACAAACATAACGCACTCTTGCGTTCATATTAGTTTTAAATTAAGGGTTTAGCAGAGATGGCAGGAGTTCACCGTCTTGGAATTGGCGGGAAATTTCCAACATGTGTGTTACACGCCCTACATCATTGTGCCCAAATTTCCTGCCTTTTACATTTCTCAACAAAGAGCCGCAGGTATTACAATGGAGATCGTAGTGAATGTGGTCATAACAGCCAGAGCTTTACAGAAAGAGCTCTACTGTATCAGAGTTAAACCAGAATAAGCATTTAAAGTCAGATCACATCGTCTGTAGTGTTTTATCATCTAGTAAAGTTTTACCTGCTCATGATTGGTTTCTGATTTCTGACACCATCATTGGTTTAGAACACAGCTAGGCTGTTTATTTATTTATCGATCATCTCATGTCACGCGTCAAAAGTTTCAAAAGGCACTAACTGAAAAGGCAGCGTGCTTAGAGACGAGTGCAACCGATAGTCATCAACTCAGACTCCCACCTATTAGTGTTTAAAAAATATATATATGTAATGTACATGTATAAGAATGTAATGTACAAGAGCCAAAAACAGACAGTTATCTGTCTTGGCCAGTTTCTTCATTAGGAATATTTATAACTCACAGCCAAATAAAATAGGCTTCAGCTCCAAAAATAGTCACAGGAAGTTCATCTTGCTCTGGTTCTGTAGCAAATGCATGTTAGCAAAATTCAAACCAGGGCTATGTTTAACCACGAATAATGATTCATTTACATAGAGAGTCTGTGAGTGGGATAAAGTCCACTCTCTCTACAGATCCTATTAAGAGCTGTAATCCGTTTTTAAGGAGCTTATTACCGCATTGCAAAGATTTCCACAAACACTTATTAGTTAGGTTCTAAGGAAAAATCCACAAACAACTGAGGGTGTGAACTCTGAACTTCGCTGAGGGCCAACCGTACTCTTGCATTACCAAAGTATTTTTCAAGCACTTTGCAGAAGATGCAAACACTTTATTTTCTGCAAAAGCTCTGGTATGATTTGAGAGAGGTCAATTTTAGACCTCAAAACTTAAATCAATCAATTTAAGTGCACAGATCTAATTATTCAGATTTCCAACAGAAATAAACATAGGGGTTTAATGGTTCAGGTAAAGGTTATTGATCAGGCTTGAGCAGTGTCACGTTGCAGTTTGCCCTAAACAGTTAAAATCGTCACAATAAACAATAACGAGTCCAGTTAGATTTTACCATTAAATGTTTTTCATCTTTTTTTCTCTTTTTTTTTATTTATTTATTTATTTTAATTCGGGGGAAAATACATGACGGTTTACGGTTTAAAGTACAAGTTATTTTATCATGGATTTTATTTTGTAAATATTGTCCCTTAAAACCCCCCTTTTTATAGATGCAAGTCACAACTGCCACCTTGTTTTGATCATGCTTGCACAAAAGTGACACAGACAGTCATAAAATAACCGACTTTGATGGATCGTCCAAAACTCCACTTTCCTCAAGGCGAAACTGCCTGTTTGTGTGTTTAGGAGAGCTGCCCCGCTGCAGGTGATTGTTCGAGTCGTGTGAGCAAATGTAAGCACCCCACAACAAGTAGTAAGGAGAGATGAACAGCAGCAAATGTCTGTCAGGGAGGAAACATTTATAAACACGATAATAATAAAGTTTCTGTTTAAAAATAAAAAATTGAATGCCGTACCTAAATGGTTGTTAGAAACAGCAAAAAAAAAAAAAAAAACATGATTTATGATGAAGCACAGCAGAGAAATGGCGGTTTAGTTCAATTTAATTTGTGTAGTGCTTTTAACGATTGTGATTGTCACAAAGCAGCTTTACACAATCATAAGGAAATTATGAAATTTTTTTTGAAATGTGGAAAAATGCATATGAATCAAAATGATTAGATCGTCTCTGATGAGCAAGCCGAGAGGCGTCGGTGGGAAGGAAAAATTCTCGGAGATGGCAACAGGAAGAACCCTTGAGAATCCTTGGTGGAATAATCACCACAGCCAGTTGCTTCTGCTTAGTCTTGATATTAAGATGTGTAATGTAATGTGTAACCAGATCATTAGTGGACAACGCTAAGAACAGTTGTGAACGAGATCAAACAGGGAAAAACAACTAATCATCTGAGTAACTGCCCTAGCTGAGTAAAATAATAAGCCATGCCTCGTTTCTTCTTATAAAATTAAATTACGTAGGCGGCACGGTGCTGTAGTGGTCAGCACTGTCGCCTTGCACCTCCAGGGTCCGGGCTCGATTCCCGTCTCTGTGTGCATGGAGTTTGCATGTTCTCCTCCCACAGTCTAAAGACATGTAGGTAAGGTTAATTGACGTTCCCAAATTGCCCCCAG
>JAAGKR010000489.1:348-59880 GCA_011419295.1 Clarias macrocephalus | reverse complement strand
CCCCCCCCCCCCCCCCCCCGTGACCCTGAATACAGGATTAAGCGGTATAGATGATGAGTGTGTGAGTGACTGAGGTTAAAGAAATGGGAAGAAATTTAAGTTTTACTGCGACAGACTGCAAAGTACCTAAACATCTGATTTAACGATTGAGACTATTTCTCACGAAAACATTTTCTCTAGAAATATGAGAAGGTCTGTCTCTTTGGAAGCGAGATATTAAAAAATGAGGGGTGGCTCAATACTTTTGCACAGTAATTTATACATAACCATTGTGAGGCCGCTGCTAGGCGAATGGATAAAGACCACGTTATAGCAGCGGAAATATGAAGTAGATGTTTTTCATAGCATCGTTTGCCGTCTCGTCACTAAGTTTCCTTAGTTATGTATATATTTTTTTCTTTACATGTGCATGAGAGAGGATTTGTTGCCTGAAAATAAATTCAGCGGAAGTCTGGCAAAGTAACTGTGCCGGCCAGCCTCGACAGGAAGCGGTGTATGAAACCTGATCACAAGCTGTTACCTAATACCTAATGCCAGGTTTGAAGAGGTGCGCGCCTAAGCTGTCCGCCTGTGATCCGATCACTCAGGGTGCCAAAGGCACATCTAATGAAGGCTGTACCAAAAGTAAAGCAAACGTGTTTGACTTTTTTTTTAACCTAGAATGTTCTAATTGCTCATGTTTAGTTCCTGCATGCAGAGTCTTCGTCTAGGGTTACCATGGTGCTACTCAACATCGTCTCCTTCACAAGCGATGTGTTTGCACCATCAATGAACACGACTTTCGAATCCTGTTTGAAACCCCCTCTGTCGCAGTTGATGGTCTCCCACTGCACTACAGAATGTTTACAGAAACCTGCACTGAAGACGAACCGTGCAGGAGATCAACAACTGCGACAAAGGGGGTTCTCAAATAGGTTTTGAGAGTCGGGTTAAACGATGAGCTCTGTCATAGGGGATGCATTTGAGCCATGTAAAGTAGCCCCTTTGTGTACATGTGCAATTTGATCAGTAAATAAAAAAAACAAAGTTTGCCCACTTGTTAATTACTTTTGGTCCAGCCCTCATAGAGAGCACTCGGGTTTATTCTCCTGAGAAAAGCAAGATTTGTAGATCTCTCCCACAAGGCATGTGATTTGTTTGTAATCATCTTTTGTGACCGTAGACACCAAACAGCCATAACATTAGCACCCCCACCAGGTGAGTGGAATAACCTTGATTATAATCCATTAAAGGATCTTATTCACCCAAAGACCAGCCCGATCAGTGCGATACCAAAGCAAATGCACCACAAAACCGCTGGCTGGGGGGGAAAGCCACCACGCAGGGGCGCAGCATGCAAAAAGCCAAAGACTGTAGACTCTGCCTCCAGAGTCCCAAGATCCCAATCTGACCGAGCATTCATGGGATGCGCCAGACAAGTGAGTCTGCACCCAAACAGCACAGAGCACCCAAAGGATCCACTGATAACGTCTCAGTCACAGACACCTCAGCACACACCCAGAGGTCCTGTGGAGCCATGCCTCGAGGTGCGAGAGCAGCCCCAGGGGCACAAGGAGGCGGAGCCTACAACTTTTTTTGTTTATGGCTGATCTGTGTAGTTTATAAGGCACAAGTGTGCTTGTAAAATCCAAACCTGTTGCTATAAAATGGTCATTATATGTAAAGTGTTTAATATGTTATAGCTAATTAGCTGTATATGAACATAAAGTCTGCCTCCTAATGTTGTATAGATCCCCCTTGTGCTACCAGAACAGCTCTGATCATTGAGACATGGTCCATGATGTTCCACTAATAATATGAATAGTGTCCCAATCAGAACAGAAATGCCTAATACCCGAAATACCCGAATCAGAACTGTCTGATCTGATCCGGCCCAATCAGAATGAATTTTGTAAAACATGATCATTCGTTCAGGAAATATCAACCATGTAAACACCTTGATCCGAATATTTCTTTTTAATCATAACAAATGTATTGTTTCTTCACATTTCATACACACGGGGGGGGGGTGTAACATTAGATAAATTTGCAGGAGGTTTCACGTCCATTCTTAAACGGTAAACTCCGTCAGAACAAAAAATTTCTCTGATTAGCCTCCCATTTTTTTTACATCATAAAGCAACTGAACAATCATAGATGAGGCTGAATTCTCGTGACCAGTCATAAGACAGTAGGAGGGACTTGGTGGCAAAGATGGGAAGCTTAACCTAACCTCAGTTTTGGGGAGAAATAGTGCCTCTGTTATTTTCTGCAAGTCAATAAGTTATTTTGTAAACTCACGTCTCGTCCGTTCAGCATCTGTTTAAACAGTTAACTTGGAACCTCTATTTTCGGAGAATGAAATCCAGTCGTTGGCCTGGAGGTGGGACCTCCACGGGCCAGACTTGTTTTTGTCATGTAAATCCCACAGACGCTTTATCACACTCGGACCGGGAGACTACGGAGGCTGAGTGAACACCTTGAACTCTTTGTCATGTTCATCACATCGTTTCTAAGCAATAGTTGCAGTGTTTTGGGGAACATTGTCCTGCTGAAAGAGGCCGCTGCCTTTAGGCAATACCGTCGTCATGAAGGGGTGTATTTGGTCTGCAAAGGTGTTTACGTTCGTGTCAAAGTAACATCCACATGAATGGCAGGACCCAAGGTTCCCATAACATTACCCACAGCATTGTATTTACCGTAGTGCACAGCTGGTGTCATTTCTTCACCTGGGTACGCCATGCAAACGCACTCAGTCATCCACATGATGTGATTTAATCAGGCCACGTTTGCTCTGTAAGTCCAGTTCTGATGCTCACATGCCTATTTAAGCAGTGGACAAGGGTCAGCATGGGCACTCGCTAGAAAGGTACTGTATTTTCACAACTTTATATCTTAGCCTTAACTTATTTCAGCGTTTCTGTCCCCGGTTGTCCCCCTTTACCAACCACTTCATACCAGGAACACCACGCTAGATCTGTCATTTTAGCACTGCACTGACCCGGTCATCTCGCCATCACACGAACACTGAATCAATATGAGCGCTGAGCTTGTTTCACTTTCGACGAGACGGTTCCATCTAGGAGTGATGGGAGACAATGCGAAGGAATACACAAACATAAAGTGTTGGAAATAGACGCAGGTGTTTCAGTGCTTTCGTGGCGATTTTGGGATATTCCGATTTAACTTTAATCCAGACCGGCGACGGAGCTGAAGTTGTCTCAAACACACTTCTATCTGTTATAGAGCTGACTCGGCGCTGTTGCTAAAAAACCCTAATTTAGGGAGAACTTTCAGCATTTTGTTTTAAATGGATCCTTCTATTTGTTAGCAGTCTCGGAGTCTCTTCTGCTTTTCTTTTTTTCAAAGAATCTCTGCAGATCATTTTATGATTTTTATTATTTACATTTAAGCTTGCAACATTAGCTTCATTTCATCTCACATCAAAACCGATAGGAGAGAAGTGTGGGAAAAGGGATAAAAAACTGAATAAGAGGTGATTTTTTTTCTTTGAGTTGTTTTCTATGCTCATTGTTAGGTTTACATTATTGCAGTGATTTTAGTGGTTCCTGCCTTCCATCAAGGGCTACAATGATTTCACAGACTTTTTGATAAGTTGATATTAGTGACGGAAATCATCCTCGATACGATATCAAGATACCTCAGTACCGATTACGATTCTATTAGTAATCACAATTTGAATAAATATCCCAATTCGATATTACAATCCCCCCCACCCCCGATTTTGTTGCAGTTTTAATCCTTTTTAAAGTTTAACAATTAAGTTGCTCGTTCCTTTCTTATAACTTCTTTTTTCACTTTAAACCCAAGTGCAGCGAGTAAACAATACAAACTAACTTGAAAAATGAGAGTTTTACATTTAACTTCAAATTTAATTAAACAAAAAAGCTACATTTTTACTGAGCAGCAAGTTTCTCTGCCAATATTATTATTTAAACAAACTTTGTAAATAATTCACTTCTACTACACGGGATGTGTAAATAGTTCACTTGTAGGATTATGAAGAAACTGGGACTTTTTATCACCTCGAATGACCCTCAAAAGTCAAATTAACAGTGAGTGCGCATTAATTTAACTAATTAGCACTGTGCATAGTCAATAAAATACAGCACGTCTCTGTTCTTTATAAATGTTTTGAATTATTTATAAAAATACCTTAAATTATTAGAACCATACTTTCTGAACTTAAATTTTTTTTTTTTACCAGCAGGTAGATAAACACTGTTGTTTTTTGTTTTCCGTTAAAGCCTGAGAGTGATATAATTTGATGAAGTGAGCGTGTAATCTATGCACCCCTGCTTGCGGAGGTGGTATGATGTTTCATGTCGTGTGTAAGCAGGTACAGTGACGTCCTAAATTTTTCATACCGCCCAAGACTTGCTTCCTAATTTACACGTCATCTGAAATTGTACACATGCTGGAAATGTCTAGCTCAACTGGAGATGATTAATAATTGTAACTTTATCGATCAATACACACACACACCTTGTGTTAGATAGCCGATTTCCTTAACAGCAATCCTGCTTCCAAAAAGTTTTAGTGTGTGTAAAATTGATTATTCTGTTAATTCAGTTTGTTTGTGTTGTTTTGAGATGGTGGTGATCTAGCCGGAAAATGCATTTCTCTGATGATGTGTGATGGCTGAGATTGTGTTGTTTTTGAGGTGGGGGAGGGGGGTGTTTCTCACTTTCTTCTTAATTAAAACAGGCACACACTGGCAGTAATTGGGCTTTTACTTCTCCCTTGCTGCCGTGCCTGCCTTACCCAAGAAGCTATCCAATTAATATGCTAATGAACCGATAAATATTTATGAGCGTTTTTGAATTATGCAGAAAGCTTTCTGAGCTCTCTCTCTCTCTCGCTCTGTGAAATGAATGGCTTGTAGGACTTCAAAGCTTCCTCTCGGCTAACGAGGGACAGGACGCAGTATTTGCATAAGGCTTTAATCAGCTGAATACTGATTACGTTTCATTATAGATGCTAGTCTTCCAGTCGCCGTCTTTTGTTTCAGTGCGGCGAGAGAACTCTTCACTTCACGCTCCTAGCTGTAACTGTCAGTACTACATTCGTACAGGAGCTACTGGTCGACCTCCAGGTTTTTATTTTCCTTTATTTCATTTTTTTGTTGCTGTTGTTCGCTTTTCATTACCTGCAGCTTCTTTCCTACACACTTGTCGCGTGATCAGATCTGGTTTATGCTAGACATCATGGACTTGATTGTTTCTGGTGAGTGTCCTCTACATACTGTATTTGTGTATTTGCTTCTCTTATTTTGTACCCAGGAAGGGGGGGGGGAAAAAGTTCAGAAGATTCCATGTGTGTAAAAAGGCTCAGGAGGTTCTGGAAATTTCTCATCGTTTGACCTTAAATACTTTTTTTCTTGATTTGAGTTCTGTCGAATTGGTTTGCAAATAAGCCTGTGGTTTAATCCAATCAGGTAAAGGCATTGGCGGGGGTGGGGGTGCGGGTGCATTGCATTGCATTTTAAGTAGAAAATGCAGATTTCGTTTCAATTTCGAAACTTGGCGCCGGCTGTGCATGCTCGCTTCAGTAACCACAGCAGTTACTGTGATTTTTGTTTTTTGTTTTGTTTTTTAACTAGTGATTACAGTGCTTCAAGTTTTGCAAGTAGGATTTGAAGAGTTGTGGTTCTGGCACAAAAAACTGCGTGCAATTTTAGAGGTCAAATTCAAGGCAGCAGCATTTGGAGATGAGTCTCGGTGGTCAGTTTTGGGTCAAGTCGACCAAGATTTGATCACTCATAGATATAACCGTGGTCTGTGTGTGTGTGGGTGTTTCTGCTTAGCAGATTCTACAAGTGCAGCAACAGAATCATGTAAAACTGCCATGGAGAATGAATTGCATGGATTCATTCAAAGTAAATGCTCTCAAGCAATTGTCTTGGTGTGATTTTTGTTTCATTTCTGTCTAACGCATGTGTTTATCTCCTTTCCGCTCCAGCTGCGCAAACAAACGGGCCGGACTCGCAGCATAAACCAAACGGACAAGCAACAAGTGCAATCAGCAACATGCAGGCGCAGGCCTTGCTCCAGCAGGTAATTAAAGAAAAAATATATACAAATTCCAGTGTTGACATTCTCATGCAGAAAAATTCAATTTGGTTCCAGTCACCTTCTTGTCTCTTCCTGTAATTTATTAGTCGGGAGTAAGAACGTCAACTAGGCGGATGTTGAAGCACTGCCTCTCAAATCCCATAGTAGTAAAAAAAAAAGAAGAAATTCCTTCCTTCTCCGTGGAGACACGTCGGTATAATTTATTAAGAGAAGTGCCTCTGCACTCATTATCTCTTAGAAACGAGCTCAAGCGATCGGAGAGGTATGTTAATTAAACTGCTGCTGCAGTCGTTCCGAAAGCAGGTGGAGGGGAATATGCAAATCTATGCAGAATATATTTACACTGTATAATGCCGTCATTTACATAATGTGAGTAGAACGACTACAGGCAGTTTGATTTACACCCACCACCCAGTGATTTTCTTTTTTTTTTTCCAAAACTTCCATAACTAGATGTATTGTTTTCATCCAATTCTGACAATTTTGATGTGATATCGAGGTACCTCTGTGCCGATTCGCAAAAAAAAAAAAAATGCGATTTTATAAATTAATTCCCCCTAAATTTTTAACTGAGCAGCAAGTATCTGTCATCCGACATTAAACTGTACCTCTTCTAAATCATTCACTCCTACCGTGTAAATAGTTCACCTGTAGGTTTATAAAGAAACGTTGATGTTTCGTCATTTTGACAGTGAGCGAGCACTAATTTGTCTAATTTGCACTTGCAGTGTTTTGAGACTGGTGTAAGTGTGTGTAATGAATTGCTTTGAGACTAATTCGCTCACAGAGTTTGGAGAAAAAGGCCAATCGGAGGCTTTTAATTCGTGCAATTATTTGAATTGATAATGTAACGCTATAAAAATGCGTTTCTGTTGCACCACTCAAGTTTCTGCGCTCGGTACAAATGGTCAAATTGCAACATTGACTGTCGAGAATATTGCTTTCTTAGATAAAGTGCTTCACAGAGTCAGGTTTGTTGGTGGATGGAAATGTTACTCGAAAAAAGGTTTTAGCACTGAAAACCGACCTCTTTGTTTATTAGGCAACAAAGAGAGACATTCTTATGAAACTTTCTATTCAATCTAGTGATGAGATTTTACTAAATCTTTAATAGCTCAGGCTTCATATGAGTACATGGATAACTGTGAAAATATGGAAATATTCCCTGCAGTGCCAAGTTGACCTTGCTGGCTCTTAACCCTTTGGTCCTCACCGCTACGGTGTCATCCAATGATTATTATAGTACCTGTGCCAATGATGATCACCAGCTTTATGCACAAATCAGACACTTTTTAAATGAAGAGACAAGAAGATTGACTTTTGAGAATTTAGATAATTAGATTAGGTTGGGGGGGGGGGGGGGACTGTGCATGGTACGTTTCCTCTCTGTTCCTTTTTTTTTTTTTACTCCTGCAGATTAGGCTAATTGGCATTCCCAAATTACCCATAGTCTGTGTGTGTGTGCACTCCTTTTGGGGAATTGCAGTTTTCAGTTCGATGGCACTAAAGTGCTCCGTCTCAAGCAGCTATATTTCTTACAGGAAAAGAAAAAATACAGTTATTTGTAATAATAATAGTTTTTTGTGTGACTTGTGATGCTGAGTGTTTAAAAGTCATTTCGTGTACAAAGCAGCGTGCGCATGCGTGCGTGTGTGTACTGGATGTGCCCGCTACTTCGTTCACGTGGCGTTTAATTGCACACTCATAAGCATGTTTTAAAAACGTTGCGTTTTTGAATGAACAAAAATATTTGTGTTTTACCGTGAAATCGTGTTCATGACCTAGATTCCAACTGCACACTCAAGCGCATATAAAAAATGTAAAGCACCATCTGTTGTATTTTTATTTTTAAAAAATGTTCAATTACATTGCGATGAAACAAAGCCCATACGTTACCTCGGGCACAGCCAAATACACCTGCGAAAAAACTACAGTTTCATTATATGTATAGATTTATTTTGTTTTTCAGTACCTGTCCATCACTCTCACTCCAGTCCAGTAGGTGGCAGTACTGCACCAACCACCTATAAACCCAATGTGTACATTTACCTAAATAATTGCAAACGTGTAAATCAATTCTTAAATCAAAAAAACCGTTTATTAAACGAAAGATTTGACTAAATTACACACTGCCCCCTAGTGTTCATAGGAGCTTTATTTGTACAGCTCTGATCTTAGCAGCTGGAAATATTTAGCCAACCTGCGGCTCCCTGAGTGGTTGGGAAACAAATAATGATTGCTTAATTAAAATCTGATTTTAGTTCTTTACTTTTTTAAATGTAATTCTAAATGTGATGGTTTGTGGTGATCTTGTAACATTCAAATAAAAGTGTTTACTTTTTGGTCGTCAAAATATGTCACAACCTCTGATGTACGACACCCACCGGTACACGATTTGTTGAGCTTTTCGAGCCCCGGATTTATTCGGGTTGAACGCTGACTGCACGCTCCAGTAGACGTGATAAAAAGTCGGACTTAAATCATCCTCCTGCAGCAAACCAAAAATAGTGTCTGTGGGCCGTCATACTTTTATTTCATAAATTCGAGGAGGACTCAAATAGACATTGAGTATTTATTTTATTTTAGTTGAAAGTAACCTTGGATTCAGCATCATTTATTTATTTATTTATTTATTTTTTTTTTTCAAAATGTTTTTTGCTGCATGCAGAAATATTTTGGTTTTCTCTGTAGCAGTTCATCAATTTCATAAATGCAACACATTGGGTTTTTTATTAGTATTTTTATGCATAGCATAAAGGTAAAAATATATGTATGTATAATGTATTTCCACAGTGTTATCTTCATTTAAGATGTCTCCCGATGTTTTCTTTTCTTTGGGAAACAGGTCCTGAGTGTTTAAGGTTGCCGAACCCTGAACTACACGACTGTGTTTTTAACTGCATTCTCTAACAGAACCCTCACACTCCCACATTCATCCAAAACAATTTTAGTAGCCGAAGCCCATTTTAAGATACAGGCTTACTGTAAATCTCCCTAAAACGTTTAAATGTCCAATATTTTTATAAAGTTAAATTTATAAACTTTATACATTTTTATAAAGTTAAAAAAGATTGTGGCACAGGAATATTTTTTCAGAATAGAAGATTGCAGAACAAACACAAAGTGTAATTGCGACTTGATTGCCTCATTTTAATTATTTCTTACCCTGATACATTAGTTAGAACATTTAGAACATTGTTAAACTAAGTGCTAAGTGTTTCCTGTGTGTGTGTGTGTGTGTGTGTGTGTGTGTGTGTGTGTGTGTGTGTGTGTGTGTGTGTGTGTGTAGTTGAGTTCAGCGACGCAGCAGCAGTTGTTCCTGCAACAGGCTCAGCAGTTCCTGGCAGCAGCCGTGCAGCAGCAGTCAGCAGGCCAACAGAGCAGCACCACTGGAGCCAACATCTCTGCCTCTGCTGCTACACCCATCACCCTCTCACAGCCTATACAGATCGCATCAGTAAGAATGACACTGCGGTTACACACGCATTAGATCTTTTAAATATTATAAACGCGAATGGGTTTCTGTGCTCTTTTACCAAGCTTGCTTAACAAACTAAACTTTTGCGTGTATCGCTGAGAGATCGTTTATAATCATCACTGTGGAGGGGTTTGGGTTTGGTGCGGAGTATCTACTTATAAGTCTCTATTCTTCCATTCTTTCCCTTGTTATTACTAACTTGTTTTTTTTTTTTTGCTTCCCTTCAGCAGCTGCAGCCAACGGGTCTTAACCTGCAGCAGTTTGTGTTAGTGCAGCCGGGGCAGCTTCAGCCTGCTCAGTTCATCATCTCTCCTTCACCTCAAGGCCAGACTGGTATGTACCAGACACACCAGCATATAGTCCCAGACTTACGAACATTCAAGTTACAAATTTCCACAGATACGAACGAACGGCGGTTTTTGCAAACTTTCGTAGATGAGAACAAATCATGGAAGTACCTCACGTGTATTGTACGAAAAAATATTATACCAATATTTACACAATACTTTCGGTGTGTAAGTGAAATGTGTAAAATGTCTGAAGCCTGTATGTGTGTGTGCGTTGGGAGGAATAAGTCGGCTTTACTGATTTCAATGAATAAGTTTGGGAGCACAATGATAGAAAATATCTGTCCTGTAAAGATGTACTGATGGTGAATAATCCTAATTTTGGAAAATGCTCAACAAAACAGAGTTCACAGTCCAATACAGTGAAAAACTGAGACAAAATGGCGTCTGGGATTCCCCTAGCGATTTAAATGCGCAGAGACAACATGAGACACATGAGATTCATTTCTTTAGGTCAGTTTACGGTTTTTGGCCACATGATGGCAGTGTGGAGAAACTGGGTGTCTCCAATCTGCCCTCTTCCATGCACATGACGCCTCACACAGTTGTCCTTAAATGCCTTGCGTGGCTGTGATTGACAGGGTAGCTTTTTTTTCTCCATTTAAAGGTCCAGTATTTTACTATTTCTTTAACAAGTTAACAAGGGTCTCATATCTGCCCCATATCAAGTGTGTCTGTTAATGCTCCTGCTAAAATACCCCTCAAATAGTGCTTTTTTTTTTTCATACCTCAGACTAGGGCCATGCAGTTAATCGAAAATAGATTTAAACTGTCCCCTTAAAAGCACTCCTTTCATTAGAAAAAAAAAGCATATAAATTATAAAATGTTCAATTAATAGTGATATTGATTTCATGTCATATTACCCTCACTACCTCAAACCCCCTTTATGTTCCTCCTCCTCCATCTGCACACAGCCGATCATCAAAGGTGGGGATTTCCTTATACGAGCTCACAATAGGGAAAATAATCTAATTGGCTAGCTTAAGCCTCCGCCTATACGAAGATGGAAAAAGCAGGGATTTTTTTTTTTCTCACCTCCCCCTCGTGTTTTGTGTTTGTATTTTAGTGTTAATTTTGTCCGCTGTTTTCAGTCTTAGTCCCGGGATAAATGTCCCTGTTAGTTTTTTTTAGCATATTTAGTCAATATTATCCTATTTTTGTTCAAGTTTTAGTCAAAGAAGAGTCTGGGCATTTTAATCTAGTTTTAGTCAGAGGAACCCTTAAGTATTTTCGTCTAGTTTTAGTCAATGAAAATGTAACATTTTAGCAATAAGATTATTATAAATTAACCCTATGCTCAATCAAGTCTAGCCAAAACCATTTTTAAGGGTTTTCACAAAATAATTATCTTAACATTTAAAATGTATCTTTTCATCTGATGTTTTCATCTAATTATATTTATTTTTAACCATCACAACTCATGCATGTCCATATTTTTAACTACAAAACAAAACAATAGGAGCAGTATGGATAGAACAGTGTGTTGAAACTTTTTTTAAATTTTTTTTATGAATTTACACACTTGGACTGTTGAAGGGATACTGTAGCTCCTATGGGCCATAAAGAAAATGGGCCCAAATATCGTCTCTTCTCTTTCGCCCCAGTTATACTGCTGTGATGGCCGTCTTTTGATTGCGTAAAGCTGCTTTGCGACAATGTCCATTGTTAAAAACGCTATAGAAATAAAATTGGATTGAATTTAATGCGATGACTGAGCGTGTAACATCCCGTCACTGCACGCGCAAACCACTCCTGATATGCCGCACGACGTGAAACACTGCTAGAAAGTGAATTTTTCCCTTTTGAATTTTGTGATAATTTCCTCCTCCTTTGTTTCTTTTTTTTAGGTCTTCTTCAAGGCCTTCAAGCCCAGAATTTTCTGACGCAACTACCTCAAAGTCAAGCCCACATCCTGCAGCCTCAGCCGAGCATTCCTCTGACTACACAGGTCAGGACTACCTAACTGCCTCTGCTGTGCAGTCTGTACAACTTTTATATCCAAAATTTTTCCTGGTTGGAATTTAAGCATCATTGACATGTTGTTGTTTTTTTTTTCTGCACAGGCAGCAACACCTACACGGAAGATAGCCGCCATGCCATCTGCTGCACCGGCCACAGCGAAGCGGGCGGATGTTTCTTCCGTAGTGGAGGAGGCCAGTGAACTGGAGGAGCTAGAGCAGTTTGCCAAGGCCTTTAAACAGAGGAGGATTAAACTGGGCTTTACTCAGGTGCCCCGAGATTCCCAGTGTTGTTTCGTTGTGCTTGACTGATGATGCCATCAAACATCATTCTAACGTTAATACTTTCTCTTTTCATTTATTTAATCACCAGGGTGATGTTGGCTTGGCCATGGGAAAGCTGTACGGGAATGACTTCAGCCAGACCACCATCTCTCGCTTTGAGGCCTTGAACTTGAGCTTTAAGAACATGTGCAAGCTCAAACCTTTACTGGAGAAGTGGCTCAATGATGCTGGTTCGTCTTACATCCTTTGTTTTTTAGTTTTTTTGTTTTTTTCCCCCCCTCAACATTGTAATTATCTTCAAGCACACCAATGATCCTTTTTAAAATCAGTTTTACATAGTTTTCGATACTTAAATGTCAAATAACATTCCTCCACTTTGTGTTTACAGAAAACATGACTTCGGAGTCTGCAGTTTCCAGTCCCAGTGACATGTCCCCAGGGATTTGTGAGGGTCTAAATCGACGGCGGAAGAAAAGAACCAGCATCGATACAAACATTCGCATCGCCCTGGAGAAAAGCTTTCTGGAGGTTGGAGAACATAATTTTTTTTTTTTTTTAAACACTAGGGGTCAGAGTTACCATACAGTGGCAACTTTCACTCAGTATCGCCAAACCAGTTATGACGAATATTAGTTAAAAATAAATAAATAAAATAAATCTCCAACCTGTTATATTGGGTAGTCGTGCTAATTTAATTTTAAAAAATGCTTATCCACTTTCCCTTGAAAGTGAAAGGTTTACAAGTCACTGTGTTCTTGTTTGTCGCTGTAATTTAAATGGGCCTTTTTTTTGTTGTTGTTGTTGAAATCCGTTTAACAGCAGAGCCAAAAGCCAACCTCTGAGGAGATAACACTTATCGCAGATCAGCTCAACATGGAAAAGGAGGTGGTGAGGGTGTGGTTTTGTAACCGCCGGCAAAAGGAAAAGAGGATCAACCCCCCGAGCAGCAGCACTTCCAACACCCCCATCAAAACAGTCTTTACCCACTCTCCGTCCGTGGTGGGTTATTTGAAATTTTCTGAAATCTTTCCTCAAATTATTATCTCATACTGTGAAATCATCTCAACTTTTTTTTTTTTTTTTTTTTAATCAGTAGGTAAGGCTAATTGTGTGTTGTGTTCTCACTAATGTTGATAGATATCCACTGCATCAAACACACTGAATGGCAGTTCAGCGATTCCTCTCGGTACCGCTTCCGTTCCCAAGCTTGCACTTGCAGGTACTGTATGTTGTTTCAGTTAATAATAAGTATAATCCTGTTTTTGAGGTATTTAAGCTTATATTAAGCTTATACTCTCTTGAAACACTTGACAGAACCCAAAACTTAATGCTTACACCTGGCCTTGGTTCTCAATGTGCATTAG
The DNA here is from genome assembly GCA_011419295.1 of Clarias macrocephalus. NCBI lineage: Eukaryota > Metazoa > Chordata > Actinopteri > Siluriformes > Clariidae > Clarias > Clarias macrocephalus. The sequence continues at coordinate 46,373 of JAAGKR010000489.1, read as the reverse complement.
GTTTTAGTTAGATTTACAATGGTCATCACGGCTGTATTGGGATTCAAGAATATAAAGAATTATACATTTGTTTGATTGATTCTAATGAGAATTGCATCTGGATCAAACAAGTTCTCCCAAAATATACATAAAATGGGACTTGGCAGGTGAAAATGAAAATCTCTTCTAAACAGTTGAATGTGGCCCAGCATTGAGCTCTGGGGTCTTCCCATTGGATGGTTTTATTAAAAATATAAGAAACAAAACTTGTTGTGCATATTTTCTTTATTTGCGTGAGATTTTTTTCCCCCATCTTGGCTTCAGGAACGACTCTCGGACCAGTGACCTCAAACACTGCAACGGTCATCTCTCTGGCACCTGCTCTCGCCACTCCAGCTCCGACCGTGACATCACCATCGCTCACTCCGTCTGCTACAGCAGCCAGTCTGAGCGGTACAAAACAGGAAGCGGTTAGGACGACAGAGGCCGGGTCCAACATACCAACGTCAACCGCACAGGGACCGGGACAGCTGGTCATGTCTCCGGCAGGGATAGGTGGAGCGAATCTGGCAGCCATGGCAGCAGCAGCAGGATTTAACCCAGGGATTATTTCACCCACGCAGCTAACACAGGGGTACGAATATAGCAGTCTGAGGCATATAATGAGTTTGTACGACTGAGTGCTCGGGTTAATAGTTTTATAAATGTGTCATTTCAGGGGAGCATTGCTAAGCTTAGCACCAGCGTCTCTTGGCAACGCTCTGACCCCAGCAGCACTGATGAACAACACCACACTGGCCACTATTCAGGGTAGGGGAACGTCAGCGTTTCTTTGTATATATTTGGCTAGACTTTAATGTCTTAAACTTAAATTCCTAATTTTAATGTTTTTTTTTGTTTGTTTGTTTGTTTGTTTTTTTTAGCTCTTGCATCTGGGGGGGCGTTACCCATAACCTCTATCGATGGAAATGGCAACATGCTCTTCGCGAACACCAGTGCAGGAGGTCCGACGCCTAATCTGATGACCACTCCCGTTCTGTTCAACTCACCCCTGTCTCTGCTTCCCGCCGGGGTTCTGTCAGCGGGCGGGGCTGGGGGCGGGGCTCTCAACCTACAGGTTGCTGGTGATGTGCACCAGAGCGCCGTGCCAGTCAAAAGCATCACTGTGGCCTCTAAGGCTCAATGAACATTTGTGCTTCTTCCCCGCTGGGGTTTTTTTTTTTTTTTTTTTTTTTTTTAGACATTATTTAATCTCTTTGCTACTACCAAATAATGAGACGTTGTATAACAACTTTTTTGAATTTTTTTTCTCCTTGCGCCAGGAGATATTACCCTTTTTTTTTTTTTTTCTTGGACAAACCAACTGTCTGTCCTTAGCTGTTGCTTTAGAGCTTTCACAGAAACTATTTGATGGTAGTTATACTGATTTTGGCACATGCTAAGAAAGCAGTTGGAATCCTTCTTGACTTTTTTTTTTCTTTTTTGTCTGGGTTGTGGGATGATGATGATGTTGTTTTTTTTGTTGTTGTTTGTTTTTGTTTTTGTTTTTTTTCTTCCTGAAATCAATCTCTTTTGTGGAGGGGAAAAAAAAGTAACGTTTGACTGAACCAAAAATGTGAGGTTTTTGATATCACGTGAAATCGTCCTGAAACGAGATTACTGAGCACAAAGGAGTCTATATATTCGCTTTGTCTTAGGTTCTTTTTATTTCTGGGTCTGTTGTGCAGGCCCTTATTTCAGATTTATAACTAAGATCATTGCATATATTTTATGGATTAAGTTAGATATCTTACGACAGGCTGCGTCTCAGTAGATGTTTTTAGGAGGCTTTTTTTTTTTTTAAGGAAAAAAAAACATAACATATTGTTCTAACTAATGTATCACTTTATGAACACGGTTAGAAGGCTTTAAAACTAGTAATAAATCTAAGACTCCCTCACTTTACGAGCAGTGCAAGGAGTCTTTGTTCTGTACAACTCTTGTCTGCGAACACTGATCTTATTTTTAGCGCACCCTCAAGGTTGTGGCAGTCACTTGAGGGCAGAAGACGTCTACAAACCGCACTGATTCTGACATTCATGTAGGAGGGAGAAAGAAAGAAAAAGAAAAATTAGATCCAGGTTGTGAAACGAGAAAATGCTATGAATGACACACGACCAATCGACCAATTCTCAGATTGAATTGACCTCCCGTTTATCAATTCTAAACGTTTGGGGTTTTTTTTGGATGTTTGTTTTGATAGGGTTATGCTCCTGTCAGCCTTTTTTTTTTTTTCTAGTTGGAACTTAAACCAAATGTCTGCTCACGTTTTATTGAGAAAAGTCAAACCATGTAGCTTTGCACACTGTAACAGTTAGTAGATTTGCTAAAGCATGGAGTAACTGCTAAACTAATACACGTACCTGACTTTCTTCTCTCAGATGTCACCTTTGAGATGTTGAGTGTTGTGTGTACAGTAGATCTGATCTGATATGATATATGATATTATAAGCTTCGACCAAAGTGGATGTAGATTGATACACGACTACATATGCGAAACCGGGCAAGTCACTGGCTAGGTCGAGCAGATCCGTTTTTTTTTTTTTTGGTATAACGTTCTCCATTCACAGCATCGTCTCTTGAGCATCCGTTTATCATCTGACACGACACATACTAGACCTTTTTCTAGTATTAATTGTAGTAATACCTCAGCATTTAATATTAAACCATAATACTGACAGAGGCACAATGAGGGGAAATACCCAACACAAATGCAGTTCATTCTCATTATTTGTAGTTAAATAATGAGTTTTTTTTTTGTGCTAAAAAATTATATCTACTTGTCATTCTGGATTTTAAAAAAAAGAAAGAAAAAAGCTTGTCGAGAAGAATTCTCATTTGTCACCACTGGACTTTTCAAACTTTCACCAAAGTTATCCAACACTATGCAGTTTATCGAAATGCTCAAAATGCTGCAAAAATAATCAGGTGTTTTTTTTTTGTTGTTTTTTTCATTTCATATTATTATAATAATAATAATAATAATAAAGTTTTGGCATTAAGCAGAACTTTCATATTGCTGATTTTGGATGATAATGGATTAAATAAATACTACTGCACTGTATGTACTACTATTCTAGTTCTTTTCCAACTTGCCAAAGCGAATTTTTTCTGCGCTCCTTTAATTCCCACTGTGGATGATGATAAATAGGTGCTAGCATGTATGTATATATCTATCTATTTTTTTCCCCTCCTTCTTGTGTCGGGTTTTTATCTTTTATATCATTTAGTTGTCGCTATTGACAGCAGAATCTACTTGCTGCGTTTGTTTATAGACTGGAGGTTTAACTTCATTAATTCTTAACAGATATCGTAGTTTCATGACTGACACAAAATCCTGCAGGTTTGAAATGTCAGCATACATCATCTTTATTACAGTATATATGAATATATATGATCGTACCAATCTACTGTAAGCCTAGTGTATAACAGGTGTGCTAAATTGTTTGGGTCTAATTTAGCTTTTCGCTTTGTTAGATTAAACCTAGGCTTTTTTTTGTTTGTTTTTTGTCACAAACGAAATGAGAGTTTGCCTTATTAGCAGTTTATTGCATTAACATGTGCTTCAGGTTCTCTTCATTCCTGTCCAGTTTCTGTGTTCACATGGCATCCTTGTTTTAAAAAAAAAAAAAAAAGAGAAAAAAAATTCCCACAAGGAAAATACCAAAGACTTTGTCATAGTGTGTGATGTAGCACAGCTATCGGTGGCTCCTTAAGAAATGTACAACAATACACTGTGTCTTATCACTTCATCACACACACACACACACACACACACACACACACACACACACACACACACACACACACACAATGCACGAATAATCTCATACTGACACTGGGCGTTATTCTCAACACTGATTCTCATAAGCTTTTTTCCAAAGGTGAATATTTTCAATAGTGTTTGTACTGTGTTGTGGATATAAAACCAAAGATTCCTCTATTTTTTTTTTCTTTAATGCTTTGCTTACGAGTCCTGTTTCCTCCTTCTTCTCTACAGCAAGATTTGCTCTTGAATTTTTACGGAATTGAAACATTTCATGTCTAGGGCATGTTGAGTTTTACTGTACAGTAAGGGCTGATTTAAAATCCTAAATAAAATTTCAAAAAAAAAAAAAAAAAAGGAGGGGTGTGTCCACAGAAAAAAAATCATTTACTGTTTAATTTTGTGGATAGAAAGAAAAATAAAGTATTTTAACTTTAGGTCATTAGGCATTAATGTTGTAGTCTGCTGTTTTGTTTTGTTTTGTTTTGTTTTTTTCTGTTGAAATGGGAAATATTGTAGTTGTGTAATATATCTGCATACAGTATACAATTCATTTTGTGTTTTTTTTTTTTTATAATTTTTTTTATTGTGTTACTACAATGTCATGTTTTCTCGGTGTGTGTGGGTTTAAAAAGTAAACACAAAAAGCTAACACAAGATACAGACACTGGAATCCTTTTTATATATATAATATTTATGTATAAAAAAAACACAATTTCATAGAAAATGCATATTCTCAGTATGATGTGAAGAAATCTGTACAAAAGCTGACTGACTTCAGTTTAATCTGGATGGAAACTTCGCTCTTTTTCTTCTTCCAATCGTGGTGCTTTTGCTTAATATTGAAGTCTTATGGAAAACCATAGACCACATATGAAACACGTCATTTTAGATAGTGCCACGTGAAATGTTCAAAAATAAACTGCTTCTCAACAGGGTTATTTAATCTCATGTCCCTGTTTACGTGCTTATATATTAGCAAGTATGCTTCTATGTACATTTAAGATAAAAAAAAAAAAAATTAAGTTTACAATTATTAAACAGAAAAATAAAATCAGTTTATATATGTCACCATATTTCAGCAGGTGGGTCGGTGAACATCCTAATGATGACGGTTGCATTATATTATATTTAACAAAAAAAAAAAAAACATTTTTAAAGAATTTTCTGTGGCGATGATGCAGAAAAAGTTTTTTTTAACCTTAACTGATTAAAAGTCTCCAGTCAAATATTTATCACTATATACTAAGTAAAAACTGACATCATAAATTGACTTCTTTTTAAAAATCTTATCTTGCACAAGCGCTAGAAATGTAGCTCAGAAAAATCTATGTTCGCTACTGTTATATACACTGTGGTTTGACGACGCAGTTTGTTTCGCGCTAGTTCGGCTAGTTTGAGTTTGTGCTAACGTAACAAAGTAGAATTGAATGGATTTTCAGAATGTGGATGAAAAAAATGCAAAAAAAAAAAAAAATCATGCCCAAATAGTGTGGTGCTAGAAAACTAGTTATCTTTAACACTAAAAACGTCTAATGAAACATAAATAAAGATGAACGATTATATGTTGTCATCGTGGCAGCGCTGACAGACTCGACGAGACAGTTTGAAACAGGAAAATGAACGAGATGTACAGTTCCCAACACAGCGAGACGCTACGAAAAAAAAGCTAAGAGTGGTCCGAAGAGTTGAATAAAGTCACGTGGTTATACGAAACATGGTGTATGATGTGAGGGTTGATGGTGATTGGAACGTTGCTTTAGCGACGAGGAGGCAGCGGTTGCATGTGCAGCGAGTCGTAGGTGTCCTTAGTTGCAGAACTCAGACCCTGAGAGAGAGAGAGAGAGAGAGAGGAAGTTAGATTCATGATGATATAATGATACACACCTAGGTAGATACCAGTTGTGGATATTTTGTGGTGTGTGTTAACTTCACGCCAAAGATGGAAAAGAAAAGAAAAAAAAAACATACTTTTTCTCAACTGACATTCGGTGGTATATCTCCACTCAAACCACCTTAAAATTTTGTACGATCTATCAGTCAATAAAATGTGTGTAAGTAAGTCGAAATTTGCCCACCTGGTAAACCTGATCGTTGGGTCGACGCTGAAACAAGAGAAAAGAAATAAAACACAAATCAGCAACGAGATTAAACCTTTTTTTTTTTCTTGCTACGATCATCACGTCTTAATTCGTAGTAGCAGCTCATTTTAAAGCCTACATGCTGATATACCAAATACACAAGTATCTTTGCTTCTAAGACCTGATCACTTGAATGAAGACCAAAGTGAAGACATCAATCGAACTTTACTTACGTCTTTCTTCACTTGGATCTCTTTGTAGGTGTCCTCGGTTTTAGTTTTCAGACGCTGCGGATAAAAGCGAAACCGTTAAAAAAAGAAAAATGAAAAATCCTTAGGTAGAAAGTAAGAAAGAAACTAATTTCATTGTCTATTTTTAAGACACTATTGTATTATTTAAACTTTTTTTTTCAATTTCAAAAATCACTGAAAATGAATTTATTATTATTATTATTATTATTATGTAAAAAAGTTGAGCTATAAAGTGGCGATTGAGCACCACACGTTGAAGGAACGTTCAAATTCTGAACAAAACTCAACTTTATCAAACGAATGAAAGCTAAGCTACATGAGTGCAAGTCTGTCTTTTTGTCTTATCATACTTTCACACTAACTAATACTAATATTCTATCTAGAAAGCCATTGGCTTATAATTTACAGTTAGCGTGAATCAATCTCGTACGATGACTTTCCTGTTTGTCTTTTCAACTATGACATGAGTGAAATCGTTATAGCTGTACTTCACCACTTACTGTACCTACTATAGACGTCTACTCAGAATGACTAATTGTCTTTTAAATGATGGAAAAGTGCATACCATTATCACCTCCGTTTATAGTAAACAGATTTCCGCCTTTCGATTTAACCTCAAAAACTCGGTTGGTGTCTAATATTAAGAAATTTGTTATCACGGTTATCTCCTAGTTGAAAGAGTTACGGGTAATGTGCTGTTGCTGAGAGGGGTCTTACCGTATACGTGTCCTCATCCCCCTGCCTACGACCCTGTACACAATACATGAGCAGAAAAACATTTTCTTAAGTCTCATTATTTCACTCATACGTCATTTACAGAGTATTAGAAGACTGGGTCAAAGCTAAAACCAGAGTGTTTGACTCACCCCACGGGCATGTCCCCTTTCAGGATCTCTCTGTCTCAAACCATCGTAAGTGGCTTGGCGTCCGCTTAAAGACTTTTTCAAATTAAGTCGTACGTTAAACACATGAGCAACTGACTTTTATAAAATATTTTAAAAAGTGATAATAATAATAATAATAATAATAAAATACTTACAGCGTAGGTAGAGTCATTTTCTACTTTGCCTTTAGGCTTGCAGCACTGGTTAAAAAAGAGATTAAAATCAACAGTTAATCTTTGTTTGTTTGTTTTTTACATGAATTTAACTAAGAGTATAAATCCGTATTTTGGCAGGGACAAATGGTCGACTACAATCATCCTTACTCACTAGTTGTTCCAAGCACAATCACTCTGTCTAATATTAAAGAAATGAATTCCACAAGTGTAGACTTTAGGACCTATTTTATTACGAACACAGATCAGCCATAACATTAGCACCACCACTAGGTGAATTAAATAATATTGGTTATCAATTATGTGACAGGATCATGGACACCCAAGGCTCATTTATGCCTATAGGGAACAAAGACAAGCCCACGGAAGTTGAAAAGCCAATGCACACAAATTGTTGAAAAAAATAATTGATGGAAAAGTATCAGAACACTCATGCATCACAGCTTGCTGTTTATAGGGCTTAGCAGGCAAAGAGGTTGTTGATCGACCCTTTAAATTTCCCAGATCTCAATCTGATCGATCATCCATGGAATGTCATAGATGAACGAGTCTAATCCAAACTAATCTGGATCTGCTGTTCATTTTCTGGTGATAGATTCCACAGCACACCTTCAGAGATCTTGTGGAGTCATGCGGTAAAGGGATCAGAGCTGTTTGATGGTACGTGGGGGTTTTAAATGTTATGAGTGATCGTTGTTTATATAATTCAGTATATCATATTATATCAGCGCTGTTGAGGATTGTTCGTCATGATTGGTTATGAAGTGTTAATTAATTTTCAGGGTGCCTTGGATAGCAGTTCTGGCTAATCAAACAAACTTGTGTGAAATTGAGTTTCATGTTATGGTGATTTTTTATTTATTTTAATTTTTTTTTGTGAGGAGACATTTTGTTACCGTTTTTGAGAAAACTAAGCTTAAAATGCTTGGAAGAACTTAGTGAGGTTTTAAAAAAAAATAAATAAATAAATAAAAGAATGCACTGTAGTTGTTGATCAGTTGCTGTAGTATAAGAGAAATTAAGCATTGTTAGTAAGATTAATTCCCTCTGAGAAGTGTACGCCTTAATGAGGTTTCTGCTGCTGTTGCTTGTTTATGAGCTTCTCATTATTGTTGAAAAAAATATGATTGTTTTAAATCTAAACAATCTTTAAATCTTTTTTTTGTTTGTTTTTTAATATAGCATATAATATAGTAATAAGTGAAGCTGAGTGACATCCTTACTTTCTCCCTCAGATACAGTGCTGTGATCACAATGCCGTAGATTAACAGGAACACGTCCAGGATGTAGCAGAATTTGGGGTCATTCAGTGACGCCTCTGTGAGAGTGAAAGAAAACATTCAGTCTTACATTAATATCCAGAAGTTTTGTGGCTCAGATTTCGCATTATAACAGGAAACATCACCAGAACATCAAGTTAACTCGAGTCGTTCATCCTTCCATCCAGGGAACCTCTGTAGTCCCACTAAGGACTGTAGAGGCCAGTGGGAACCTCTGTAGTCCCACTAAGGACTGTAGAGGCCAGTGGTGACTATTATATTTATTCCCATCTTATATGATTGTAATAGGACCTTCGGTCAACATTCACACACACAATGAGAAGTTTGGGAACATCAATTAGCCTAACCTGCATGTCTTTGAACTGTGGGAGGAAACCGGGGTACCCGAAGGAAACCCACCAAGCACGGGGAGAACATGCAAACTTCATGCACACAGGAATTGAACCCGGGACCTGGAGGTGCAAGGCGACAGTGCTAACCACTAAGCCACCGTGTCACCAACTTGAGTCTTAGCTACAATTTTTTTTTTTTTTTTTTGGCTATGACTTCCTTTTTCGATAATACAGTATATAAAATATTTATAAAATCATAGTCATGTGACATATTTGTTATAGATATAAGACGACTGTGAACCGTGTCTATAGCAGCTTGACGCTGAGTGCCAAAATTAAAGCATGTCAGTTACATATTGTAATGTTGGGGGAAAAAAAAAAAAAAAGACAGCAGCTCTAAAGTTTGCATCCTTCGTGGTTTCTAAGAGGAAAATGAAAACGTATGCCTGGTTTAAAATTTATCTATAAATCACCCCAATGTTACGACCACAGTCGAGGTTAAGCACTTGTACTTTACTTACCAATGAGTATATATTTAAATGTTCTAATATTACAATCTGCCTCAGTTCACTCAGTCCTACCCTAATGATTACTCTGAACACATGAACACTTGATGTTAATGCACATGCAGACTCAGACCCATACAACACCCCACAGCCAGATACACACACACACACACACATATATATAGTCAGGCAAGGTGCAGGCTCGGTGTGTGATTCACTGAGCCTTCTGTGGTCTGTGTGACATGCACAGTTTCGAGTTTCTAGTTCAGTGGTTTCCTCAGCTGCAGTTCTCTCCGAGCCAAAGAGCTAAGGTGGTGTAACTGACTGCGCATGCATGTGCGTGTATGTGTGTGTGTGTGTGATAGAGAGAGAGAGAGAGAGAGAGAGAGAGTAGGAGGAAGGTTGATGTGGGACATACGTATTTACAACATACACCTACTCAGAAACATGCTGACTGATTTTCGAAGTGATAAAACACCAGGTAGTAGTTGGTAAAGTGTATAAAAAAAAAAAATAAATAAAAAATGCTCAGATAAAGATTTTTGCATTAACTGTGAAATGTTTTGAAATCGTTTTAATATATGTATATTTTATGAATGAAGAATGTGATATAAATTTGCATAAAGTGACTATAACACAGTTATGAGAGTAAAAACCTTGATTTAACCTTCATTTCTCTATTTGATCCCCTGCTATACTAATGCACTTATCCCAGCGTTTCACTAGTGCTTGGACACCAAGGTAGAACATTTTCTCAGTACGTTAAGAGCCATGATCGGACTTGCATGGCCTCCAAGGAACGCACACGTGTGGAAATGGCTTGGAGCGATGTCAGGACTGTACGGGGAATGTGGCAAAAACTTCCAGCCGAGTTCCTGTAATGTGCAGTATGAGGTTGTGCATTGTCCTTTTGGTGGGTTTTTTTTTTTTTTTTTTTTTTTTCTTGAAGGGAAAGTGCCGTTAAAGGGGTTCCTGAGAGAGGTGAGAATTTCAGCAGTAACGATCACATAAAGCAGGCAGTCCGATCATGGCTCCTGTGGACTGAGAATACACCGTGTTGGACCTTGATGGTGTTCAAGCACTAGGGAGACACTGGGATAAGTGCATTAATGTAGCAGGGGATTATAATGTGGGAAAATCATGTTTTATGTTTTCAGTTTAAATAATTTGTTAATTTTAAACACATTTTAGAAAAAAAAAAAAAAGAAGAATTAAAGTTATGGAATAGAATGCAATTATTTCGACCAAACACGTACTGCATCACTTTCACATTTTCTTGCATTTTGTCCACCGCTGTGGCTCATACTTTATCCAAGAGTTTAAAATATAGAGGTGGGATATTATACTATGGGATGTTCAAATTATTAATTCATAAAGGAAGCTTCTGTTTTAAAATAAACTAATAGTTTGTTTCTGACTGCAGTGCATGCATTTACCATCATTTATTGGTTTTATTATTATTATTATTATTATTATTATTATTATTATTATTATTGCAATAAGTGCAAGTTTTTTTTTACAAAGCTTTTACTAGAAAAAGTCTAAATTACCTCTTGTAATTAGTTTGAAAAGCTCATTCATGGTAAAGTTCAAGACCCTGAGATTACATTTCCCTTCATTCCGATGTTAAATCTGAACATTAAATGAAGCTAATGACATGACTTGCATATAAAAAAATTTATTAATTAATTAAAAAATATATATATATCTATATATGTATATATATATAAAGATGTTCCTAATAAAGTGTCCCATCAGTGTAGATAACATCTAGTTTGAATCGTGTAACAGCTCAGGTTCAACACAGACATTTCGCTTCGTCTGTCCGCATTTAATTACAAACCAAAATGCACCTGTAAGTTACTTAAATCGCAGTGTGAAGTGTTGGACATCTTCACACAGACTGACTGCATTTGATAGACCACTGACCACGGAACTTAACATTAACATGCATGAATAAGGATCCGGTTCCCTACTTTGCTGTTATAATGACCTCCACTCTTCTGAGAAGGATTTCTACTTTAACTGTGAGGATTTGTGTTCATTCAAGTGTAAACGCCGTATTGATGTACGACGATGTGCAGGACGTTGGAGTTTTTCCACTCTAGTTTTATCACATCGCGTCTTCATGGAGCTTGCTTTGTGCATGGGAGCAGCGTCATGCTAGAACTGGTTTGGGTCGCTAAGTTCCACAGAAGGAAAATTGTAATGCTCCAGCATACAAAGACATTCTGGACAATTGTGTGCTTCAAGCGTCAGTGCAGGCAGAATGTAACGGTAATGTTCGGGTGAACCAAAAATACTTTTGACCATGTTGTGTATATACATTACTGTGCAAAAGGCTTGAGCCATCCATCTTTCCTACATGAATGTTTTATGTTTGTTAAGCCACACAGTTACATATGAATCATTCAAGCATAATAACATCTAATTTAAGACATGAACCAGTGAGAAACCGGGGCAGATGATCAGGTTGGTGATTAGTACACTGGTGATGCTGGACGCTGAGGGGAAACGAGGTCGCTGCTGAGGTCGTTACTTAATCAAGCAATTTTTTTTTAATCTTTACAGTATGCACTTTGCAGCCTGTCGCAGTCAAACACTACTTCATACTTCTTTAATTTAATTTGATATGAAGAAATTACGCATGATCAAGACTCTTGCACAGTACTGTAAGTTAGAAATATTTTATGGAAAGGGCAATACTTATCGAATATTTTTTGGCTGTTTGTTAAGGCACTGTGACTTCTAGGCTTTCTGATCTATACAGTACATTTATAAATACATACCCTGGGTCAAAACGTTGCGAATCTGGGATTTCCTAAACATTATTTAGTTAAAATCAAAAATAATTTTTTTATATTCTATTAAATAGAAAATTCAAATGTTGAGTTCAAAATGTTCCAGGTCTGTAGCACCTGTACGTTGACTACGGTAACGCCCTTGAGCAGCATGGCAGATTGCCCTTCTCTTGGGGTGTGGATTCACACGGAACGTCTATATAGATATAATCTAAAACGGGTATCATCAGGTATTACACAAACTTGTGGCGCTCGAGTGCATAGTGTTATTCTAGTTGTAATGTTTAGTGGGAAATCTATGTGTTAAATTGAAAAATAAAATTGAACGCCAATCAGAAGCATAACTAAGAAGTTTGTGTATAAAGGATATACTGTATAAAGAAAGATGCATTTAAAGACATCATTTATTTAACATTGCTAATTCATTCAAACCGACAGTTTCTGGCCACATTGCATCACAAACATAATACCTTAATACTGATTAAGATAAAAAAAAAATAGTACTAAGCACACTTTTGCTGCATAAAATAGTGCAGCGTATGTATCGCCTTTTATGTTTAACTTGAACAACACCCAGGAAATGATGTCTGTATCTGCTGCCAGCTCTGGCTGTGAGTGAGTTCAGGTTCGTCAGGTAGTCTGTGGTCAAGTCTTAACTTCCCTTTCAGCACACCGCAGAGGTGCACTGGTGTGGTTACGCTTCACCTCCTACACAGGTCTTTGTCTTAAAACAAAGAGATGACCCCATAAAAAAACACACACACACACACACATTTGATGATTTCTTTTTGTGTGGTGCAGTTCTAGCGGATCTGGTAAACCTTTAAGTATGATTTCTTGGGTTGTGTTATGGGTCAGTGGCGTTGTTTAGATCCGATCGTTAGGGCTTTATTCCAGTGTGTTTTAAGCTCAACTTTGAATATTTTTCATTGGAGGTGAAGGTGCTTATAGCAAAGACAGAAGAAGAGTTGAACTTTACTTGTAGTCAGTGTCGGAGGGAGAGGAGGGGGAGAAATCGAGCGCAGCACGCTTCAGGGCATTAAAAAAATCAAGGTAAACAGGCTGGTCAGGTTAGGGTTCTGTCGCTCAGATAGATTTCACTGGCATGATTGTAGTAAATGCCAAAGTGCTAATTTGACAGTAAATGGAGTAGCAGATTTCTAGCAATAACAGTTAATATAAGGATAAGACAAGACAGAAGCATCTGTGTAGGAACAAAAAAGGATATGTTATACTGTACATATAATACAGAAAATGGAAAGAAGTCAGAGTTTAAGCAACATGGATCTTCGTCAGGTTGCTAACTTCAGCCGTTTTGGAGAGATGATTTTAGATGTTTCTCATATATGCCATTTTTCATTATACAGCATTGAGACAGCATTATACTGTCTCATCCAAACAATACTAATTTAAAATGCAAATTATTCATATTTCTTTATGAGTATTAATACTAAAATTGGTGTGAACCTCTAGAAGCGTATGACCCGTAAAAACCTGAAATTAAAGCGTTCCAGTTTTTGTTAAAGCTTAAGAAGCAAAAAAAAAATCTGTAGTGTCCGTAACCATGTCAAATTCATCTTGCGGTATCTTGTATCTCAGTATTTTAGAATAATACACTTTTTTGGGTTTATGTCTTTTCATGTGAAATCTAAATTGGCAAAGTTGCATCTGAGTGACAGTTGAGATCGTTGAAAGATTTGAATTCAAAAAGGTTCCGAACACTCCGGACATAAAAGGTGTAGGAATATTTACAAAAAACGAGGCATTAATCCTATCTGAAAATTCACATTTTCACCTAATGTATGTAGGTGTGACACTTTTTAGCACCCTGACCATGTTTTGGCTGATTTTACAGTACATATATTTATATACATATATACAGTACAGACCAAAAGTTTGGACACACCTTCTCATTCAAAGAGTTTGGCCAGAAAAAAGCAGCTAAGTAAAGAAAAACGAGTGGCCATCATTACTTTAACAAATGAAGGTCAGTCAGGCCGAAAAATTGGGAAAACTTTGAAAGTGTCCCCGAGTGCAGTCACAAAAACCATCAAGCGCTACAAAGAAACTGGCTCACATGCGGACCGGCCCAGGAAAGGAAGACCAAGAGTCGCCTCTGCTGCGGAGGATAAGTTCATCCCAGTCACCAGCCTCAGAAATCGCAGTTTAACAGCAGCTCAGATCAGAGAGCAGGTCAATGGCACACAGAGTTCTAGCAGCAGACACGTCTCTAGAACAACTGTTAAGAGGAGACTGTGTGAATCAGGCCTTCATGGTAGAAGATCTGCTAGGAAACCACTGCTAAGGACAGGCAACAAGCAGAAGAGACGCGTTTGGGCTAAAGAACACAATAAAGAACAACTCTTTGAATGAGAAGGGGTGTCCAAACTTTTGGTCTGTACAAAACAGCTGTTAGGTTTTATTGAGCGTGCTGGAGAATATGAGTTCTTTTGGTAACTTCGTCACACTCGCTCCTTTCTATGTTCATGCACAACCCAGGAGTCGACATTATTGATTTTTTTTCCACGTCTGAAAACTGGTCTGTCATGTAACATGTCTCTTTCTTTACAGGCTTGCAAATATTCTTCTGTAATGTTATTTATTCATTCATTTTAGTGTATCTTTGAAGAAACTACTCAGGATTCTGAACAATACGTCCTCTCCACTGCATGCAACACTGGTGTCCTACTGGAGCACATTCAGCCGTAGACTGAGACCACTGAGTCTTTCCCTCCTGTCGCCATCGCACTATAAACCTCCTACCCCTTCTGTAGGGAGGTGTGCTAAAACTAATGGTCACAGCCTAGAAACTAACCACCCTTAGGCCTGCAATTTGTATGTCTGGTTTCTTCAATATCATGTGCAAGGTGACTCTTCTTTATAGCTGTGCAAGGTGACTCTTCTTTATAGCTGTTGCCACATCAGAATGTGGATCTTTGATTCTTTTTTAATTTATTCGTGACTTCTCTTCATTCTTCACTTAATTTCGGGTATATTGGTTTTTACCTTCTTTGCTTTTGATTTCCTCCGGGATTAATAAAGTTTTATATCTTTTCTTATTTTAAAGCATTGCATTTCACTTTTGCCTCAATACTTTTGACCATCATTGTTATATGTTGTGTATGTGTATATATAAATAAATAAATAAATCCCTTGATTGACTAAATGACTTGGGCTCCTAAACTTTTAAATAACTAGAAATGCCCCTGGGTTAGTTTACGGTTTATCTAATGATTTTATAACTCACGTATTACACTCCACTAACATGTAGACGACACCCAAGATGATAAAACAATTCAACTATGTTGTTAAGTGGAAGTAAGCAATGATGTGATGTCTGTGGTCTGAGGCGATGTGGACTTACTATCTGAGGTTATCAGCTTTACCACTGACTGTTACAAGGCACTGATACTGGTCACTTCTTTAAAAATCTAAATGTCTCATTACAGACAAAATCATAAGATACCACGATACTGCAATAGCACATTTTGGATTTACTCGAGAATATCTGACTGAATAATCAGAAGATTATTTAGATCACCGCTGTATCATATACTTTTACACTTTTGCCCTTACACTATGGTTTTTACGGTGGTGTAATAACCTTTTTTGACTGCGTTTACAACCAGTACAGTATTTATGGGTTGTCGCTATTAAAATGTGTCAGGATAGTATTAAAATGTGTCAATCTTGAGTAAAATTAGACGTTTCATTAACCATCCAGGTCAAATTTAAGAACTTTCATCACTGCGGTTAAATATTTTTCCAGGTTCATGAATATATATGTTAAAACGGTCCTATCCCAACAGGCTTAACTGTATTTACGAGGCGCATTCAAGTCAAACCGGGACTTTTGATTCTGCAGAACATCACACAACGTTATGAGAGTAAATACGTCTTTATTTTTCTGTATAATCCCCTGCTTCAGTAATGCACTCGTGTTAAACTAATGCTTGGACACCATCAAGATGGAAAAGTTTATAAGTATGCCCGAGCCATGATGAGACTGCTTGCTTCAAATCTGAAACCCCGGCCTCCCAGGAATTCCCTTAATGTGTACATGTCTTATGTATGTGTACAGGTCAGGACTGTACGGGCGATGTGGCAGTAACTTCAGGTTCACACAGACAGATGCATCTCTTCCATCAAATCAATCATTCAAGGGCATACAACCTTTTTTCTTTTTTTTTTTTTTTAACATTTGCACCTTTTTTTAACATGTCTCGTACCGCTACTGTACAGTTACACCGTCACTCACAAGAATTTCAGCACAAAGTCCCGGTTTGACTTGAACACCCCTCGTGTTTTACTTTCGTTCCGTCAGCACGAATTTATACCGGATATTTCTATCGATAAAAATCATCTGTAATATCTGTTATAAAGCTAAATAAAGATAAAAAATGAAGTTTTTTCACAATTTAAAGGGATTTAGTGAGCTACACAGTTAAACAGCTTCTGTTCTTCGTGTGTCTTGATTAGATGATGAGGTGCAGAAGCGAAGGTGTGGGAGATGGAGTACATGCGTCTGTATGTAGAAACCGCCATCATCTTCTAGACGGCCCTCTTTAAGCGATCAGATAGCTCATATATATCAAACACAGGAAACCCAGACACTTTCGTGCTGATGTTCATGTAAGTAGCCAAACCACACTGACAAATGTCATGTACGATTCAGCTGGCGTGATGGAAATGATTATTATTTCAGAATAAAGTAACTTTTGGAGAATTAACTCTTGTAGATTAAGAGAATCTGTAGAATGCGGCGTCAAAAAAAAAGGAACTAAAATTTTGACGCAAACCTGAAAATACATATACGTATCAAATAATTATTAAATTATTATGAAAAATAATTTCAGCAAAGATTTTGTAAAAGTTTTTTTTTCCTTTCAGTTATCTGATTTTGAGATTGAGACATGGCTTGTTTATCGTTCTGCTGAATTTCATCACACCATGGAGGTGTCTTTTTTTTTTTTTAATGAAAAAAAAAAAAACAACCCCCCTCCCCCCCACCAAAAAAAACAAAAAAAGAAATTCTAGTGATATCATTGACTATAACCTGTCACTACAACGCCTACAGTTTGAAAAATGAGATTTTCCAAAACATCAATACATTAGTAGATCCTAGTAGATTAGCAAAGTCTATTAATAGAAAAGCGCATTAGGTATCTGAGTCTTTTTTTTGTATAACAGCCAGATGTTTACGGAGCAGATTTGACAGTTTAAAACTTTAAGAATTACACACTGTTAACACGCTACACTGTAGGTGCATAACTATTATATATTATATTTAAGTATACAAATAATTACTACTACTAATAATACAACTAATGATTTTAAATTAAGAACAGTACAGTTTTAGAAAATCATACTGTAACAAAGAAAGTTGTCACATGTCTTAGTGTTCTGATAATTTCATGCAACATTTTTTAAAGTTGGAACATTGTAAAAAATAAATAAATAAATTAATTAATTAAAAAAATAAATAAATAAACCATTCATTTTCAAACTTAATTTTTTTTTCTGGAGCGTTAATGAGCGTTAACCTTCTAGATACACAGGTCAACTTTTATTCAGCAAAGTGGTCATGTAAGAATCTGTTAAGCAGATCTTATTAGAAGATTGACTACTTCTCTAAAACAGGCTGAAAATCACACGGGCAGATGGAAGCAGCCGGTTGTAGCGGTTCCCAAATCTATTCAAGTCCTCAAAAGAAAAACGTCTCCAGGTGTCAAATAAGTTAAATATGGGTTTTTTTTTTTTTTTTTTTTTTTAAGTCCCGCTTGTTTTCATCTACTGCTTCGGTTTTATGATGTATATCTGGTGTGCAATCGGTTATATTTAGTGTCAGCTTATTTAAAACGATCAGATAAATATCAGCTTTAAGGTTTAGAACTGATCTCATTTTTTTTTATTTTAAAGATTGTAATTCCTGCTCATTTTTCTGAACATTACCCTCACAAACCTGTGGCCGGGGGGCTAAACAACGAGGAATCAATAACGAGCGCCAATATTTAATATAAATGAATGGCAAGTACAGTAGGGAAAATATCTGTAGTATAATTTAATGGAAACCAGGGCTAAAAAGAACAAAAAGACTCACTTTTCTTTTTATACAAAAAATATCTTGCTGAAAAAAAGCCTTCATGTGTATTTTTGCTCTAAAAAAAAAAAAACTTAAAATACTTTTATTACCATATTTTCATAGGATTAACTACATATAATAAGTGCAAATATAACTGAAGTGTGCTTTAAATCCATGTTAAAATATCTGTGAAGCTGTTTTTGCAATATTGTGTAGAACATTGTTAAAGTGCAATATAAAGATAACCGCTACTATAAAGAAAGTACTAGACTAGACTCAGATTTAAAATTTGGACAGGCATCACCATCCGGTCTGATTTCTCTACGATTGGCTTGTGTAATGCTTGCTTTTGGTTGTTCTTTGGGTTGTATATTGTATTGGTGGGTCAGTGGTGTAGGTTGAAAGGCCCAGGTTCGAATCCCACCGGAACCCCAGTCACTGGACGTGGTGCCGGTCCCGAGCCCGGATAAAATAACAGGGTTGCATCAGGAAGAGCATTCAGTATAAAACCTGTACCAAATTGTCGTGGGAACCGTAGCGAACCATCAGTGGGGGCAGCTGAAGGATCATCAACAATATTTTGTTTTGTCTACTTGGAAAAGATGACCTTGGTAACAATTACTCAAACAAATCCCTAAAACCTTTGAAGTATTGACCCAAATATCTTTGAAACAGATAAGCCGTTAGACGCCGGGTAAAGGTCATCTTTGTATACTGTCGAAACATTTCATTGGCAGACAAAATAAATTCCTCCAGCTATGTATAATGCATCAAAACAACCCCGTTCACATCAAATATTTCACAAAAAGGCTGTAGGCTGTTGGTTATGCATACACAGTGAAAACCCAGCTTCCCCCAAATGCAAATGTTCATCGGTACTGTAGGAGAGACTTCCAGAAAACAGGGGCACTAAATGGAAATAAAACTTTTCAGAGATTCTCTAAGTCACACGTCAAAAGTGGGAAGGGTGCAGACCTTCATGAAACTTTGCATGTTTACCCCAAGTGGTATTCATTCTTTTTAGTTGAGTAATAGCGTCTTCATGATTTATTCACGCTTGTAGACGGAAAGTGCCCTCCCACACAGAGGTTCCTCTCTCTGAGCGATGGCAGCCTAGAGGCTATGCAGACGATCGCAAGCCAACGCTGATCTGGAAACAGTATTTGTTTTTTTCCAATACAAACCTTAACTCATGAGAAACTGCCCAACTGATCTTAGATCAGAATTTTTAAAAAGAAGAAAAAAAAAAGAGATATATGTTTTTAAAAGTTTTATAGTAGGGCTTCTCAGCACATTTTCTGCTGTGCTTGTAATACTGAGAGACTCCATGACACAGACAGTGCATCATTGTTGGAAATATGTTAATGTTTCGAGAAAACAAAGGACGTCAGATCGAATCAGTTGTTGTTATGATAAAACTGCTGAGGAGTCAGCTCTGGGGAAAGCACTTGACCATGGGCGTGGTTCGTTCTGTCCTGGAAAAAGTCGTGAATATTTATATTTTGTTGACTATATTCCAAAACTAAAACTGATCAAAATTATCCGAGTGAAAACTGAATGATATTAAAATTTCTGTTCAGATTTTTTTAATAAAAAAAATCTGTGATGACGTCCATCTGCCCATCTGCCCACTTCAAAGCGAGATCTAAATATAATTGAACTGCGGTCGTTGCCACATTGTTGACATTAATAGTGTTTCCTATTTGACAATTTTACATCGCTATATAATAAAATTACAGTAAGACTAAATCTAGTCAAAAATTACATGAGCGTGAAAGGCAAAATGAACGAAAAGGTTAAAATGTAGTCAATTTAAATTTTGGAGTGGGCGAGGTTCGTGTTTGAACATTTTCCTAGGACTCCTTCATCTGAGATTAAAGTTTAAACTACTGTGAGACGATGGACGCGGTCAGACATTGCGTAATTGCTCTACGTCCATCGTCCTAGTTGGCGGTTTGCTAACGTCCAATAAGATCTGATGTTTTTAAAACTAACTCTGACAGATAACAGAGTAAAAAAAAAAATTGTGCAAAAATAATTGCACGTCATTCCCATAAAGACTCGTAAGGAAATGATCAGATCCTAAATCCAGTCTGTATTTCGAGTGAAATTCTGTAACTGATGGAAAACAAGAAATAAAGAATTTAAAAGTCTGGCTTTGATAGAAATAAAAATTGACGAAGGACGCAAGTAATCGTTCTTGATTAGCAAAATGACCAGCTGCCAGATCATCGTATTTAAGTCGTTGACCGAATGTAGTATTTATTTCCTCACATCTCCACACAGACTTCCCATGCGTAATTGTGTCCGGTACATTAGCGGACGCTCGGTGTTGTTGCACAGTAGAACTCCTGTCTCATTAGGCAGCTCTACACTGGGACACGCTTCTGTCTCGCTTATATACATCACTCTTGATAAAAGCTACCACATGAAGATATAAGCTTTTCACAGAAACACTAAGAATTTTTTCATCAGTTTTTTAAACCCATGTGAACATTCTCTGAAGGGTTTTAATACCTTTTTTGTTTCAAAATGAACATAAAAAAAAAAAACTCTTAATACATGTGGGTAGACATTTTCTGAAGAATTTTTCTGATATTGACAAAACACATAAAACATCAATATCATACAATTTAAAATGGTGTGAGACAGATATGGATATTTGTACTGTCTCTGGCACAATTATAAAAACAATTCTTCGTTCTGTTGCGTAATTTCTGGCAAGTAAGTAAGCAGCTAAATGAGACGTATTAAAATATTAAACCGTATCATAATGTTTTAGTAAATTATCATTTTGATTTATAGTCGTTTCGAAGCAGTCAACACTTCAAAGATGACAAAAACTCGCCAAAATCTACATCTTTAATTCCATAAAAAAAATTTTAAAAAAAAATTTTTTTTAATCAACTGGATTTTTTTTTTTAGCTTTAATGTCATGTGAGTGCAAGCAATTCGATTTCGCAGTATTCAAAAGGCTCTTTTAATAAATGATGAGATCACAATAAAAGACAGAATCAGTATACGCAAGTACAATTTACCAATTTAAAATCATGAATTTTATCACATGGGTGTACGCAACAGTGTGTATTGTGCGTTGGAATACAAGGACGGTGTTGGGTTGCGTTTGGGTTAAATACGTTATTATGGGTTACAGGTTGCTCAGGAATTAAATTCAGAGTGTAAAAAAGATTATACAGTACAGTAAATGAGGTATTGTAGTAGCCCTATCGAAAATTTGTTACAGTTTTATTTAAAACTATAGCAGAGTTCAAGCCTTCAACTAGGTTTCGACTGCAAAATTCTAAGTAAGGAAAAAGATAGATATGTTTAAACCAAGGCTTTGCTTTTTCTAGGCTTAGAGTACTGAATCATAGAAATTTTATTCACTGTTCAGGTTTCCGGCTACGTTTATTTTACATCATCTACGAATTTTTAGCTACATTTTCACCGAAAGCTTTGAACGCAAAACTTATATTCAGTAGTGTATATTAATAACAATTCTATAAAATAAAATGAAGATTTACAAACGTCCACCAGAAATATTAAATAGATTATAACTATACATTATATTGTCCAAGCCACATGATAATGTTTAATATAGACAGACATCGCTGCAATTTAAGGCCTTTTCAAAGAACTCAAAAATTGCCTAATGTTTCGATATGCAAACACACACAAAGAAATGCATTTGTATCAACATTGTGTTTGTCCTAGTTACCAACTTAAAAAAAAAAATTAAAAGAAAGAAAAAAGAATTTAATCCATGTGCAAACCTTTATGACCAGAATGGAGGCTCTTGTAACAACACCCATCAGAAGCCAATTTGATTACAACAAAGATGGCCGACTCGGTTCACGCAAACCAACACCTGCTTTTGCAGCGGATGTTCATTCCGCCGCATGCACTGTATCTCACGTTCCTGAGTGATCCCCTTTGTTTCTCACCTTGATCATCAATAATGTCAGTGTTCTCCAAGTGGAAACTAATAAAAACACTTCAGAGGAGAAAAGAAAAGTGCAGAAAATGTCAAGCTGTACCTGCAGGACAGATGATGATCAAGAGCAGCAGCACCAAAGCACCAGTCTTCTGAAGACCCATTGTTCCTCAGCTGATCTCAGAATCCCAGCTATTCTTCACCGACCACTCGATTTTTAACCTTGGGGGTCAGGTCCAAGATCGGAGGTTTCGGTGCTTGAGCACACGGTGTTGCTGAAAGAACTCTCTTCACAGCTGTGTGGTAGACACCACTTCTTCTTTGAAGCTCCAGGCTCAGTCTGGTAACAGGAAGTGGCTCCTCCGAGCTCCACCTGGTGATGCAGACGTCCCACCTCCCCTTTGACGTGGGTGTTGCAGCCTGTTGACTGATGCTTTGTGGCCTGTTTTCTGAGACTTCCTCTGTTGTTAGATGAAGTTCTGTGGGTGATGAGGATTAGGAGGACGGGTGCCGTTTTCAGGAGGGGAAACGAGGGTCACGAGACTTTAAGGAACAAACGAAGGGTACTCCAGGGGTCTCCCTTCAGAGCCTCCACATCTTTCTTCTCGGCTTCGCTTTTGTAGAGATTACACACAGCACACTGGCAAACAAAGACTTGTAGAAGACAAAAACCTCACCTTATTGAATAAAAGCACCAGAATGGTAAAATGGTAAATCAGAAACACACTGTGGCTCTTTGGAAGCAGTTAAACTTTTATTTCATTGCATGGTTTTTTTTTCCCCCCCCCACAGATCACACTTTTACAACATTACACAAGATTAGCGCCAAGAAAAAAGACCGAATGAAACCCTATTAACAACAGGAAACTGACTGAGGCTCATTCATTACGCCATGTTATGTATAGACTAATGATTGTGCAAAGGGCAAAAAAAAGGTGATCATGAATCATTTTAGATCACCTACTTGTATCAAAATGTATACCTTGTTTGTATTATAAAGTCTTAAAATTACAAGCATTTTAAAATTATGCAGGCATGAAAAACACATAATACCCATGAAAGACATCGAGTAAAAATATCTTGTCAAAAATATTGTCTTCACAAAAGTACCACAGAATCGTCTAGGTAAAGTAAAAGAATTTGCCCAATAACTCATTGACATGACGGATGCTACATAATCCAGGCTAGTGTCAATATCTAGGACAATTTAGGACAGTTTTTGGTCAAATCTGAAATATTTACTCAAATGTTAGTTCCTTAAATTGTCTTCTGCATATGGAGCCTTGACATAATTTGATAGAGATTTAGAATAAATACAAAATATGAACAGTTTGATAGCAAAATGCAATAAAGACCATTTTTTACTTTAATTTTTTAGGCGATCCCCCCCCCCCCCCCCTTCAATTACATCGCGAAGGGAAACCACCAGCTGTGCAAACAGCAGCTGCCACGAGTGACCTAAACGCATATACTGGAATATTGGAGAATGTTGACGCCAAGGAAAAAGACGTTTGCCCTTTCAGTTACCACTGCATTAATGTAATACACAATATTTTCAGTGAAATAGGACATTTAGTGGTTTAGATGTCATGGCAACACCATATTACATATATATTTTTAAAAAGCTATGTGAGATACTATAGTTAAACCTTGTTTCACTTCCAAATTGATACTTCTCTCTTTTTTTCCCCTCAACTTCCTCCTGCCATCATTAGCACTGGTTTTGCTACATTTGGGAGCCATCATACCAAAGTGAAAGTGAAACTGGCAGAGGAGGCTCTAAAGGAGGCTGATGACGCTGTAAAGCTGGAGTATCAAACTGGATCCAGAAATGGTCAGTGTGGATGCAGGCTTTCGCTTGGCTGGAACAAAACCTCAGCACTCATTCCGGCTTTTCTCTGGATTTCAGTTTCAGATTGACATCCCTGTTCTAAACTGAAGTTCTTTAATTGTTCTTAATGTTTCTCATTAAAATTCTCTTTCCATTTGTGTGCAACAAAATGCAATACTTGTTCTAATAATGTTCTAATTCGAAGGCAGTGACTCACTCCAAAATCACAAAATCACGAATGTGCTTTTATTTTAAGCCGCAACTGATATTTTTGATACTAAATTGCATACTTAAATTTCCACAAACAAAACTGCACACGGATTTATACATTTATATATAAACTATGGGAAGTGGAGTTAGTGTTCACGCAATCTTCACACATATCTAACCCAAACAATTTTGCTTGTTAAAAAGCATTGGTGCAAAAAAAGCATTGGCTAAAAGAAAACATTCACACATGCTTTATCAGCTTCCAACTACAGTACCTACTGTACTTATTGCTTCATTTGAAAACACTTGGAGTTCTCATTTTGCAGTCAAACTGTTCATCTCTACTATACTTGCTATGCAACATCCATTTATCAAGTTCATTTCACATATTGTTTCGTGAAAGCTTTCTGATGATCACACTACGTTGACATCTCAAACTATTTTTATTATTATTATTCCTGAGATCCATTAAAGTGCAAGCCCCCAAGATAAGCAGTGAGCACCAATACATATAGACCAGTAGTGGTTTGAATGTTGGACAAATTTAAAGAAGCATTGCATGTATCCTAACACATGGCATATATTGTTCTGTCGACTGGCGATTGAAGTCTGAAAGCAGGAAACGACACTAATCACTCATAGAGGTATTCCTCAAAATGGTGTAGCTTTATAGTAGTCCTCAGGCGACACCATCTTCACCCCTCCGAAGTAGTCCAACACCCAAACCTGGCTTATTGACATTTTAGCAAAGAACCAGTCGTGGTCAACAGGCCAGTCAATCATCTCAGGATGCCTGCTGAACAGCACCTTCTTGGCAAATTCAGCTTCTGTACCATTCACCTAAAATCAGCACAGGAATATAGGATTTTATTGCTGTGTCTTGATTTCAGTAGCATTAATTAGAGTTCGCTTTCCGCAGTTCATTTCCGTTAACCCTGTTAAAGTGTGCAAGTTGTAGAGTACGTTTTACATGGAGCCTGATAATACATTAATAATAGGAATAACAGCCAAATTAGAATAAAACTGCATCATTTAATCATCACAATCAAAACTGTCAGACATGATGTCAGGCCCAATCAGGAATAACATTCACCCGGATTGAGGTAAACCTCTGATGAGATAGAGATCAGACATGTTAAACACTTGATCTGATTGTTTCCCTTGATGGAATAAACATTAGCGGTCTTTACGATGTTTGCCCGGTGTGAGGGAAGGAAATTTTCCTTCCAATCCTGATCTAAAAAAATCAACCAGTCTCTACTCCAGACTTTCATCCATCGTTTTCCATCTATTTCCAGTAGATTAAACGCTTCAGAAGGAGAACAACTACTTTTTGCATGTTCGAAGGAAAAAAAAAAAGAAAAAAAAAGTATGGCTGGATGGATATATGTGAAGGAGAATATTACAATAATTACAATCAGAAACTGCATCAGAGAGAAAATATCTCATTTATGGTGTTCTTTTCCGCTGCCACTGCTGTTTTGGAAATGATACATACTGCAGTGCGAGTGTCATAAATGCAGTAATAATGCACTATTTGACTCATACTAAGCAGTTGGTTGGGAAATACCAGTTCCACCTTCGTTCTCTATCCAAAATGTATGTGTGGCTAAAGGATGTAGAACAGAGATCAATTAAAACTGGATAAAGCAACTCATTAGGTGTGCCCTTGATACAAGTCAAACTGGGACTTTTGATTCTGTGGAATAATACAGAACATGGTTTTGAGGGTTAAAAACTTCCTTTATTTCTCTATACGCTCCCCTGCTGCACTAATGCACTTATCCCAGAGTTTCATTAGTGGTAGAAAGTTCTTAGTAAGCCGGAGCCTGCTTCACGTCTTAAATGCGGACCTCACAGGAACGTCTTTATTGGATTAAACATGCGGAAATGGCTTTGAGCGTGGGCAAGACTGTACGAGGGGGGCGTGGCAATGACTCCCAGCCGAGGCGCTGTAATGTGCAAGTGGTGCTGGTGAACGATTGACTGCACAATTTCCACAGACGGATGCGTCTGCGTTTCCGCAAGATGGCAAAAAGTTATCCATCGCTCACTGGAACAACTGCAGAGCTCTGAGCCACCTCGGTCGTGATCGTCCCTCTTTCATTCATACACGTTCTACTGCGGCTAAGAGTCTCATCGACGTGCTGTACGAGTCCTGTTTTTACTTGAATGCCCCACGTACTGATACATGCAGTGTGTCTGTGCTGTGTGCACTGAAATCAGTTATCACTCTTTCGGTTAGTGTGCAGAAATATACACACATTAATTACATCATAACCTAAATATGATTAAGTCACATTTCATGCATAGAAATGTGTGAACGCCTGGTTTACACACAGAGCAACACATATGCACGATTGTTAAATAAGACACCTGGCTTCTAAACTACAGCGGGTATGATGCGGTCACATGTAAAACCGAGCATCATCTTTTCAATGTCATCTATACCACTGTTCCCATTTCAGTGTTACCAGTTAATGTCAGCTGCACTGTGGTTTGGCTTCCTGGATTACATAAGACACAACAGGTTGATCATTTGGAAAATCCTTGGTGCTGTCACCAGGTGATGTTTACCAAATTCCATGAAGAAACAATCGGGTGGGAATTAAACCTGGGCCTTCCACATGGCAGGCAAGAAAGCCATCAGGGTTTTCAACCCATAAAACGAATAATCTCAGTTTTATGATAAAAAAACAACAAGATGACATTTTCTTCCCAAAGAAGTAAAAGTCAATAATGCAGAAAATCGCTGGAAAAAAAGTTTCATGCAAACGCAGTCACTGGGTAAAAAAAAAACAAACAGTGCATCACCACAAACACCTCACACTAACTCTCATGCATGGTGGTGGAGGGCTGATGATCTTGGTTTTGCTTTGCAGCCACAGGATCTGGGACACTTTCAGTCGTCAGAATGTTGTGATTGACAGGGGATAGAGGGGATGGAAACCCTTCTATTTTGGTCTGTTGGATGGCTGTAGATTGGACAGGATTCTCACTTGTGATCTCGAGATAAACATACTGTCTGTGTTATACATCATAACATAAATGTCATAATTTATACATCATATGCCAAAAGGTTTGTGGCCGCATATGTGCTTTTTGTAGTTCCTGTTTCAGGTGTAGTCTCTTTTTTTCCTTTTTTTTTTTAATTCCATGTAGCTTCTATGGCTATATGATTTTGTTATTCAATATTAAAACTATAAGATGATAAGATGTTTAAAAAAAATTTTTTTCTAACAACTTTGGATTTACTTGTTTAAAGACTTCATCAAAAGTGCCAGCAGAATAAAACAAGTTCCTCAAAGGAGTAAAAGACTTACAGTCAAATAAAATATATTTGATGGACAGAAGGGATCTTGCATGATGAACATTGTGGTGGATTTTCTCTAGACAGTAAAAATGTGTGTGTAGCTTTAGAGTGTCCTATTCTGCATCTTGTATAAGTAACTTGATCCCAACGGTTATTAAAAGGAAATGTATGTCTTGATCCAACGTCGGGATTTATTTCATGTCATTTATTATTTAAGCATTGGTCCCATTCTGATTGCCATTTATTTTTTTGTATACATTTAAAATAGTTTTTAAATCTCTAAAGGGTATAAAGCATTTGATTGTTTTTTATTTGTTTGTTTGTTTAATAATGCTTACTTGGCAGTTTTGTCTGCTTTCTCATTACCAGGGATTCCTGAGTGCGCAGGTATCCAACAGAAAATTACATAAAAATTATTGGCCTATAAAGATGAGAACTTGGTTAGGATTTCGTTTTTTGGTTAGACTCGCTTTTGCTGTTAGTTAGGTAGTTTTGCGACAAATGCAGCAACCCAGTGTATGCAATAACTGCAAAAAAATTTGCAATAACTGTTGAAAGACCTACTGCTTCATTTTTAAGTGTGCAAGTAATCAGTGTCACACCAGTGTACCAGGGTGGGGCTTTAATGAGGTCATGGTCAGGGTTGTGTTCTAATTGTTAAAGTGTGCTGGTGTGTTTTCTCACCTCCTGTACTGAGCCAGATAGGATAATGTGGGCACACAGGGGGCTCTGAGGGTCGTAACCTTTGTTCTTGCAGAAATGCGTCTGAGCCAGAGATACAGACAGGGAGGCCTGGGGATTGACCTGTGGAGCAAACACCGCAATTTCATGCGTCATTTATTCTATCGAACATTATATGTAGGGTGAGTAATGAAAAAAGGTATAGATATGTATATATGACATGCATTTTATTTAAACATCATGTTAACCACCAAAAAAATGTATAATAATTTATCCGTACGAAGAATAAAGAATAAATGTGATGTTTACTGAAACGAGATTAAATTCACTGATAAACCAGTAAAAGGGAGGTTTGTCACATGCTGCAAGCGTTCTAGTGTTTGGGCAAGGCAGATAATAAACATCACTCACATGCAGCGGGCTCGTCAAAAACTGCCAAGTCACGGCTTTTATCCGGATCGTGACATGGCGTTTCAAGACTTAAACATGTGCAGTTACTTTTGCTGAGTAAATGTTCTCACATCCTCTATTACAGTCTGGTTCCCATCAGAGAAAGGAATCGCTTCAACGAGGCCTCTGCATTAAAGGGAAGTTGGGTGAAAAACAAAGTGCTTCTTTTCCATACATTTATTCACCATAGCCTGAGTTATACAGCACATCACAAATACCTCACACCAAGTCTCATGTATGGTAAAGAAGGGTTGATGATCTGGGAAACTTTCTGTCAGCTAATAATTTATACCAGAAGATAGCCCAAAGTGTTGGACCAAATTAAAGTCCAGACCTCAACTTAAACAAGATGCTGTGGTGAGATCAACATCTTATATTACGGCATTTGGCAGACGCCCTGATTCAGATCGACTTACATTTTTCTCTCAGTATAGATCTGAGAGGTTGAGGGTTAAGGCCCATGCTCATGGGCACAACAGTAGCAACTTGGTGGTGGTGTGGCTTGAACCTGGGATCTTCCCTGTGACTGTAGACCAATGCCTTAACCAAGCTACCCCTGATCTATCCTAGGAGAGTCTGAACAGGGTGGCAGTGCATCACAGGGCACATACACACACTACGGGCATGCTGGGAACGCCAATTAACCTAATCTGCCTGTCTTTGGACTGTGGAAGGAAACCAGTGTACCAGTAGAAAATCCACCAAGCTGGGGGAAAACATGCACAGACAAACCTGAGGCAGGAATCAAACCCTCATCCCTGGAGGTGCGAGGCCACAGTTCATAGCACTGGTTTTTTTAATAGCAAGTTCACACTCATGTGCATGGACGTGAAACACTCCTGTGTGTGAGGAGTGCGTGTCCTCCTCCATGCTCTGGTCCTGTATCTCCATCTCTAAAACTTTAAGCACTAGTGTGTGTGTGTGTGTGTGTGTGTGTGTGTGTGTGTGTGTGTGTGTTCTGACCTGCAGGTCCTGCACGGAGATCTCCAGGTGTGTGAGGTACATGTAAGGGGTCCCGGAGCCGTTACCCAGCGGCCCGTCGCTGATAGAGAAAGCGTTGGAGAACGGTTGGCCCTTCACCGGCTCGTGCGTGGAGATGGTCGCCATGGAAGCCCAGTCGCACCGGTTCACGACGAACCTCGCCATCCGCGCTACTTCCTCATGCGGTGGGATCTTCGACTCATACGCAGACACAGCCGCAAAGGCCAGAGAAAGCGCTAACACCCACACCGCGGACATATTTACCTCCTTATGGGAACGTCAACAGCCTCCAGCGTTATCGACACACACAGATCATGTGACCGCTCGAGCGGTCATGTGACCTACAGTGCAAGCCTGAGGTGCACCACAGCGCATGCGTGACTAATATGAAGCTCTTCAGTGAAGCGATTTCGTTTGGATGATTTTAGTGACTCGGTTCTTTGAATCTCGTCCATCAAAATGAACGAATCTTTTTTTTTTTAGTCATTTAGTTCATTTCGTTCTTTTGAACAAAAAATATATATATAAGAAAACAGACAAACAGACGTCCCAATACATACATTTTGGCTATAGTTCCAGTAATGAAAATATTACAATGCAGCTAAGGACATATGATAAATAGAATGAGCAGCTCACCAGTTTGAATCTCTTATGAATCTAATTCCTATGAATTTAATGCACTGCATAGCGTCTATGGGATTTTGTCACGTGACAAAAGAACGAACGACTAGGGCTAGAATTTCTGTTTCCTGTACAGTACATAACCTACGGCGGTTTTGCGATGCTTTGCGCATGCGCGACCAGTAAAAAAAAAATTAACGAATCACTCTCTGAGAAGTTGCTCGTTCTACTGAGTCAAGTTAAAGACTCGTTCAAAAAGAACGAATCGTTCATGAACGACCCATCACTACTCACTGGATCAGTTTTAATTAATAGTATTAGCATAAAAGGAAACATGTTTAACATAGTTTTTTTTCACAGGAAGTGAAATGATCAAAATTTTATGAATTTTATATTATGACATATAATCATTGAGACACAAATATACAACATGTAAAACCATTCATTTATTCATCTTCTATACTGCTTCATCCTGGTTTATCCTGTCCACACACACACACACACACACTACAATCAATTTGGGAATGCCATTTAACCTAATCTGCTGGAGGAAATCGGAGTGCCCGGAAGAAACCCACATACATACACACACACACGTATACCTGAGGCAGAAATCGAACCCTTAATCCTGGAGGTACAAGGCCATGGTGCCACCCCATGTAAAACTAATAAACAGACATATTTAAAAAATGTTGGAGTGATGGCTCAAGTGGCTCTTGGTTGTTGATCCCTCAGATCCAGGTTCGAGTCCTGCTGTCGGTGGGTTACCACACCGCATACTACCCTGCCCCTGGTCCCAAGCCTGGTTTGAAAAAAAAAAATGGAAGGGTTGCGTAGGGAAGAGCATCCAGTGCAAAACCTGTGGAAAAGGTTTTGTGCAAATGGAAAGTCCACTGTGGTGACCCCATGATGGAAGCAGCTGAAAGAAAGTTTGTAACCAGTGCATTAGTGTTCCAAAAAAAAAAAAAAGCTGTCAAGTGCTAAATTATTGGGCTGAGCAAATTGTCAAGCAAAAAGAGATTTGAAATTACTGGAACTGGGTTAAGAACCCTTTGACACATTATCAAAACCTGGAAGGATAGTGCTGATCTGTCATCTTTGTGAAAGAAACATAGTCAGAAAATGAATGGAGATCACTTAAAAACTTGAAGTTGCATTGTAAAAAAGTCACCAGTGAAAACCAGAGCTACATGTTTAATAGTAAAAATAAGAGCATTTCAATATCCACAAAATCGGATGAGAGCTGGACGAGATTGGAACCAAACACCAGTGTGGCCATAAGAAAACCACCTGCTACTGATACTAATCAGAAAAAAAAGGTTTCTATTTTCTAGGGAGAATAAAGATTAGACTTTGGACAATGGAAGAAGGTCATGTGATCCGATGAATTCAGATTGATCCTATTCCAGAGTGTGAGAAGTGTGAAGCGATGCACCAATCATGCACGAGTGGCCACTGTCCAGGTCTCTGGAAGCAGTGTTATGATCTGGGGTTGCTTTAGTTCCTCAGGCCTAGGCTCAGCAACGTTATGGAGCAATAAACTGAAGTCAGGTGACGACCTGAATGTATTGAATGACCAGGTCCATCTATGGAGCTTTTCTTCCTGACGACACGGCCATATTCCAGGACTCAAATTGCGAGACTAGTCCTGGGAGCATGAGGAAGCTTCACTTTGCCAGGGAGCATAAAGATTGGATTGGACTTTTATTTTTAGTGTAGATTATCTGATTTATTTCAAAGCCTGCACGGCATAGTTATTATACAACTAATATTTGAAAGCAACTATTCTAGATAGATAGATAGATAGATAAACAGACTATATGGCCAAAGGTTTGTGAACATCTGATCCATGTGGATCTTTCCCAAGGGTTGTTGGTCTTTCGGCTACTCCTGGCAAGGGGTGGACACAGCAGACCTTCCGGTCCGTACATACAAGCTTGACACAGGTTTTTACCCTTCCTGATGCAACCCTGCCATTTTATTTGGGCTTGGGATCAGTGGCTGGGGTTTGGGCACCGGCTGGGAACCGAACCAAAGCTCTGTCCTCAAACCCACTGAATAGCTTTGGGATGAACTCCAACTGGAGCCTCCTCACCCTACATCAGTGTCTGACTTCACTAACGCTCTTGTCCTTGAATTAACACAAATCCCCACAGCTATACTCCAATGTCTAGAGGAAGGCTTTCACAGACCAAGAATGTGGTAAAATATGTAATGGTACTGAACCAGAAAATGGGAGCTTAGTCTTATGATGTCTGCCATGTTATCCACGCCATACACAATGTTTTTTTTTTCTATTTTTATTCCAGCAAATCTAAAAACTCTAAAATGTTATTTAATTGTAGGTGAAGGTAATTGAAAGGTGTGATCTAGACGTCAAATGCACCAAAGCATTTCCAATGAAAATGCTTTGCAGATCAGCAGTGTAGGCAGACCTGGGTAGGGTTGCACCTTAATTGCACTTGCTATCCTATTGGTTATTGTTCCACAGAACAGGTGAAACTCATTATACACCTGCTATATAAGCAGGACAACCCTGCTTAGAGATACACTGGTAGTTCATTGTGTGTGGTGTTATCAAGGTAAGTGGTTGTAAAGATGTTACAGGTTTTAAATGCTGAATTATGTTGTACTTGTCTTGGGCTGGCTTCATTTGTTGTTGTTTTTTTTGGTGCATCATTGCAATAGTGTGATAACATTTTGTGACTGTTCTTCATTATGATGCATTCAATTGGTCTTTGGAAATGAGGATTTTGATTCTCCCTCAATAGATCTAAGCAACATGTCTGGTCGTGGGAAGAAAATTGTGGCAGCTGCTAAGAGCAAGTCCTCCGTGTCCAAGTCTACCCGTGCTGGGCTCCAGTTTCCAGTCGGCCGCATTGCACGTCTCCTGAGGAAAGGCAACTATGCGCACAGAATCGGTTCCGGTGCTGCTGTTTACCTCACCGCGGTCCTGGAGTACTTGTGTGCAGAGGTGCTGGAACTGGCTGGAAATGCCAGCAGAGACAACAAGAAGCTGCGTATCGCTCCACGTCACATCCAGCTGGCTGTGAGGAACGATGAGGAGCTGAATACTCTGCTGGGAGGGGTCACCATCAGTGAAGGAGGCGTACTGCCAAACATTCAGGCCCAACTGCTGCCCAAGAAGACCAAGGTACCACGAGAGGCCAACACCAGCAAAGATGTTCAGTCCCAGGAGTTTTAAAAATGTATTAATGGCACTGTAATTTTTAATGTTTTATATTTAATCAATAAACTTGTATTAACTTAAACTGCCTTGTTGAATTGCATCCCATGCTTTCAAGTGAGTAGGCTATGGGTTTTTAACCCAGACTTGAGTTTCTTTGCTCCAGTTCCTGCTTTCTAAGTAGGTTGGGAATTTATGTAGGTCAGGGTTTCTTGAGCAACTTTAACTGCTGATTAACCTCGCGTTACTATCAATTCTTAAAGTGGAATTGGCTTTGAAATGTGATCAGAAAGAAACTGATTAAATCTGGTGATTGCAATGCTCCAGTTATGCAAGCTAATGTGCGTTGGTTAAACTTCATTTTTTTTTTTTACGTTTCAATTCAGTTGGTTTTACATAAGCTACATCTGTGACCCATTTTATTGGTCTTTAACCACACGAGTTTTCAATTTCTCAATGTAGTGACTTGTTTTCTTGCAGTGAGGCAACCATGTGGCACATGTTCAAATCTAGTAATTTGTTTGCAGTTTAAATGTCATGAAATTCAAATAAACACATTGATCTCCACTTCAATATAGATTTTGTATGCTGTGGTGTTTGGGGTTGCCATAGCTAAATTAACAAGTTAGTTGATTTTTCGCTCCAACTTCGTCAAGGAGTATTCGAGTGTTAACAGTTTGTGCTTTTTACATGAACACTCTCCTGAAAGAAAAGCCATTTCTTATAGGATCCTACATAAAACCTTCCTCACAAATGGACAGACCAAAGAAAGCTTAAGTTCCACACTAACACGTCAGTTTCTTGTGTAAACCAGCACAATTGGTGTATCAAATCTTTGCATGGCAGTGTAATGTCGTGTTTTGGGGTAAGTAAACATTGTCTAAATCCACACAAGTCAAAGGCATCTGAAACTTTTAAAATTTATCTAAATATTTTTGATTAAGTGTTAATGTATATAAATATATTTATAAAATATGAAGTTGGATAGGTGGTTCTTTTTGCTGCTCCTGTTGAGAGGTTGCCACAGCAGACCAGTCAATCTGCACTTGGCACATGTTTTTTATGCCAGATGACCTTCCCCTCAATCTTTACCCAGTGGCTAGAAATTGAACCCAGGCCCTGTGACCCTGTTTACAGGATAAAGCAGTATAGATGATTGAGTGATGTATACCAATCACCCATTAATGTTAAAACCACCTAGATTGAGTTCCCGGTGTGCCACCAGGGCAGCACCATCTCCTGCTGTGCCGTATTGTCTGGCACCAGGACATTGGCCAGCATTGCCTTTTTTCATTATTTCGTTTCTCTGTGGGATCGGGCTGGACGGGCTGGCCTTTGATACCTGCCAGCATGAGTGAGCCCTTGGTGCTTAATGATCCTATCAACAGTTTCCTGGAATATACAGTAGTTGATACGTTGTTCAGCTTCCCTGGTGGTGGTGTTCATGTTATGGCTGAGTGTATGTAAACCATATTTTTACATTTTTTGCTATTTAAATGCATATTGTATCACTTTAACAAGCAGGAATTACAGGTCAAAGCAGGACATAAGCAGAACAGAACACTTTAGAGACCTTTCGCACAGCTTTAATCCATAAATCTATAAATTACACGATACACAGTGCAATTACGAGACATGATTTGAGGATCAGCTCTGCAGGATCTGCATTCCACATTACCAACCAAGAGCACAAACATGTCAAGGCTGTGGAAAAATGTTTTTTTTTAAAAATGCTTCATTTCAAACATTTAATAAAAAGAGACTTGTTATTAACCATTAAAGAAGGACAGTTTGCTGTAGACGTGAATAGAAATACCAGTCAGTCAAACGTCATCAAAGATCAACTTCACCGCTTACATTATTAAAAGCACAGACTTCACATCTGGTAGTTTTTTGTGCCCCTTTAAGGCATACCCTTCCTGCAGTCTATTTTTTTTGTAATACAAATCTAAACATGGTTGTACAGCTTCTGAAATGACAAAAGCATGAATTTTCTCAGCCTAAAAATACATTTTGTAATGCTGTGCCAAGCATGACATCCATTTGACTGCTTGAGCAAGGAAAAACATTCGGTTCCCTTCTGCACGCTCACATTATCTCAATATCTCTGCCCAGTGCTTGCTTAACCTGGCACACTGCAACCACTTTTCCACATAAACAGCCAATCAGAGAGCGGAAGAGGTGGAAATCTGATGGTCTGATTATTTAATTTAAAAACAGAAGCGGTGGATTATAGATCAACTTCATGCGGTCTGTGTTTTTGTGCCACAGTTGAGCGAGAACCAGGCAGAGATACTGAGAGAGCAAAAATACAATTTGTGGGCATTAAGGACAAAAAGAGGAAAGAAAAAAGACACAAATATAACACCATAGGTGACAAATATGCTGAGACGACGTTATTCCATGTTTGTGACACTAATAATATACAAAGAAGTACAGATTGACATTTCAGACTAAAATACTTAAATTCTTAAATTAAAGAATATTTGCTGGGAACTACTCCGTTACTCAAAAGATCACGTCCATGACACCCAGCACACAGAAGCACCATACGCCCAACGCACAGAGAGAAAAAATTTAAGCTGTTCAACTGTTTCTTAATTGCTTTCAAATCCTAATTGAACTTTGATCCACAACTCTATCAACCAGGCTATAACGAACACCTACTTCCCACACAGAAACACAGACCTGCCTATGAAATATTTCTCTCCTACAGCACGGGAATCCACGTGTTCCACATGTCTCTGACTCTCCAGGCTTAACATAAGCTAGAAAAAAAAATTATATGCACTAACGCATTACAAAAATTAAATCTTTATTCCTTATATAACGACGTATCAGTAATGCAGATCTACAGGTGCTTGAAACGAGTTTGTTGTTTCACTCAGATGTACAATATGTGAAATTGTGCGCAGACCCCAGCCGAGCCGTAAAGATACTGGTAATGATTTTACCATCATTAGAAATTCCGAACACACCTGAGTGGTGGTAAAGCTGGCATGAATGTTGATTAACACACGTCGGT
This sequence comes from Clarias macrocephalus, assembly GCA_011419295.1. NCBI lineage: Eukaryota > Metazoa > Chordata > Actinopteri > Siluriformes > Clariidae > Clarias > Clarias macrocephalus. Next base: position 9,966 of record JAAGKR010000489.1, on the reverse strand, counting down.
CATCATTAAGGCTAATCGTAGTGACTCTGCAGCCATATTAAAATTGACAGTCGGGATGAAGAAGGATATGCATGAGGTTATTAAAAAATGTAAAAAAAATAAAATAAAATTATCATTGCCCATTACCTATACAGTGCTGTGAAAAAGTATTTGCCCATTCCTCACTGCATATTTGTGACACTTCATATTAATATACAAAGATGACCAGATTAAATATAAAATACAGTTTTTGTTTGTTTGTTTGTTTGTATTAGGATTTATTGCCATATCAGCTTCCCAGGCTATTTCATGGCAGATACATATCAAACATTAAACTGATTTATTCGAACCAATATAATATGTTATAAAGTAAGGGATTTAAAAAGTTGTGGAAAAGGTAAATAAAATAATAATTTTTATTATTAATAATAATAATAATAATAAATAAATAAATACAAAATGCGTTTTTTAAGTGATTATTTCCTTTATTAAGTGAAAAAAAGCTGCTTAACCCTACAGTATGTGAAAAACCTGCAGGAGAACATCCGGGTATCAGTTCAAGACTTCGAGTTTAAAGGCATTTTGGTCATGCGACAGGACAATGATCCAAAACACACCAGCAAGTCGACCTGTGAAATTCTCGAAAAAGAACAAAAAAAGTTTGAGTGGCCTAGTCAAAGCCTGGACTTAAAGCCGATTGAGGTTCTGTGGCATGACCTTAAACAAGTCACTTATGCTTAAAAATCCTCCGAATGTGGCTGAATGTTTTAATAATCCTGAAATGTAGAGTGGGCCAAAATTCCTCCACAGCGATGTAAACGACTCACTGCCAGTTATCACAAACGCTTGACTGAAGTCGTTGCCGCCGTACAAACAGTTATTAGGTTTTACTTTCTTTTTTTTTTTTCCCCCCCAATTACTTTTTCAAATAGGGACATTAATCTTATTAAATGCAATTATTATTTAAAACTGTATTTCGTATTGACTCTTATTATTTATAACCTTTGTGTAATATAAAAAGATTTGTTTAGACAAAAAAAAAAAAGTGTGACATACTGTACTGTATGCAAAAAAAGAAATAAATAAAACAGCAAACACTTTTTCACGGCAGTTCTGTCGGAGTAAATCCAAAGGATGTTGACAGCCGATACCGACGTGTGTATTACGTTTTTAAGCAGTTTAATTGAAAAAAAAAATAATAATAATAATAATAATAATCGTTAATCAACCACACACACAGTACTGTACGTTTTATTAATGAATAATACAATATTCTGAGCAGAATGCTGAACTTTGCATGTGTTCATTTTGTATTACATCATTGTCTGATGTCATGATGGTCAGAGTTTACTTTTTTATCACCACATCGGGTTTGTTTTGCTATATCGTTAGTCAGTCATGTGACCTCCAGCCATCAATCTGATTGGTTTGAGATGTCCTGCTTGCCAACTAACAGGGACTGCTAAAGGAATTTTACTGGGATTATTATGGGGTATTATTTCTATTAGTAAATGCATAACTGATTTGTTTCAAATATTGTCGCAAGTTGTGTTGTCCATTATCTTCTGCTTCGCCCACGCACTGTAAACCTGGCTACAGCAACATCGTCTTAGTGCAACCGATTTCCGTTTTTGATCATCACAAACCTAGTCATAAAGAATTCTGAATAATACTCTAACAGCTAATAAAAGTTTTTGGTTTAAAAAAATAAAAATAATAAACAAATAGTAGCTTTATTTCAATCCAGTGGAATCACTCCTGTGACTGTACACATCACTGAGAACTCAAGACAGCGATTTTTACTTCATTGTACAGTTAACAATACTCAGAGTAAGCAGGTCCACACATATACACACACATACAGTATATATGGTCACATGATCAGATGATAACTGCTTGGCAGTCATTTGAACCACACAGACATGGTACCTCATGCTTGGGATCGCTTCCTGTTTTATAGGAATAATTCCAGGTCAGCTCAGTCCCTGCCCTGATTGGCCTGTAAAACAAGCAAAAAAAAACAAACAAGACACATCAGGGGTGTCTGAGAGGGGAGGGGTATGGGGTGTGTCTTAGAAAACTACTGAACTGGGCCAGATTTAATATCCTGCATGTGAATCCAAAGATCCAGATGTGTTGTGTCACTTTTATCTATCCATTAGCATTTACTTTTGAAATCAGATATTTCTGATCACTCTAGTTGTAGACAATTCCCACCCATAGTTATAGCAACCCCTCCGTCAAGGCTACAACCAACGACAAAGGAGTTTCTAAGGTTACCACGTATTTCCTCAGCCGCATCTTTTTACAACCAGAATGCCGCGCCTCTGTGGAACTTACTTGCATGTAAAGAAAGCAATTACTGGGAATTTGGGATCGTGGGTATCAACAAAGACATTCTGGACGAAGAGGTTGGGACTGCAGCTGTGCTGTAAAATCAGACAGACATACTGTAACATTAGAACAAAAAACTTCGGTCTATTTAAAATCCGTTTAGTTCTGCGGAAAACTGCAGTTGTACTCACATTAATAAACCGTGCCACGTTTCCTTCTTTCGAAGCATCAATATAATACATTTTCTCCAGACAGTCGGGTTTCCCTCCTGCTTTAGGCACCATTTGATCTCGGGCAATGTTTGGCTTGGTTTCCTTCCCAGAGTTTTCCTTGTTTAAATCTAACCTGAGTCTCTTACTCACCACCTCTTCTTGATCGTACTCCTCTCTGATTTCTACACATGTAAATATATAGGAATATAAAAATGAACACTTTTATCAGGCTTTATGAGTATAAAGTCATATCATATGGATTTCCTTACCTGTGTGGTCAGGATTAGGCGATGAGCGGGTGTTTAATTTCTCCGGGTTATCCTAAAAACAAATAACAATAAAAAATGTAAAAAAACAAATAAATAACAACAATAGGGGAAATTGTATTTAGAAAATACATTTTAAAATCTGCACTGGGTTTTCTTACCCAAAACTTTATTAAACCTTTTTTTTTTTAATGCAATTACAGGCATAATTCTTGTAAAAATCATACTGAATGTAAAAAAAAATATATAGAATTACTTCAAAAGTAAAACAAAACCAGCAGGACTTGTTTCATTTCGAAGATGATTGCTGCATTGACAGTTAAAGGGATTTCAGTTTAATCAATAAATTGATGCATGTTTTTTTCATTCAAAACACATTCACACTTTAAATAGAATAACTTAAAAAAAATACTTTGAAAAACGTTACATGGACATAAGCTGAAATTCTTTTAAAAAAATATACCACAGCTTTTGCAGAAAACAGAACCTGCTTCCATCTTCTGGAAGCAAACACTCCTTTGTTTTCTGACAGGGGTCACACAGAGGTTATGGGATTGGACTAGTGATCGGAAGGGCCCAGGTTCAAACCCTCAACTGCTCCGATGTATGGAGAGAGTAAATGTAAGCTTAGATATGGGATAAGGGCGTCTGCCAAATGCTGTAATGTAGATGGGTTTATTTATTTATTTATTTATTTTTATGCATTACTGCCACCTACTGGACTGGAGTGTAGAGCAGAAGATTGGAAGGAAAAAAAAAGATAAATGCTTTGTACGAGATATTTACAAGAAATAACATTTACAAAACATTTGTGTTTTTTTTTTTAGATATTTTTCTAGAATATCTAGAATATAAAGAAATATAGCTACAGTATTTGAGATTGTATGGCAAGACTGCTTAAGCAATATTGCATCAGCATGATATTCATCACAATATACTGATATTCAGTAACGTGAATGATATTCTTTCTTTTTTATTATTATTGTTTTTATTATTATTATTGTTTTTATTATTGTTATTATTATTATTATTGTTTTATTATTATTGTTGTTGTTATTATTATTATTGTATACACAACAAATGTGTTAATTCTTGCTTTATTAATGGAAATAGTTTTTAAAGAAGCCACAGGTAGTGCTGCCATGCTGCACTAAGTGTTGACACTGTTTCGATATAATCCAAGCTTTTTGTAGCAGTAACGTTTTGTGATATATACACTCTCTGAACCAATCAAATTATCTTACTAGAACCAAATGTTGTATAATGCAACCTAACCAATCAGATAAAAAAAAATTTTTTTAATTATAACAGATCGAGCCTGAGCCGTGAATACTCACCGAGTGCTCCAGCTGCTCCCTCTGTCCGTCCAGCAGCGCAGAGGGCTGGTCCGACGGCCTCTGGATCACAGGAACATAGAGAGGTGGAGACGTTTCCAGTGTCTCACTGACTGTTTTCTTCTGCCCTGAGGGAAGCGTCCACTCCTCCACCACCTCCACCTCATCATCTGACGTCTGCTCCTCCTTCAGGTTTTTTTTAGAGAGAAGGGGCTCCTCTACGCTCCGCCCGAGTCTGAGGACCACGCCTAGGACGCGATACGAAAATACGTTCGCTACAACTCAAGACTCAAATGTCAAAGCGAAATTACTTAAAGAGAAATGGGGTTACCTGCGTAAGTACAGACAAAGGTGCCCTGGTCGAGGTCGTCACGGCAACGCACACCCCATCCTTTTTCGTTGGTGCGAAACACCTGCAGGCGGACGCGGAGTCCATGCTGGATCACGCGATTCTGACAGCTGCTTTTCCGGCACCCACACCACGGACCACACTCATACAGCCTGGAATAGAGTCAATCTGGACTCATCAGACCACATGACCTTTTTCTATTGCTCTAAAGTCAAATCTTTACACTCCCTAGCAAATTTTACACTTTTAATCTGATTAGTCTCATTAACAAGTAGGGTTGGGTACCGAAAACCGGTGCCAATACGGCACCGGTACCTATATAACCGGTATGTACCGCACCGAAACAGAACGCAAATTTCGGTGCCTCATTTCGGTGGCACTTAAATGCCTGAACTGTCGATTAATATATTTGTTCTCTGGGGCTATGATGACACAGTTGTAATAAGCATTAGATTCATCACCACACATGATCGCTAGTAAAATTTAAATACCGCATTCATGGGGTGTCAGAAATGATCGGAAAAATTTATTATTTCTTAGTTAATTAGAAAAATCTTGAAGACTTTGGAAAGCCAAAACATTGTTGTAGTAATGCTACTGTCCCTTTTATTTTTGTAGATTTTGTAAACGTTTATTAGATTAGATTTTTTTTTTTTAAAATTAAGCACAAATCATCAGGAAATGAGACCATCCGAGATGCGCGTGAATGCCTCTTGGGCTACACTTGCTCTGATGGCAGCAGGTGATCTACAGCTATCTTAACTTGCTAAATTAACTTTCGTTAAAATGCCTAAAACTAAACGGTCGAAAGTGTGGCTATATTTCACAAGAGAGGATTCAGACACCTCGACGTGCAGCGAATATTCTACAGCAGTTGCGTCTAAAGGAGAAACCCATCAAATCTAATGAAACATTTGGGGGCACACGGAATAAAGTTAAAAGCAGAGGGATATGCCGTGTTTGTCAGCTTACAGACAACAGCTGGCACTATCGGTGTGGATGACCTCAACCCCAGTCATACCAACCGTAGCAAAAAGGAGTCCAGCGATTATGATGACGACAGCAGCCTTTCCGCAGGTTAGTAGTAGGCTAATGTAATGTTAACTGCAAAATGCAAATCTTGCTAACAAATAGTCAAACGATTTGTAAAATACTAATGTAACATGGATTCTGTTTATAATTATGTGGCATTCCAGCTAGTATGTAAACTTTTAATATATTGTTCAATTTTAAGCATTACAATTTTTGTTCAATAAAAATGTATTCTTGAGTCATCCACAATCATTTTGTGGCTTTCGCAAAGTATCGGTTCAGGCACCGGTACCAGTTTAAAAGTATCGATTTGGCACCGGTATCGAAAAAACCCAAAACAATACCCAACCCTATTAACAAGTGATGTTCTTATGACGACACAGCTGTTTAGTCCCAATCCTGTGGGAAACCCTCTTGGGTTTTTACCGATTTTACTTCCTTCATAAGTTTTTTTTTTCCCCCCATATTTCTTCAAAAAAGAAGAACTATCCTTCCAGGTTTGGATAATGTGTTGAAGGGTTCTTAACCCAGTTGTAGTCATTTAAAATCTAATTAGTTGTTGTCTTTGCTTGATACAGCCCAATAATTTGACTATTTGTGGTTTGGGCTTAGGCTTGATTCGACCCTGGTTATATTATTACTTAAAGCCTGTTTATTTATGCAGTCAGGTTTCAACATCGCTGTTGAAACTTTAAGCAAATAAGACCCCTCCTTTTCATTCGCGTTTGCAAAACATATGATGAGAAATGGGGAAGCACTTGATGGGACCGCTGCATTTCAAAACACCTCCGTGTTTTGGTGGAGCTGTATTCAACAATGTCATGTTAGATCTACCTGGCGCTTCGGTCACTAGTCTACTGAATTTTTTTTTTAATAAACAAAAAAAAATGACCTTTAATGTAATACTTATACATCATATCAGTTCTGAATTGAAATAAAGCCACGTAAGAAAATTGCTTTTGCATTATTGCATGAACAGGACTTCATGTTCTTACCCTGTGGACACAGGCTCGTGTAGCCGGTGATGACTGTAAAGCTGGTCTGGCTTTGCGCCGGCCTTTAGAGACCGCTGAAGACACGAACAGCTGGAACTGTCCGTGCATCCATTCTCGCAGTCACAGCAGGTCAGGAAAAACGGCGCCTTGCTTAAAAAACAGCCGTGCGGCCAGCGATCCTTGCGATAGCGGAAGTCTTTTGGCCGTACACCATCCAAGTCATTGCACAAAGTAACCGGGACAGCCTCCATCCCGCGGCTAATGTCCCTCTCAAAAATACTGGTCGTGGGAAGAGGTGAAGCAGGAGCAAGCGGCCTTGGCTGAGCCTGCCGCTCTGGCAGTACCTGAGGATTGAAGCTGAAGTTGGTCTGCTGCAGGACCCCGAGACTCTTAGTCTGCTGTAGGAACTGATACACGTCATCCATGCAGCACAAGCTCCGCCCACACGGAGCTTTATAGAGCACGTCCGAGTCCAGCAGCTCTTGTGGTGAAGAGGCGAGCGGCTTGGCGCACTGCCGCTGGAAGTGGCAGAGGAAAGGCACTCGCAAGGGATTGTGGCCGAGAAACTGGTCCGAGTGAGACGGCAGGTTAGGGAGGCAGGCGGGGCTGCAGTTGTGCTGCTGATAGGAAAGCTGGACAGGCGACACAGGGCCCAACTGGTCCTCGGAAAAAAAACTGGGAGGCGAAAGCAGCATCATATAGTCATAGGTTTCTAGCTTCCCTGATAACATAGCATCGTTCCTGCCTGATGAAGACATCTGACTGTTGTCTGAACCTGACTCTGGATTCCTTTAATAAACAAACAAAAAAATCTAATTATAAAAATTCTCTGGAAAAGCAGAAAAACAAAAATAAGGTATGAAAAAGAAAAAAAATGTAATAAAAAACCCACCTTGATGCATCGTCATTTAAGACGTCTTCGGACACAGGCAGATGCTTCATTTTCAGTATAGTGCAGTGCGAGTCTGATACAGACACTGTCAGGATGTCTGGAAGAAAACACGGTGCAAGAGCTAAGACAAAGGGAACCACCTTTATGCATGTTCATTCAGAAAGAAGCAGAAGAAAAATCCTTAATAACAGAACGCTGCAGGATAGAGACCAACCTGGTCCTGGCATGTTGTCCTCAATATTTCCAATTAATATCTCTTTAAATCAGAAAATAAATACTTTCAAGTTAATAACTATAAGCCTGCACCACTGTGTTGTTGGTTTTAAGGGTAAACAATGTGACAAATTTAGGATGGAAATAAAGAAGTGCCTTATTGACCTTAACACTCAATGTGTCTCTTTGAAACATAAAGCAGTTGTATCAAAATAAGCGATTGAAAAAAAAAAATATATATATATATATATATACACAAAAAGGGCAAACGGGCTATGAAGGGCAAAGTGTATAAATTTAGAGCGTATGCATTCATACCAAGATTAATATGAGCAAATGCAGAAAATAAAATGTAAAGTAAAAATAAAATAATTAAAAAAATAAATACAGGAGGGAAAGCATGTAATCATGACAATATTTTTTTTATTACAAATTAACTACATGTGCACGTGAAACCTTAAAATTGTAAACAATTGTAAAACTTTTAAACTTGAACATGAGTCTCAAGAATGAAAATGAAAGTACAGGAGAAAAGAAAACAGACAAGTAAACGGAAGTAAAAAAAAAAAAAAAGTCAGCAGTAGTTAGGACATTTTCCTGCATGCACACTCTTTTCAAAAGCTTTATCAGTTAAAAATCTTCATCTAAACTCTCCAGCACATGATTACAAAAAGGCATTTCTCGAGCTCAGGATGGTGAATAAGGAAGCTTGAGGAATAATGTGAATATTTACGTAATTCTGAAGGATAATACCTTCACCGATCAGGACCTCCTCAATGGTCTCAGGCTTCACAGCTGCATTCAGTGACACCTCCGACTCCAAAATAATGTTCATGCCTTGAATGTAGCCTGAGCATAAACACACACACACATAGCCCTTAGATAGGTCAATTAGTCTGTGACTTAGTCTGTGGCTTAGTGAGCAGGTCAGTAATAAAAGGGTGAGTGAGTCAGTCAGCCAGTGAGGAATTGAGTCAGTCAGGGAGTCAGTAAATTAAACAAGGCAATGTGTGACTGAGTCAGTAATGAGAGGGTGAGTAAGTGAGTCAGTGAGGAAATTAGTCAGTCAGAGTGTCAGTGAGTTATTGGATTAGTGACTGAGGGAGTCAGAAACTAAAAGGAGAGTGAATGAGCGTGAGTAATTGCGTCAGCGAGTCAGCACACGGGTGAGCGAGCGAGCGAGTCAGCACACGGGTGAGCGAGCGAGCGAGTCAGCACACGGGTGAGCGAGCGAGCGAGTCAGCACACGGGTGAGCGAGCGAGCGAGTCAGCACACGGGTGAGCGAGCGAGCGAGTCAGCACACGAGTGAGTGAGTGAGCGAGTCAGCACACGAGTGAGTGAGTGAGTGAGTGAGCGAGTCAGCACACGAGTGAGTGAGTGAGCGAGTCAGCACACGAGTGAGTGAGTGAGTGAGCGAGTCAGTACACAAGTGAGTGAGTGAGTGAGTGAATGAGTGAGCGAGTGAGCGAGTCAGCACACGAGTGAGTGAGTGAGTGAGTGAGTGAGCGAGTGAGCGAGTCAGCACACGAGTGAGTGAGTGAGTGAGTGAGTGAGTGAGCGAGTGAGCGAGTCAGCACACGAGTGAATGAGTAATTAGTGAGTGAATCAGTGAGTGAATCAGTGAGTGAGTGAGTTAATGAATAAATGACCCTATGCGATTTAGGTTTGCTTTTAGCCAGTCAGTCAGTTGGTCAGTGAATAAACGGTCAGTCTGTCAGTCATCGAGCAGACCAGTCAGTTGGTCAGTAAGCCGGTCAGTTAGTCACAGAGCAGGTCCGTCAGTGAGTTTGCTTGTAATGTTATCTCATACAATCCTCAATACCCGGTGCTGCTCACTGCGTGGTGTGTGTTTGTGTTTTGTTTTGTTCACCTTTATCCGTGGCAGTTTTGGTTTTAATAGCTTCTCTCAGAAACAGCAGAAACTCCAACAACTCCTCGAAAACCAAGTCCACATCCACCTGGGACCAGAATTTCCTCGCTCTCTCTGTAAGACAAGTCAGAGCAGTTTTCA
>JAAGKR010000488.1:182122-197535 GCA_011419295.1 Clarias macrocephalus | reverse complement strand
AGGTTCTGTAATTGACTGATGCATGCCATGACAGAATCCACTGCTGACAAAGAGATAATGAGGATGGCACTGACTTGTCAGGATCCCTCACCAAATAGTTTCTTACATCAGAAGCATAAGATATGATAGAGATAGAGATATACCTTTAAGATAAGATATACCTTCATTCTTCCCACAGTGGGGAAATTTCCTAGAGCATATTCTTAAAACATATTCATCCAGTAGATATAGCATCCTACATCCCTGACATCTGGATTACAAAAGGTCTGTAATGATAGAGGCTTCCTTATCTTCAAGATCAAAGAGGAAGTAAAGGGGAGGTACTGTAGCTGAGGTTTCTTCATTCGAGGGACCAAGAAGCATGGGACCAAGGGGAACAAGGGGGAAGCACAGAAGGAGGAGTCTGTATGGGATTGAATGGGCAGATTGAGCTTGTAAGAAAGGGGTCAGTGTTTCATAAAGGGAGGCAGTTTATCAGTGCATAAATGTCCTGAAACTGTTGTCTTACATATTTATCTCTTAAAACTGATCAATTATCTGTAGGGTTGTGCTATTTATATCACTGTGTGAATGTGTAAGTTCAAAAAGAATATATATCGCTAGGGGTAACCATGGACAATTTGAGCTCACCGGGCCTTTGGGTAGCTGGTGTTAGGACCTACGATGCTCCCCTGCATGACCTGTGGCTAGAAATGAAGGCACACATGTTATGAGGTTACAGAATCTTCAAAATGTAGTGGAACATTGGTTTGTGCAGCAGGGCTTTGCAGAGGTCAGGAATGACTCTCCCAGTCGTGGACTATTTCATGGTCTATGTAGCATGTTATGGTCTCAAGAAAGTATGATTCTGGGACTGTGGATTCTGGGGCTGAATGCTGATAGAGATCAAAATGTATGCATAAACAAGCATTTCCTGCTGTATTCTTGGATCTTGGCTATTACAAGATTATGGTGATCTGTAAAAAGGGCAAAAGGGTGCTTAGCTCATTGCCTCAGGCCATTCCTTAAAGCATGGCTTTACTGCCAAGAGCTCTCTGTTTTTGATATCATAATAGTATCCGGCTTGGGCTCCTGGAGAATTATGCTACTATGAGGAGAGCTTTGGGGTTCTTTCAGTCACAACAGAAGGTGACTGGGTCACTCTGGGTCATCGTCCTCAACACTAAAGATCAGGTCAGAATGCTCCACCATGGGGGCAGTGGAAAATGTTTTTAAAGGCTGGCTCAGCAAATAAATCCCAGGCTAGATGGCATGTATGCTTTTTTTCATAGAGATTTGAGAAGAGCAGTATTTGAGCTGATTCATCAGGCAAATACAGTTAGGTTGATAAATCCTGGAACAAAAAGGATTTTTTGGGGGCATTTAGCCTTTGTACATCACCACACTGAATTTGAATTAACACATTCAAAATGTGAGGGAATTTAAGACTTTCAGCTCAAAAAAGGGGAACAAATGGCTGACAGGTAATTGCATGGCCAAGAATCGCCAATTCATTCATTACTTCATTACTAATCAAGTCCCGAAGGTGGTTATGAGTGTTACATTTGGATTTAGTAGCTGTTTACTCAAACTCTCAACATGAGGTCCAAAGAAATGGGTGTGCAAGTCAATGAGTCCATAATTAGGCTGGAAAAATGACCATATAGAAACACAAGCAATTGTAAAACTCTGATTATTGAGACACAGTAAGCTGCTATGAAAATACATCGCTAGCTATGTTAATCCCTACATTTTTTTGTTGGTTTAATTAACAATTTGGCCATATATTTATTGCCCTTCTCAGGTATTACACACACAATAGATATTGTGTGTGTAATATATATACACTTTATATATTTTTTTATTTTAAATATACTTTTAAATGGGCCAGGATTTATGAATATCTTATTAAATTAAATAATTATGCTGCAACAGAGTTAATGTGATATTGTTGCTTGCTGTACCGTCATCCCATTCTGCTCATTGCACAACAGCATCATTGCTTACAGTATCTGCGCATGCGCACTCACTGAGAGTCTGCCACACATTTCTTAACAAATATTTAACTAAAGTAAATAGACTTTATAAGTATTACTTAAATTCACACGCACGACACGCCAAATTAAGTTTTCTGAATTTCAATGTTGGCTGTACCTCAGATGAACAGCAGGGGGCAGAAGTTCCTTATGTTCCTTCAGTGTACTGTATCCTATCTGTTCTATACATGACATGGTTTTTCTGTTCCTCTTGTCTCCTGCTGTCTGAAAATCATACAGCTTTATTCAGATGTTACTTAATATGAAATATAGAGCTCACCAATGTGCTTACATAAGTTGCAACTGGTCCACACTCATGTATGACAGACTGTCAATTAAAAACAAATCATAATGTACTTTCAGAAAATATTGGTATTGGTCCAAATTCTATTGATCCATCATTTGTTTCCTGTTCTCATAATAATACATCAGAACATCACAACAAATTGCTGTGTTCCACATTGCAATCTTATATATATCCAGAACAGGAACAATAATTTTGTAATAATGTACCATTTTGCTGGTCTTGTGACTGTTTGAGCTGTAAATAATATATATATTTACTACAGTATACAATAACATAACATAGATTTTTTTGTATTGTGTAAAAAAGCAGTGTTACCATATGGTCCTTTGTGGCTCTGGCTGGCACACAGCAGCTCCTGACATAGCCACTTACACATAAAAAAAAAATAATATTCTCATTTCATTTTTTTTTTCAAGATGTTCAAATGCCTTCCAAATGAAAGAATTTTATGAGGATTTTAAAAAATCTAAATAATAAATTATAAAACAAATATTGGACAGTGTTAAACATTAAAACTTTAATTTCTTTATATACATTTGAATATGCTGTGTTGCTTTATACTGCTTATCCTGTACTGGTCACAGGAGGCCTGGAGCCTATCCCAGGGGACTTAGGGCAGGAGGCTGGATGTACTGGATGGTGTGGCAGCAGGGCACAAGCATACACACACATTATGAGTGATTTAACAATGAATGACTAATAATTACCTTACAGCACATGAAATTATTTTTTCATATATCCCAGGTAAGAAGCTGGGGTCAGAGCGCAGGGTTAACCAGGATGCAGCACTCCTGGAGCAGATTATGTTAAGGGTCTCTGCTCCTGTGTAAATGCAAGTTAGATTAATCTGCATGTTTTTGGACTGTGGGAGGAAATCGGAGTACCTGGAGGAAACACACCAAGCATGGGGAGAACGTGCAAACTCCACGCACACAGACCCAAAGGCGGGACTCAAACCCACAAATCTAGAGTTGTGAGGCCACAGTGCCAACCACTACATTAACTATGTAGCATAAGGTCATCATCATCATTATTAATTGTAGTAGAACTAGTAGTAGTTGTTGTATTCTGCTGATGTTGCTCTAAGTTGTGTATTTATTTATTTATTTAGTATTTACATTAAATTGTAAATAATACTGGTATGAAAAGTGATATACCGACAGTGAAAGATTAGAAAAACGTTTCTCACTTAAAAATATATATTTCAGTGTGTAAATCTAACACGTCCCTTACAGTTCAGTGGAGCAGAGTGCAGTTTATAATTGGAATTTTTATATTATGATTAATTTGGTGACGTCAAATAGCCATACAGCCAGTCCGCCAATCAGAGCGCCTCACTTTTTTCGCGGCCTCTCATGTTGGTCCTTGTCTAATTAGCCCCGCCCCCAACTCAGTCGGCTCGTGCATGCAGTTGTCATGGTAATGGCAGTGGTTCGCGCGTCGCACCTGGTACTGTTGCCATGGAAACCGAGGTGGGCGCCGCTCGTGCCGCAGTAGACGCTGCGGAGCGGCAGTGTGTCGGTGCGACTTCCTGCTCCACGCGATATTATCTGCTTATAGTGATCGGCGACGTTTCAACGGAGCATCAGCTGAACAGGGTGAAAGAACAGATCAAACAGGGTGAGTTTTCTGACAGCTTTAGGAACGTTTAAAGTGTGTTAGCATGTGCAGGATGTGCATTTTGAGTAATAAACTAATCGAATAAATTACATTCAAGACTAATTTCCATCATCACTTGTGGCAACACTTGTGTCAAACATTTCCCACCGTTACACTGTACACACCATCATCCCTGCTGTGCACTGCAGAACAGCAGATGTTGGACGATTTGTGCATATGTCAAGTCCTTATTTTATTGAAGTACACTGCAGTTATTGCATTTTCCTGTATTTAATTCTATAACATCCATACAATACATCCTGTTATATATGTACAATTAGTATCTAAAAGTCTCATAAAAAGGGACCAAGGATTTACTACTGTGCTGGTACTCTTACAGGTTCATCTTTTGTACCTGCTCAGAGGAACATAATTATAACACAAAGGCACAGTTGGACTCCAAAGACCACTGTGCACCTTTGGGGAATTGAAATGTACCTGTACAGTACAATGTTCAATGCTGTAATTCAGCAAGAAAATAGATTGTGCTCTGTTTTGTTGCCTGCACATGTGCATGTTTCAGGTGTTGCATGAAATAATAAGATGGTTTACTCCACAGAAGATTAAGCATCATGTTATTGTCTCTTAAACTAAAGGGTGAATGCATTATTATTATTATTATTATTATTATTATTATTATTATTATTATTATTATTTTCAGCTAGATCGTCCTTTTTGCTCTTTAAAATGTTCATATACCAACACATCTAGAGACAGATGAGGTGCCTTGTAAAGTTATCATTGTAAAGTGGATTCATCTGGATCACAAACACTTAAGTATTGTTCCAGAAAGCAGTTTCAGTTTGGTTCAATTTTAATAGCAAACCAGTATGCTCTTGAAGTAATATTTGTAAGTAAAATATAATTATTATTTATGCAGATCTTATATATAAAAACAACTTATAAAAGTGCTTTTTGCATATTCAACCTCTTTAGACTGGTTCTTGGTAGAGCCATATTTTGCTGCAATAACAATATTAACACTGTTAGGGTAAGTTCCTGTTTTCCTGATTTTTGCCTGTCAATTTTTAATCAGTGCACTGAATCACTGAATCCCACAATCAATTGGACAGATAAAAAATTGCAGTAAAAAAGGAACCTGAAGTGAATCTGCCAGGTAAAATCAGAATGGAAAAAAATGTGCAAAAACTGTGCACTGTTTCAAATCTTTGCCCTGATTCGGCCACTCTAAAACGTTCACTTTTTTGTTTTGTTTGTTTTTTAAATCCCTCTTTATTTTGCTCCAATCGCTGTAGTTCACTGTAGGGGTGGTGTTAAATAAAGTATAGTCTGTGTTAGCTTTGCACCACACATAGTGCTTTAAAACTTTTCCAAGTACTGTACATCTTCATCTTCATCTTCATCATCTCATGCTTATATATGGCCATCTATGTGCAACAGTTTCCTTATAGCCTCTCCCATACAGTCCTGAATTAAGCAGCACTATTGAAAAGGTTATCTGGTGCATCATTACTCCACTCTCAGTCACTCTCAGATAATATAATCTTATAACTTAGGAATAAGGTATAAAATTATATCTAAGCGGTTAGACATGCTAAAAAAGCACTGCACGATCAATAATGAGAAATTGGAAGCTGCATCATGCTACCCAAGACCAGGCCCTCTTTCGAAACAAGACAAAGGCCAACAGATGTTCAGTCGCTTAGAAATAATTTTATACCTTATTTGTGGGATATAAAATTATTTTACCTTTTCTTTGGCTTATTTAGATTGCTCATTAGCCTTCATTTTCACTCCCTTGAAGGGACTCTTTAATGACATTTCAACTAAGGTTTTTTTGAGCTGTTTTACAGAGAAATGCCATACAGCTATACAGTAAGTCTTATGTGCCCTCGTTAAAAATATTTTTTTTTTATCTGAAGGTTGAATTCCTATGCAAGCAGCATTGTTCAGTTTTTGAGTCTCTGTAAAATTTTGGCTGATTCAGTTTGACTTATTGCTGTCAAAACAGCTTCTCTTGCCCAAAAAATGTAGTTTTCAGTAAAAAAAAACTGTAATACTGGCAGGAGAAACACATATTTATCATTTATCATTTTTAGATAAATCTGATAGATTCTAGGGTGGTTTTGCAAGCCAGTAGATAACAGAGAAACAAGACTGGTAACAGAAACCTGAAATGACAGATAAACACTGTTATGCTGAACCCATATTTTATTGTACTGTATGTTTTTCACACAGGGCTTCGCTCATGGGAGGTCGATCTGACGGTCTGTGATTTGGCCAATGAGCTGCAGCTTTTCAAAGCCAAGCATTCAGCTCAGTTCTCTTCCGAGGTGAAAGGTCAGTATGAGAGGTGGCACAAAGTTTAATTCAAGTAGTAGACTACATGTGCATGGAAACATAATGTAAAGATTGTGTAGGGCTACATTAAATATATTTTTTAATTTAACTCATTTATGTGTAAGAATGTGAAACTATACTTCTGTTGCTTTGGTTTATTACTGTTTTTTGCTTGTTGTTTTTGTGTTTTGCACACATTGCATTGAATTACATTTTTAGATCTTCAAATCATCATTTTTAATTTATTGTTATATTTGTTTTTATTTTGCATTGAAATTAATGAATCTGTTTTATTTATTTATTTATTTCATTTTTGCTTTCACTTGTTTTAGGTGCAAAGTTGTAAAATCTGCATGGAAGTTCCCCAATGAATAAAACTATTAAATTCTTACATTTTTGTAACTGCTTGGTAGAGTTTGTTTCTATACCCTAAAACGGCCTTTGTTAATTGTTTCATTACAATTAGTAAATAATAATATTCTCAAAGCAGATTAACTATAATACACAGATCAGCCATGACATTAAAATTACTAACAGGTGAAGTGCATAATGTTAATTATTTTATTACAATGGCACTGGTGGGATATATTACATAACAAGTGAACAGTCAGTTCATGAACATGATGTGTTGAAAACAGGGAAAATGGGCAAGCATGAGGGTCTGAGACAATTTGACAAGGTCTCAATTGTGATTGCTAGAAAACAATGTCATCTCCAGAACTGCAGGTCTAGTGGACTTTTCCTGGTATGCAGTGCTTAGTACAAGTGGTATAAAAGTGGTCAATGGAAGAACAACCTGTGAATCAGTGACAAGGTCATACATGTAGGTGACTGAGGATCGTTTATGCACTTGGGTGGAGAAGGCTGGCATGTCTAGATCAATCTCACAGAACAGCTCCTGTAGAACAGCTTGTAGAGTATGTAAAAGAAAATGTCATTCATCAGACCATTCATCTTCTTCCATAGCACCATGATCCATTGTCATAAGCCTATTTTACTTGATTTCGGTGTTGGATAGGGGTCAGCATGGGCACTCCGACAAATCTCTAGCTACACAACCCTATACACCACAAGCTGCGATGCACGGCGCGTTCTGACACCTTTCTATCACAGCCATCAATAATCTTTCAGCAGTTTGTGCTACAGTAACTCTTTTGTGGAACCAGACCAGGCAGGTTAGCCTTCACTCCCCATACACATCAATGAGCTTTGGGTGCTCATGACCCTGTTCTCAGTTCACCGGTTGTCTTTTCATCGCCCACTTTTGGCAGGTACTAACCACTACATTCCAAAAACACCCGACAAAACCTGTCATTTGTAGATGATCTGAAACAGTCATCTAGCTATCACCGTTTGATCCGTATTATTGATGCTTTCTTTATGCTAATCATTACACTTAATCATTTATCCTTTTACCTCTTTTGAGAATTGTCTGTTCACTTGCTTCCTATTATATAGTGCTTTTTTTATTATCCCTGACTGGTGTATTATCTGTGGCTGTGTTCTAAACAGCAGACTGAATTTTTAAAATAGGTGACCTTATTTGGAGATTAGCATATAGACATGCAGTTTAGAACACAGCCACAGATAATACACCAATCAGCCATAATATATATCTATATTTAAAAAAAAAAACACTCTCATGCTTCAATTCATGAATACCGTTTTCATTCCAAAACAAAGATTTATTATCTTTTTTATTTATTTACTGTAGCAGAGCCACTTTCTGCAATTTCAGCCTTGACACATAATGGATTTTCTTAGTAGGGTGATTGTGAAGCCATGACTCCTGAAGGGCAGAAAGCAAAGCATCTGATTATCTTACAAAAGGCTATATCTGAGTCATAGTAAGACATCTCGTGAGACATCGACAGCACCGTCAGTGCCGAAGAACTGCCTAGAATTGTACGTCACATGACTTACTGTATTAACATGCTTGTTTTTATCCGAAGTGTATTTTGATCTGGATCAATAATGCTGAAATCTTCTTATGCTTGCTTGGAGAAGGCTAGTGGTTATAGTATAATGTTGCATCATCAAGCAGATTATTTGTCCTTCTGAGAATTTTTATAAATTAAAAAATTCAAGTATGCACGGGAAAACATTGCCTGCTCATATGTCCAACCTTCATCCGCTTGTTTTTTTGTGAGCTATACTGTAGCTTCAGAGTCCTATTCTTGGCTGAACAGGCGTGGAGCCTGATGTGATTATTATTATTATTATTTTATATATATATATAGCCCATCCCGCTTCATGGTTTGACATTTGGTCCAGTCTGTGATGCTTTACAAATGTAAAATGTGGTTATTTGAGTTACCTTCCTGTCAGCTCAAGTACTTCAGACACATGGCGGATACCCTCAAAGGGTCACCACGGCAGACCGTCTGATCTGCTACAACGTAGCACAGGTTTTACACTGGATGGCCTTCCTGACACAACCTTCTCATCCTTGCATCCAGTGGCTGGGATTTGAACGGCATTAGCTGGGATTCGAATCCAATGCCCATACGAGGGTTCCGAACATGTACAGAAAAAAAGATGGCGCGGTATTCTTTTAATTGACACATATTGATGCCTTCTAGAATAATTCGTGCTAAGTTCAGAGATTTGTAGCTTAATATGGCTTCATTACTACTCACTCCATTTTGTAGCTGTGCTATATTTAGACTGACCTGTCACCAGGAGATTTTAACCCAATTAGTCGGCCTGTGTTCCTGACACTGCGGTAGCGAATAACACCGTGATGCCCTGAGCACTTTATCCATCAGCTCAGCAGATATAGGGCTTTAGGAGATAATCCTTTAATATCTAAAATTACTCTCTTCACAGTATGGCATACTGACACCAACACCAGTGTCCACACTCACACTCTTATTTCCTGTGCAATATTTATGACACCTTCCTTACCATCAACCTCTCTTACGATTGCTGACACCACCTCCATCTCGGCTGTACCTATGAATTATTCATCATTTCCACCTTTGATTCCTTTCCCATAAACAAAAACATTGGTAGATTGCTTCCACTAAAATCCCACCCTGACACTCTCTCTCTCTCTCTCTCTCTCTCTCTCTCTCTCCTTGCTTTAACTGCATTAATGCAGGTCGTGTAAGGCTCCATCAATATGTAGTAGAGCTTGCAAGGGCACCGGGGGTGTTGGAGCAGTAATCAATCGCAGTCACCACTGGAGGCTCCGTTCGAGACAGCAGGGATCAGGGATCTTTTACCAGGCTTCAAACATGTGCGATGCATTTTAATAAACATAATTCATTGTACGGTAATCACCTTTAAGCAATAGCAGTAAACAAGCCACAGTTCTAGTGTGTGGGTTGTCTCAAAGGAATTAGTGTGAACAGAGGCAGGTTATGAGTAACAGCTACGAACTGTCATAGCAACGCTGTGCGATGTTTGGAGGCTGCATGCATTTACCCAGCGCTGCGTAATGTACTCGAGCGAAGAAGGCAGATAATGAGCAGACCAGGGGAAGGAGATGGAGAAATAAAGAGGTATAATGCACCACTAACACTCACTGCTTTAAAGCCCTTGACACTAGAGTTGCTCTTTCTCAGAGGGCATGTGTTTGTAGGTGCAACCGAAGCTACAAAGTTGACCTCAAACAATCTGGTTCAGAATTTGGTATGGACTGACTGAACTTTACAGAGTGCAGGGTATGAGTGGGAAGCACATAGGGAACCGACAATATATACAGTATGTGGTGATAAACAGAAAGAGGTCATAATCAGACTAAAAGTAAGAAGTCAAAACCATTTGTAAACCCCTTAAGGGTATGAGATGGCAACACTACCAACTGTATCCCAGTGTATCCTCGGTTTATCTTCCAGCATGTTTTTGGGAGTTGAGCCCTAAACAAAGAACCACAGATAGACCCAGAGACTTTAAGTTCTTTGTTTTTTTGCTCACCACCCCAAAACATGCTGGAAGATACATTGAGTGAGATAAATTAGCCCCGGTGTGAATGTACAGTATGTGTGTGCCCTGTGACAGACTAGTAACTCATCCAGGAGTGTACTGTATATACTGTAATAAGCACCAGATCCACTTGCGTCCCTGACAGCACAAAATAGTTACTATGTGAGTCAGTGTATTTATATCCAGAACAAGGACGATTATTGATCTCAGGTTTGATTTTGGATGATGTTTGATTAAGCTAGATATTTGGACAAGGTTGCTTTTCAGCATCTCCAATCTCCCAGGACTGGGATCCTGCTTTGAAGGAGCATTTTTATTAAATTCTATAACTCTAATGTAGCTGAGGAAATGACTCCATGAGACGTCTGAGGTGTACTGTGGTGTACGTAGTAGGATGTTCGCAGTGGATCCTATGGGTGCTGTGGGTTGCAGGGTGGGGCGTCAGTGGTTCAGACTTGTTCGTCTGGTGCACGCCATGGGTTCTCAATTGGTTTGGGATCTGGCGAGTTTGGAGGCCGTGCACAGTGGGCTGCGGCGCACGGGTTGTTCTGGTGCCATTCTATCGTGCTGCATTGCCTTTTCAGTGGAATCAGACCAGACAAGCAAGCCTTTGCTCCCCACAGGCATAAATCGGCCTTGGGTGCCCATGATCCTGTCACCAGTTTACTGGTAATGTTATGGCTGATTGATGTTTAGCTAAATGTTGAACTCTGAGTGAACAGCTTGTCAAAATAATCACACTTTCACCGCATAAGCATTACTTTTACTTAGTAATTATACTCACTCACTCACTCATCATCTATACCACTTAATCCTGTATTCAGGGTCACGGGGGGCCTGGAGCCTATCCCAGGAGACTTAGGGCACATGGCAGTGTACACCCTGGACAGGGTGCCAATCCATCACAGGGCACAGACACACACACATACACATACACTCACTCATTCAGACACTACGGGCAATTTGGGAACGCCAATTAGCCTAACCTACATGTCTTTGGACTGTGGGAGGAAACCGGAGTACCCAGAGGAAACCCACCAAGCACGGGGAGAATCATGCACACAGAGACGGGAATCGAGCCTTGCCGGGGATCGAACCCGGACCCTGGCGGTGCAAGGCGACAATGCTAACCACTATACCACTGTGCCGCCCTTAGTAATTATACTTGTATATAATTTGTATACTCAGTTTTTTTTTTAAATATCACAATAAGTCACAAGGGATAGTATTAATAAAAACCATTAAAATCTAAAATTGTGTCTTAAAACTTCAAACCTCCTGCCTGAAAAAGTAAGAGAAGGCACTTTGTGTTTGATGAAAGTGACTAAGCCTGCTGGCAAAAATTTCTACCTCTGCGGTGCCATTTTTAATAGCTTCTTATAGATGTGTTGTACAGTGTCAATAGCCACATAAGCAATCTGTTGAAGCGTCAAGAATCCTTTAACACCCTTTTAACAGTATACAACATCACATCTAATCTAATCCCTTTTATTGAGTTTGACAATGTGCTCTGATTTACTTGGACAGTAAGAGAAAACTGAACTAAACTGATCAGTGCAAAGTTTCCCCGGTGTCTCGAATAACCTTTCAGAGAACATGCGCACCGGCATGCTGGACTGTACGTCCAGCTATTTCTACGAAATTACCCTCCTGCCAGGGCGGGGTCAGTTTCAGCTTGATGTCTCAGACGCAGTCTGTTTAAGCCCATTAGTATAAAATTAACAATTTAATACACATTTCGGCACAATGGCAAAGGGGAATACTCTCGATTCGGTTTCATTTATGAAAGCGATTATACTCTTTGCAAGATTCCAAAACATCAATTATAATTTATTTGCTTTAAAACGTGAGAACTGCCAGTAGAGAGTGTTACTTCTCTTGGCAGTTTTCATATGATTGGAACAGCCTGTTAGTGACCTCAACTCATTTATATAACAAGGCCATGTAATAGTACCACAGATGGAGCTGGCAGAGTGGATATAGTCATAATTAAGACTATTTAGTAAATGATTTTACGTCTTTAAGATGCATAATATGAAAGATATTAATCTCAATATTTTATTCCTGACATGTCTGCACGCCTCAGTGTCAGAAAAGACCGAATTTATTAGATGATGTCTTTCGACAGTTAGGGCATATGCTGCCACTCAGCTGAAGTAATAAAAACATCACGTATGTAGATTGGCAGGCTTTTACTGTAGAATGAGACCACAGGGAACGAGAGCGTAGGGGGAAGTGAGCGAGATAGAGAACACGCCCTGCCTCTATTCACTGAGGCTCACTGCCGTCTCTCACTGCCCTCTCATCTGATCTCATCCGAGCAGGGTGTGTTTGTTCACCGCTTGTCCGGAGTTTGTAGTGCTGCACTTTAAGAAAAATCCCCGTACCAATTCCCCGCCCACAGTTAGATGAGGAAGGTGAGGCAGGAGCTCTGAGCATGCTCAGTGTGACTCGCGTGTCTTTCCTGACGCTGTGCCCGGAATATTAATCATGCTTTGTAAAATGCAAAGTCATCTTAGCCTGTCTTCAGTGGCAAATGTGTGACTGGTTCTTCGTATTTTTCTACACAGCAATACATATGTGCATTCATATTTTCTATTTACTATCTAAAGACTGTGTAATCCATTATAAATTATACATGACCACATATTTTTTATGTATAGGATACCATGTGATTGAACATGAATAGATAGAAAACATCAGGATTCGCTTGGATTTAAAGCCTTGAACATTATTAACATTCAAGCCTATTATTATCATAAACCTACTGTGGATAGGAGACGGATGTTCTGTATGAGAGACGGTATCTTCCCTAGGGTGGAGCAGCGTCAGCATCTCGGCATTAGGAGCAGAATAGAGCTGTGTGGTGAAAGGAAGTAGGGTGTAAGCTCTGTTGCTGACAGGTCAGTCGATCTTGTGCTTGATAAAAGAGGAGGACAGGTAGGACCAAACGACAGAAAAGGTCAGAAAATAACCTTATTGAGCACCAATTACAATTTAACGACATTTTTCTTCACAATGGTTATAGAACAAAAGCCAATTTAAAGTGTAGCTTGATCATTCTGTGAATAAAATGTCCCTGGAATGTATATAAGGAATACACCAGAGAACATGAGTATGTGTACATGCACAATATAATATGGTAACTTGAAAAAAATATCAAGGGTTGTGTAGTGGTTAGCACTGTCAGCTTGCACCTTCAGTGTCCGGGTTCGATTCCCGCATCGGTGTCTGTCTGCATGTTCTTCCTGTGCTTGGTGGGTCTTTGGGAGTCCAAAGACATGAAGGTTAGGCTTATCGGCCTTTCCAAACTGCCGTGGTGTTGAATGGTGAATGAGCCCGTGAGTGTGTGTGTGCCCTGCGATGGACTGGCACCCTGTCCAGGGTCTACCCTGCCTTGTCTCCTGGGATAGGCTCCAGACCCCCCGCGACCCAGTATACAGGATAATGCGGTATAGACGGTGAGTGAGTGAGTCAAGATATCAAAGTAGAAAAAATCTTGGCCGCCAATAACTTGAATTCTTATTAAAGAATAAATTAATGATTCATTTTCATTAATTATATTAGCTCTGTAAATGCCAACCATTAGATGATCAGACCAGATCAGATGGACATTACTCTAACATTTGTAGTTAGCCACTGAGTCAACTTTTTTGTGTTGTCTTACATGAGAGTTTTCCTAATCCAACTCGAGTGTTCTCAAATTCTCTGCTTTGCAGGATAGTTGACTGCTTCAGTTTTACAATAGGGTTTTTGTTGAACCATCTACATCTCATGGCCTCCTCTGGGATTACAGACAGAGGCTGGAATGGCCACTGTGGGCTCAGCTGCGTGTGCCACTGTTCAGTTAATTGCATTCTCTCAGCACCCTGACACACCTTAATGACTGCCACTATTACTTACAAGAACACTCACTATCACGACAATACAGACATTACTGACAGGTGAATTTTTTTTTGCTGACCCACAGCAGTAATACGGGCTAGAATGGGAGAAGAGCTGCGCAAGAAGCAAGTGATGACCCTTATAGCTGACACATGAATATGTAAGCGCTTGTTTGGAATATTAGTCCGGTTTGCAAGTCAAAACCATTTGTAAACCGTGGCATTTTGTAACAAAGAAAAATGGACTTTAGACACACATTTGGCCTCAGCATTTAAACGCAAAGTTATATTAAAGAGCACATTGCATTAGTGTTCAAAGGATTACTGCAAATGTTGCAAGTCTTAAGTTCTTCACCACACCTCAACGAAAAATGTGGAGGTGTAAATAAAGTGAAGCTGTGTGACAAGATGCAGATCTGTGAACATCTCACCTTACTTAGAATTAGCACCGTCACTGACAGCAAACTCTCTTGACTGAGACACCAGGCATGGAGCAGTCATGAAGCTGTAATTCGTGCAAGGGCGTGTGTCTGGGTTTTAAAAGATCATCAATAATTCAGAGGAAGTTATTGATCCCAGTGCTTTATATCTCTTCTGCTTTCGCATGAACACAGAGCATCAGCACAAGGCAGTGGCGTCACCAGACTGCCATCGATCATCCACCACACACACACACACACACACACCCACACCCACACACACACACACACACACAGTGAAACCTGAGAACACACTGTTCATGATGCTAACCCACTGGAGAGCTTTCTGTGCAGGAAACAGTGTCTTGCTGACTGTCAAGGGCAAGCATGTCTGACACTACAGCCACAGCTCAGAATATGCCAGGAATTATGGCATATTTCTTATAAAACATCTAAAGTAATATCTAATATGGATAAAGTATCAGATTAACACAGGGCTTGTGAATAGATGATAATATGGTCGACAAAAGTTCAACAGAGAGATTCAGCTTGTCTGACAGCCCGGGTGTGGCAGTGAGACTGCTGTTCAAACACTTGTCTGGGATTTGCCTGGGAGACTATTTATAATCCTGTAATAAGACCATTTTTGGTAAGATCTAACACATGCAAGTGCTTGAGAATGTCCCACAGAATACAAGGTGCATTCTCGTCCGTGCTAAATTTGAATCGTTTTGCATTCAACCTCTGACTTTGTGTGTTTGTATGCATAAGGCTTCTGAGAAGTTTAGGACTGAATGACTGCAGCACTGGAAAGCTGAACACTTCCTCAGCATAATACACTGCCAGTAATTATCATAAATCAGATCTTATGGTCCTCTGGTCTGGCTGTTCAAGAAAT